>JAUIMM010000748.1:1117500-1427500 GCA_031769625.1 Taudactylus pleione
AGTAAACACTATTTTCTGACTTTAAGCACACTTTCTCTTTATCTATAATTTTATTATATTGTATTCAATTTTATATGGAACTATCAATACTGCTGGAAATTGACTCATAAGAGAGCCCCGGAGTGCACCTTTTAAGCATGCTTGCCGACAATCAGTTCCCTCCTTCCGGGAGGGAGCTGATTGTTGGCTAACAGCAGGGGGCGTGCCCGGCCATGACATCACATTCGGGGGCAGAGCCACGTGATTGCATCATCATGGCCCCACCCCTCTTCACAATGCCGTTATTTTCGGCATTGTGAAGCAGGGGCGGGGCCACGATGACCAGATTCAGCGCGAATTGCGTCACCGGGCCCCCCCACGGCGGGGGTTTTGATATTAATTCTGCGGGGGATAGGGAGGGATGCCGGCTTCTGGGAGGCTTGCCTGCCTTTCCGGGGGGCTGGGAGCGGCACCCAAAAATCGTGAAAGTCCCCGGCCAAATCGGGAGGGTAGGCAAGCCTGCTTTTAAGCCTCACACTGTTTATCTCTTTGTAACTTAAGTGTGGTTACAGTCCCAGGTATTTGCAAACTCTTTGAACTCTCTACTCATGAATTGCATGGCATTGTCCATGGTGAGTTGTTGTGGGATGCCATGTGCAGCAAAGTGTCTTTTGATTTTGGCATTAGCAGTAGCACTGGTGAGATTCTGTAGGTATTGGTCTCAAACCACAGTGAATAGGAGTCCACCAAAACTAGATGTTCCTTTCCTCTCCATTCAAAGACGTCTGCAGCAGTGACAGACCAGGGCAAGTCAAGAACTTTGTGTAGGTGCAGAGGCTCCTTCAGCTGATGTACTTGAGAGCATTGCAGGGACCACATATGGAGACATCTCTCTCAATTGCAAGAACTTGGTGGACCAATATAGTAATTTTCTGGCCCTGCACTTGGTGGCTTCAAGGCTTGGGTGCCCCTGGAGGAGTTGCCTAATATCATAATTCTGCAGGCTGTATGGTATTACAAATCTTTAACCTCTCAGAATGATTCCATCAGACAACTTAAACTCATTTCTTATAGCAAAGAAGGGGTTCAGATCCTGCAAGATCTCCCTATAGGACTGATGCCATCTTCGTGGTATGATTTGAGACAGCAGTTGGCACAGATTATCTGCCAGAGTTTCACGCTGTAGCTCATCCATGCGGCTGTAGGATAATATTTGCACAGATATTACATCATATTCACCCTCTACTTGTGGTCACTCAGTGTAAGGTAAGTAGGTTCAGGAGAGGGCATCAGTGACAAACAATTCTTTGCCACGCTTGTAGACGACATCCAGATGGTATATCTGTAACTTGAGCATCATTATTTGTATTCGGGCAGAAGCATGTGTTTTTCACTGCAGCCTGATGTTGCTCTTGCCAACACCATTCTGTATCTTGAAGTAGTATCTTAGTGGCGCAGTTGTCTCACTGTAGTTGGTAAGGAATTTCGACAGGTAGTTTATCATTCCCAAGAGTTTCTCCTCACAGGAATTTTTAACTGATAGCTTTAGCGTAGACACATATGATTGCACATTTTAATTATGCCATTGGTTTGTGGTGTTAAATATATGTCTGTCCATTATTATAAGTAAACGTATCTCCTCAAACTTTTTAAGCAGCACTTTGGGGTCAGGGCCGGATTACTAATGGGGCTGATGGAGCTACAGCTCCAGGCCCACGATCAGAATAGGCCCACCGCCTATGTGTGCTGCTGTAGACAGGATTTTCTTTTCTGTCTACAGCAGCCTGAGGACACACTTCCCCCCCCCCCCCCCAGGCCGCGCACTCTCCCTCCTCAACGGCCGCGGCGCCAATGCATAAACAGTTTGGCAGCGCAATGGAGGGTTGGGCTTAACTAGCCCGTCCAGCGCCGCTAGCACTTAAAGACTTGGCAGTGGCGCCGCCTCAGCTTCACGTGACGTCACTGCGTGTGACGTCACATATGTGCCGCCCGCCGCCAACGCCGCACCCTCACGCAGCCCGTCCCTGTGCACCGACCAGCAGCTGCATAGGCGCCGCTCAGCCTCAGTCACAGCACCTCTGTGAAGGTGACCTGGTGACAGCAGCAGCACTGCAGGGTGTGAACTCCTGAGTCCCCCCAAGGTGAGGTGCTTATATATGTATATATATATATGTGTGTGTGTGTATACATTATATATATATATATATATATATATATATATATATATCTTGTACAAATAATGACTTGAAAATTATGTAAATAGTTAGTATGTATTAGACCAATACAGATTGTATAAATTAAAATATGGTTTATGTATCTCATTACATGGTTAAAATAAAAAGTTTAGAAACAAAATAATTCATAGAACATTGGATCATACATACTGTATAAAAACCAAAGTAGTTACAATTTTATAAAATACCACTGGCACTATTGATGTAAAAGCACATGTATTAATAGATACAACCAGGGGCGTTTCTAGAGAGGAGGGGGCCCGTGTGCAGTCTCCGACACGGGCCCCCTCCTCTCCGCCCGGAGGCCGGCAGCGCACTGAGCTGTGCGCGGCCAGTGCCGGAGTTATAAACTCTGGGCACTAGAGTGTGCCCAGAGTCTATAATGAATGCACAGGTCACCGGGAAAATGGCGCGGTGGCCATTTTCCCTGTACTGCGCATGCGCAAATGATGGGAAAATGGGCGCCGCAGCCATTTTCCCGTCATTTTACAGCGCCGGACCCCCACACCGACGCGGCACTCCGGAGAGGTAAGTAATATTATGGGTGCAGGGTGTGCGGTGTGGGGCCCCCTGGACCCAGTGGCCAGTGTTCCCCGCACACCCTGCACCCAATATAGATACGGCCCTGGGTACAACAATTTTTAAATAATAGTTACATTTCTGCAGTTAGCAGGGGAGCGAGAGAAGCGGCAGTGCAGCACAGGGAGCACTGCCGTCCTGATACGGCACTGACGCTGTGCTTCATCAGGGACTATTGTGTGTGTGTGTGTATATATCCCTCTCTGGTCTGCTACACTATGTTCAAAATGGTTTGCGGCTTTTGCCAAATAAGGAAAGCAGGAGATACAGTGTCAGAGATATATCCTGCTTTCTGTCCGCCTGCTTATGCAGCATCTATTGCACCCATTTTCTATAGGGGCAATATTTAACAAGATCTGTAAAGCTCTGCTTTGTGGATGTTGCCTGCTTGGGCTAACGCCATCTTCACCTACTATGGGGCTGCCCTGCAATGCCTCTCTGGTGGGCTGTAGGACGTCCCTAAGAGCTTCACATACACAATTTACTTCTGCCTTCTGCACCCTTGCAGCTACTGGGCATACTGTGGCTTTCCAGTATCCGCAACTGTGGCTTTCCAGTAGCCGCAAGGGGGTCCGTAGATAAAAGTAAAGATTGCAGATAAGATCACTTTATTTCTTCCTGATCGTGGGACGGCCTCGTATTGAAGGACAGACCACATATTTTAATAGATATGGTCCTATAGCTATTAGTCTATTTTGGCATATTACAGTCACATTAACAATGGGTTTTTCCCTTTGTTCATTTGTAGGCACATTAAGCGAAGAGGGGAGGAAGATTGTGTTTTTGAAGGTAGGTGCTAGTCACCCCTTCGGCACAGGCCACACCCCTGTGCAGACCACACCTCCGCAACAGTGGTTACACACACCATATAACTAGTCACACTTTCACGCCACTGGTCACACACCTTGCTGCGGCACACAGTAGGCCCTTCTTAAATTTCAGCTCCAGGCCCATGTGGACCTTAATCTGGCACTGTTTGGGGTCCTCAGCATCTTCAAATTCCTCATAGACAAATGTGTCTGCTTTATCTACTGCCTCTGCACCAGCCAGATTTAGTAAAGTAGATGCTTGTAAATTTTTTTACTTATCAGATAGTCAAGTGATGAAGTATTCTTTCCATTCCTTTCTGAACTGAAGCCAGTTTTTAGCACTATTTTCATTAAAGATGAGGAGATCAATGTGGTGGAGACCTTAAGCCATGTCTACCAACTTCTGACACCATGTAGATGTGGTGTAGAAATGCTAAAGTGACAACTTTCAGGAGTGAAACAAAATATGTTTACTCAGCATGACAAACATAACTAGATTGAGCTCAGAGAACAGGAACAGGAACCTCCCAGCATGCTTAGCTAAAAAAAACTCACTTCTTGCCAGGCTCTGGCAGGTCATACATTTACACTTGTTACTCACTTTGGGATAGCTGACCAGGTAGGTATATCATTAACATTATTGCGAAGCTGTTGGATAGTTCAGCATAAAATGCTAAGCACACAATGGGCGGGATGCACTAACTGTGCAGAGTACATCCCACCAGTCACCTCATCCTTACTGATTGCATATGTACTAACATATGCGATCAGTACCGCAAAGGACAGCTGTACAAATAAGAGCTGTCTTTTGCGATGAGCACTGCACCCTGGACTTCCAGGTTTACGACCCGGGAGTCCATCTGCGCATGTGCAGAGTGACGCGACGGCCGCGGGGCATGCTGAGAGGGATCCGATCGAGTCCATATGCAGTTGAATTATGTTACAAAAGTTAAACTACAATCTTGTGTTTTAAATGTAAATATAACTGGCCTCTAATAGGACTTAATAGGAGAAATATAACTTTTATTGAATAGGTGTCACTTTTACATTCATATTAAGCAAGCATGCCAGCAGCTGGATTTCTCCATATAGAATAGTAGCAACAGTGACACCTACGCACTGTGCAATAAAGCATGATGTACAAATGCATTAACACACATTAGTCAGCAATGGTGTTGTTGTTGCTTTAATCGCTGGAAATAGCACTACGTCATGTAGATATTTAATAACAAGGCTAGAACCCGTGATTGGCACAGCTGCATGGCTGACACAACAGACCTGGACTTATAATTAAGGAAGTGGGCATATGATTATGCCTAACAGCTGTCGACTGTTGCTTACATAACACATATTGTAGGGACCTAAATATAGAACACTTCTGGTCCACTAAAAATCACAGACTCTGTAGTAAATAATTCATATTTCAGTAGATTTAATGTATATTTTCAGGTTGTTTCAGGCTTAATATAACAAAATACAATTAAACTAGAGATGCGCGCAGAACCCCATGTTTTATTTTTGGTTCTAAATCATTGTCATGTTTTGGTTTCGGCAAAATCACCGTCAAATGCTTTGGTTCGCGTTCGGTTTTAGTTTTGGATTTCTTTAAACATTTATAAAAACAGTGAAAATGATATCATTTGGACCTGTTTTGTTTCTATAGCATTATTAACAACATTAATTTCCAGTCATTTCTAGTCAATTTTGACAACCTCACAACACCTGAAATCACAAGGGAGAGACTTAAATGCAATCCAAAATATGCGAGATCCAGTTTATAGATTTGAATTCTGAACTTGGCGAGAAGACCCGAGTTGGCACTCGGTTTTATTTAGAACCCCAAAGTGATCCGTGCCGGGACTCTGGGCCTGATTCAGAGCCGGGACTCTGGGCCTGATTTTAGCCCTCCTACCTAAAAATGGAGCGGCCTCCTGGCTGCTCGTATAGCTGTGGGTGACCACCCACAGCATATGCGAGCGGCCAAAAAGATGGTCGCGATGGTTAAGACCATCGCGACCATCAGGCTTACGACGAGACCCTGCGGTAGGGTCTCGACGTACAGTGGTTCTCGATGTACCAATGTTTTCATGCTCTTCCAGGAGATGACGTGCACAAGTGGGCGTCTTATGATTGGCTGATGGGCGTCTGCATACACAAATTGATCGCTCGCCAAGACATAGTGGGCATGCTAATGCCTTGCCATGCGATCGCCTGCCTTTGCTCTGGGCATGAGCTGGATTTGCATACGCTTGGAGTGAGCGATCGCATCTAGCGAGCAGGTCTGAATCAGGTCCACAGTACTGGTCACTACTAACACAAAATGGCAGCTGCTAAATCAATCTGGCAATATTATTCAGGTGCATGAAAGGAAGGGGTCATACCAAGTAGAAAAAAAGAGGGGGATTTAACTCCCTATTGTTCCTCAGCACACTGAATTATACTTGCAACAATATATGAAAACTATATGGTAATAGGAATTTAGAGATATTAGTTGCATGCATTTGCAAATACATGGGAAGCTGCTAGGCCGTGTCACGACTTCTCTGTCACTAGCAGTCCCTAACACTAAGCGGTTCACGTCGGGGGAGCAGGACCCCCCCAGGGCATCACACGTAAAAAGGAGGAAGGGTGACAGTGAAGTGTAAAGTATAGTTGTGTAAGACTAATTAATAAGTGGTGAAACAATGGTTAAAATATATGTGAAATATTACATGAACAAAAGACAAACATTAAAGGTGATGTGAAAAGTAACTTTGTGTATTAAGCCAGAGCAGCCTCGGGGGCCCTATGCCCAAACGCTGACCCCAAATGTAATATATATCAATTATATGCCTCATAATAAAGGCACATATATATTTTGGCAAATGTAAGGCCCCATGGTAAAGGCACATACATAAATGCATCCAAATTAAGAGCCAGCTTACCTGGGAGTCACCCCTGGGAACTCCAACTAGCACTACTAGAACCAGCATGCCCTCCTAATACTGGCTCATTCATGCATACACTCCTTCATGTGGTGCAGGGGATGTGCAGCCTATAGCTATAAAGCATTGCCCCATACCATCTGCAGCCACCGCTACAGTCCCTGTGCGGCGTGCGGGCCCAGGTAAGAGGGAGGGAGGAGGGGAGAGGAGGCGCCGGAACGATTTAATGTTGATTCCCTCCAACATAAAATCATGGGCAACATCTCCACTTCTATAAACTTTAGTAAATATATCACCAGGAGTCAGAGCAGGACAAATGGTCCAGTTAACAATGGGCAGCTTAGGGCCTGATTCATCATGGATCGCTAGTGCGATCACAGCTCTGTAATCGCACGCAGGTCTGCTGCAAAAATATGCTGATTGCAATCGCAATGCTGTCGCACTGCCAACATAGAGACGCCCACTGCCTCCCAGTACCGCTATCTCACATCTTTAATACTTTGCAAACCTTCACAAACATCGGTAACAGAGTACCATCAGTCCCTCACGCAGAATTACAGCAGCCCTGACCTTACTTAGAAATTGATAACTTTGTTGCAAGCAGTGAGTACTCAAACCATATATGCCGATGTTTCACTCCCTCCTTCCGGGAGGGAGCTGTCGGGCTTTCTCGGCGGGGGGCAGGTCGCGGCGAAAAGGGGGTGTGGCCCGGCAGTGGCGTGCATTTTGGGGCGGAGCATGGGGGCGTGTCATCGCGATCGCGTCATCGCGGCTCTGCCTCCTCTTTGCAATGCCGGTTTTAAAGGCATTGTGAGGCAGAGGGCTGGGACGTGATGACGCGATTCAGCGCGAATCGCGTCACTGGCCCCTCCGCTGCCGGGATTTTTATAGTAAGTGCAGGGGGGGGCGGACGTGTCGCTGATCGTGGGAGGCTTGCCTGCTTTCCCGGGAGGTCAGGAGCGGCACCCGATTTTCGGGAGGCTCCCGACCAAATCGGGAGGGTAGGCAAGTATGACTCAAACTACATATGCAATCACAATGTCTAATTTATGCACGCCCATGCAACAGCATATAAACGGTCAGGCACACCTGCGTTTCTCTGACCACCCCCACATCACCACTGCCTGTCAATCACTCTGCGAAGGCTCTGCGTGGTTTCCGAGATCGCAGTGCGATTGCAGTGGTGCCTTTGCGCATGTGCACTGCGATGCAAATGCATGCTCAATACACGACAATCATCCAATTGCAAGCGATGTTGCGATCCCTAAAGAATTAGGCCCTTAGTTCACAACATCAGTGGCAGGAGTCAGTAATGGGTGAGCAATGTATTTTGTAGGAGAGTCCAGAAGCTTAAACTCCTTCCTAACACTTGTAGAGCCTGCATAGCTCCGTTTTACAAAAACCCCAGATCTCCTTCACAAATCACTTTCTAAGCAGCAAAATAGTCCCCCTAAGCTGTCTTTGTCAGTTTAGCAGGCAAAAAATAATACCTTATAGGTCATTGCCCCAAGTTTTCATCCTAATTTCCCCAAATAATCAATATCTACATTGTGTAAAGGCCCTCATACATCAGCAATTGATTGCAGCAATTGTGCAATTTGCAATCGATTGTGTATAAAAATCTTTCCCTTTTTCAATCGATTGCAGAGATACCACAATCGATTGAAAAAGGGAAAGATTTTTATACACAATCAATTGCAAATTGCACGATTGCTGCAATCAATTGCTGATGTATGGGGGCCTTTAGAAGTACCATTTGTGTATAAAATTAGAATGTAATCCCCACTCCCAGCAATCAATTAACCCAGTGGAACCCAAATTCAGTCCTCAAGGCACCGTAATAGTCCAGGTTTTAAGGATATATATGATTGAGCACAGGTGAATGAATTAGTACATCAGTTATTTTGATTTAACCATTTGTGCTCAGCCATGGACATCCTTAAAACCTGGACTGTTTGGGTGGCTGGAGGACTTTGTTTGGGAACCACTGTATTAACCTGATCTGCAGCACCCCAGATACAGCAAATTGTTTGTTGTGGGTTCCATGGGTATGGGGCCTTGAGCTCGGCAGAGGTCCCCGTCTTCCTTTTCTCTATGTACACAGGGGCACATGTGCAGTGAACCACCACACTGATATGTTATCACATGACATTATATGCAAAGTCATGCTGATGTCACCTGGTGTCCTGTTTCAAAATAACCTGCCCTCCACCAAACATAAGATTTATGTGCAGTACTAGAAACCATGAAACAGCTGGTGTTCATTTATTACAAGACATTACATCAACACACACTAATGCTTTGAAGTGATTTCTCTCTCATGAATTATATGTCCCTAGATACTGTCATCCTAATACGGCTTGTGTTACTGCTTCTCTCTATACTGTGGTCCTCTGGCCATTGTTTGACACCCAAGCTTAGTCCCTGGTAATTGGGCATCACTTAATACAATGCTGCTAATGGATATCTGCTTCGAAAGAAGAACATAAAAAGTCATCCATTTATTATAATGATATAATGTAAAATAGTGGTTGCTCATGATGCACCTAATAGTTTTCACAGGTTCTTGTAAAGGGAGGGGTTTACCTTCAGGTGAGTTTGCTCTCAACTTAAATATATTTATGTATATGCTGTTATCATGTGGCACTACCGTATGCAATTCTATGACCCAGAGTGGGTGCTATTATCATGTAGCGTTAGGGACGCCCGTACAGAGGAGTCTTGAGGTGGCACCGCGCTTAACCATGTATTTGCAAATATATGCAACATAGTCCTCTGACTTTCTATTACTATTTTATACATTTTGCTGGTTTTTTGCAGCGTGCTGGAGGGATTTTTTTTCTAGTTTATAATGATATAATTAAAGAACCAGAATTGTGTGGCCTTTTCTAAATATGAAAAAAATCTAAATGATCCCATTCACAAAAGCTGTTAGCAGTTTTCATACATTCCATTTAATAAAAATGTACAGTACACAAAAAAATACAAACAAAATAAAACTATAAGCAGAAATACAGTCCAGATTTGTACCATACAGAATAGTTCTTTACAACCTTAGTACATACATATTAGTGCAAACAAGTACATACTATAGTTTGTCCTCTCCAATTTGAGCTATGTGACATCACTGGTTCTGCCACTGCATATGAGTCAACCAGCCAAAATGTCCTCGCACCACCTCATGCTCAGTTGGGTGCACTCCCATTTACTTTGCATAAAATATGCAAATTTGTGCCAAGAAAAGAAAGTATACGCCTACATCCATACATCCATATGCAGATTTGGTATAGCCGCCTCTTTTCAGCTGATTGCAGATTCACCTCTGAAGCTACTTTAAGCTTTCTTCATTGTTCATGCATATGTTTCATTATTTTGTGGGTGTATTTTACAATTATTTATTTGCAACTTTCAATTGAACATGAGAAGGAAGATCATAGCCGTTGTATTATAGAGGGTTATCTTATTAAAATGAAACCGAATGTGGTTTTTGCTAAACTTTTCCTGTTCTGTGACCTGCTTGGGTGTAATCTATCTGGATGTTAGAATGTCTCACTTAAGCTGGGTACACACCTAAAGATTTTCTGTCCAACCATCCAACTAGTTGATTGGTTGGAATGAAAATCTGGTAAGGAATGAAAATCTGGTAAGGAATGAAAATCTGGTAAGGCATGAAAGCAAATGACAATCAGCAATCTGCTCCCAAACACCAGAAAATGGACAAAAATTTCATCTGTTTTCTGGCATTTAGGAGCAAATTGCTGATCATCAGTTACTCCCATACATTACCAGATTTTCATTCCAACCAATCAACTAATGGGATGGTTGGACCGAAAATCTTTGTGTGTACCCAGCTTTACACATGATGTACTGTATACCTATGCAATTCCTGGATGCATACTGTGATGCTGAGTCAGCAGCTAAGTATAAATACGCTGTATTTCCATGCAGCTAGAGCATATTATTTGTCGCATATGTAAATAACTCAGCATAAGCCCCAAGACTGCAAGTCTGTCTGTCACCGTATAGAAGCACCTCCGCCCCAACATGGTAACCTGCTGCAGAGGAGTTAAATAGACCATGATGAATGTATTTAGTTAAGCATAATAAACCCTATTTTGTGTGTATCATTCTGCTGAGTAGTACACATATGACATATGTTAATGTCATATAGTGGCTTTACCGTCCATTTAAGTACCTTCCTTCTAACAGGCAGTCTCTCTGTTGTGCAGTACTCATCATCCCAGAAGATGTAAAGAATCATGTCTTTTAGCTAACATCTTGTTACGCTACTAATCAGGAAGAAAGCTATTGAGGGTGGTGTTATCGCCATCGTTCTCCTCTACATTGGCAGCAAATGTCTTCAGTCTTTTAGGTTTTGCTTTGCTCTGCTGGTCACTGTCTGGCAGCAGAGAAGAGATACACCTCATTTCTGTGTAGTTGGCTGTGTAACGCCTGTGTTTTTGCTTCAGAGCGGAAATTTTGGCAGCAAGTGCGATTGTAGTGACAATGAAGACAGTGCACACGACAGCAAGAATTAGAATAGTAAACATGCATTGTTTCATTAGAGATTGGATATGTATCATATCTTCCGAAGCTGTAGTCATGCGTGGTTTTGTTACCACTGCTGGTGAGGAGACAGAGGAAACTGGGATCCATTCACTCGTGCTATTACGTCCTGTTGCTACACTATTTAAGGTCACACCTGGTGTAGATGGAGTGTCCTCTGACCGTTGCTGATTGGTACTAGTCTGTATGCTGCTTGTGTGTTGATTATCTGTTGATTGGACTTGAATAACTGTGGTGACTATATTAGGTTTACTACTTGTGAAAATAGATATTTCTTCAGATTTGGTGGGAATCAACGTAGGGTCAGGGATTGATGTTTTTATTAAATCTGTCCCTAATTTATCTACCTGTGTTGTTTCTGCTTCCTCAAGCTTCTCTCCAGCTCCTTTTGTTGTTTGGTCTAGATCAGTTAAAGGGGTGGTCTCATCTATACCAAGAAATGCCATGGTCTGAGTCTCACTGAGTGGTGTGCTAATTGCCTCCTGAATATGGGGGGTGCTATCAGAGGATTCAATCAGTGGTGATTCTGAGACCATTTCAGCAGTGATAGTTGACGACGTGGCATCTTTCATTTCTCTTTTCATGCGGTCAAATATGGGGTATGCTTCATCCAATCTGATCGGTGTTTCCCAATCCAACTGGTATTTTATGACAAGGGGAGCACTGTTTGCTTTTCCTAATAACTTATCCATATGATCAGCCAAAGGGGATTTATCAATAAGCGGGAGCATGAAAGCAATTGCAGGGAAGAATGATGTATAAATCAGTAGGAATGTGGTTGATGAAGGAGACATCATGCCTGTAACATGGATTTAAAGAATAAGTAAGTACAAAATAGTCATTTGTATTACTACTACTACTACATTACTTACTTACTACTTAGTTAAGGTGTCCAGATAGATGTCAGTGGGGGATATGTATCAAGCCTTGGAATCAGATTCTGTGATTTTTCCGCCAAAGCCTGAACAATGACAGTTAGAGGTTGATTGGTTGGTACTTTATCTCTCTCCAAAGCATGATACATCTCCCCCAGTGTCACAAACTCAACTACTCATACGATGTCACATGACAAAAAGTTACTATAAACAAACTTAACGTAGCTCCTGGGAGCAGTAGAAATAGTAATATACAGTAAGTAAAAGACATAACTGAAATAAATGTGGGAGATAAATATTTGAACTCAAGATATTCAAAATGTGATATATTTGATATAGAGAAACAATATTCCTGTGTGCTGAACACTTCTCAATTCCTGTTCTGCAAAATCTATAAATCTATAATAATACAGTCAGCAGTAGAAAAATAAGTAAATAACTTACCGTACTTGCAAGTATTTATCTAACGTACATATACAATGAAATGCCTATTTGTTGTTTATTTTATCATTTAGTATGTAACAAGATGCTATTTAAAACATGGATTAACTTTTATGTTAGTTATACTTTTTTTTTATAGATAAATGGTCAGTTTTAGTAAGTCTTCTTAATGAAATGTGACATACTATACAAAATCTAACTTAAACTAACTGAAAAACATGAGGTGTGAATTGGAACGGAAGTGAAAACAGAAGCTTAGAATATATGAAAAGGTGAGGGATATGAGAGGATGCACATTCTATGGGCTCTATTTATTAACATTATTTTTACTAAAATAAACACTTTTTTTTCACATTTTTTTTAGTTTCACATAAATTTACTAAAGGGCAATTGGAGAAGAATGTGTAAAATTCTACTCCAAATCATAATTATTACATATTTTTAGTAAGCGAATCACATTTCCCATAATTGTAATAGGAAATGTGATCTTCCCTTATTTACTAAAAATAAAATGTGAAAAAATACCGGGCGGGAAGTCCTGTGATAATAACGCCACCTGGAGATGGCGTTACCGAGAGTTTCCCCTGGTATCCCAACTCCTGCTCTGCTCTAAACAGCGGCGGATCCTACCATTATCTCCTGGTGTCCACTGCTGAACAGGCCAATGTGTGCATATGTGAGACTGAGATCCTGCACATATGCACAGCTCAACAAGCAGTCTTCTAGGGACTATTATAGCAAGGGAGTGGCTGCCCATTAGAAGTGCTCTCTCTGCTCATTGCAGTCTGCACTGGCAATCCCATGGGTAGAAAACACCTCCCCGTGGGACTGCCTGTCCAGCTGTGATTAGCAAGGAGTGCTTCCAATGGGAACTCACTGCCACTGATGGGAGGTGGTGAATTTTACTGCAGCCCCTATGTAAAATTTGCCACTGGATGTGTACATTTATCTGATATTATCTGTTGGCAGGGGCGTATCTACCCATTGGCCAGGATGGCACTCGCCAGGGGCGCCGGCCAAAGGGGGGTCGCCGTCCGGCAGTGCCACCAGCAGCCAATGGGTGGACTACCCCGCTAGTCCCCAGGGCCCCAAGTGTAGGGCAGACCGCAGTGATAGATGTCTGCCCTACATAGTAACAAACACACATAGCCGCCAGCTCCGTCTTCAGGCTCCCCCCACAGCGAGTGATGGGAGAGACGTCATGACGTCTCTCATCCCATAGTGCAGAGCGAGAGCGGACCCAGAGGAGTGGACAGCGGCGGTCGTCAGCAGGAGCGGGGATCAGGTAAGTTGCTTTTTTTGGGGGGCACAGCATAGTGGGGGAGTGTGGCTACTAGGGGGCACTGTATAGGGGGTGGCCGCTACTGGGGGCACATTATTGGGGGGGGATGGACGCTACTGAGGGCACTGTATTGTGGGGGCTGCTACTGGGGGAATGTTATGGAGGGGATGGACACCACTGGGGGCACTGTATTGTGGGGGGCCGCTACTGGGGGCACGTTATGGGGGGATGGCCACTACTGGGGGCACTGTATAGGGGGGACTACTACTGGGGACAATGCATAGGGGGGACTACTACCGGGGACAATGCATAAGGGGGACTACTATTGTGGGCACTGCATACGGGGACTGCTACTGGGGGCACTGTGTATGGAGGACTACTACTGGGGGCACTGTATATGGGGGACTACTACTGGGGGCACTGTATAGGGGGACTACTACTGGGGGCACTGTATAGAAGGACTACTACTGGGGGCACTGTATAGGGGACTATTACTGGGAGCACTGTATAGGGGGCCACTACTACTGGGGGCATTGTATAGGGGACTACTACTGGGAGCACTCTATAGGGGGACTACTACTGGGGCATTGTATGGGGTACTACTAATGGGGGAACTGTATAGGGGGACTACTACTGGGGGAACTGTATATGGGGGACTACTACTGGGGGCACTGTATAGGGGGACTACTACTGGGGGCACTGTATAGGGGGACTACTACTGGGGGCACTGTAAATGGGGAACTGCTACTGGGGGCACTGTATATGGGGGACTACTACTGGAGGCACTGTATAGGAGGACTACTACTAGGTGCACTGCATAGGGTTGAGTACTACTGGGGGAACTGCATAGAGGGGACTACTACTGGGGGCACTGTATAGGGGGACTACTACTGGGGGGCACTGTATAGGGGGGACTACTACTGGGGGGCACTTGCTGAAATTATGGGGGGCGCTAGTCCATTACCTTGCCAGGGGCGCTCAGATCCCTAGATACACCCCTGTCTGTTGGGAGCGCTAAAGGGCTGGTGCAAATATACGCTATGATTTTGATGACTGTCAGTAGCACTATCTAGCTGCTTTTTATTTGCTGATTGCGTACAGACCTTCATAACTAGTAATTAATTATTTAGTGTTGCGGCTATATAATATGAAGTTGCGGATACCTTACTTAATTAATATTTAAATGATATGGGCAGCACGGAAGGTGTAATAATTAGCATTACTGCCTCGCAGCACTAAGGTTTTGGGTTCAATTCCCAACACAACCCTAACTGTGTGGAGTTTGTATATGCTCCCCATGCTTGTGTCTTTTCCTATGGACATTAAAAGTGCAACTGCGGACGACTTTAAATGGACACCAGATTGCATACAAGAGCCCTGACCATGTGATTCCAATCAGACACTCTGACAAGGATATGTTATTTAAAAATTAATGAAAACCTTCATAATATTAATAATATTAATATCACACAGCCACATCACATTATTCACTTACCAAACCCTACTGGTTGAAAATGTGTATTTTGTTATGTTACAGCCTTATTCCAAAATGAAATAAATTCATTTTTGTCCTCAAAAGTCTACACACAATACCCCATAATGACAACATGTAAAACGTTTTTTTGAGATTTTTGCAAATTTAATAAAAAAACAACAACTAAGAAATCACATGTACATAAGTATTCACAGCCTTTGCTCAGTACTTTGTTGATGCACCTTTGGCAGCAATTACAGCCTCAAGTCTTTTTGAATATGATGCCACAAACTTGGCACACCTATCTTTGGGCAGTTTCGCCCATTCTCTTTTCAGCACCTCTCAAGCTCCATCAGGTTGGATGGGAAGCGTTGGTGCACAGCCATTTTCAGATCTCTCCAGAGATGTTCAATCGGATTCAGGTCTGGGCTGTGGCTGGGCCACTCAAGGACATTCCCAGAGTTGTCCTGAAGCCACTCTTTTGATATCTTGGCTGTGTGCTTAGGGTCGTTGTCCTGCTGAAAGATGAACCGTCGCCCCAGTCTGAGGCCAAGAGCACTCTGGAGCAGGTTTTCATCCAGGATGTCTCTGTACATTGCTACATTCATCTTTCCCTCTATCCTGACTAGTCTCCCAGTTCCTGCCACTTAAAAACATCCCCACAGCATTATGCTGCCACCACCATGCTTCACTGTAGGGATGGTATTGGCCTGGTGATGAGCGGTGCCTGGTTTCCGCCAAACAGAACACCTGGCATTCACGCCAAAGAGTTGAATCTTTGTCTCATCAGACCAGAGAATTTTGTTTCTCATGGTCTGAGAGTCCTTCAGGTGCATTTTGGCAAACTCCAGTCGGGCTGCCATGTGCTTTTTACAAAGGAGTGGCTTCCGTCTGGCCACTCTACCATACAGGCCTGATTGGTGGATTGCTACAGAAATGGTTGTCCTTCTGGAAGGTTCTTCTCTCTCCACAGAGGAATGCTGTAGCTGTGACAGAGTGACCATCGGGTTCTTGGTCACCTCCCTGACCAGGGCCCTTCTCCCACGATCGCTCAGTTTAGACGGCCGGCCAACTCTAGGAAGAGTCCTGGTGGTTCTGAACTTCTTCCATTTACGGATGATGGAGGCCACTGTGCTTTTTGGGACCTTCAAAGCAGCAGATATTTTTCTGTACCCTTCCCCAGATTTGTGCCTCGAGACAATCCTGTCTCGGAGGTCTACAGACAATTCCTTGGACTTCATGCTTGGTTTGTGCTCTGACCTGCACTGTCAAGTGTGGGACCTTATATAGACAGGTATATGCCTTTCAAAATCATGTCCAAACAACTGAATCTACCACAGGTAGACTCCAATTAAGCTGTAGGAACATCTCAAGGATGATCAGTAGAAACAGGATGCACCTGAGTTCAATTTTGAGCTTCATGGCAAAGGCTCTAAATACTTATGTACATGTGATTTCTTAGTTTTTTTTTTTAATATAAAATTTGCAAAAATCTCAAAAAAACTTTTTACACATTGTCATTATGGGGTATTGTGTGTAGAATTTTGAGGACAAAAATGAATTTAATCCATTTTGGAATAAGGCTGTAACATAACAAAATGTGGAAAAAGTGAAGTGCTGTGAATACTTTCCGGATGCAGTGTATATAAAAAGTAAATGGCAGTGTATTACCTTGAATGTTCAATGTCAAATTGGAGCTCGATATAGTAAATGCCAGTCAGTGACACCCACATTATTAAGCAACCTCACTGCACCACCACTTGTCCTACTCTCGTTCAGGAAATGATGCCTGCTACTTCTGATGCTTGTGAAATTGTCACTAGTGTTGTTTGTGAAATTGGTCAAACACAAAAAACCATTTACACTGAAATGCAGGGTGACAGGAGTAACTCAGCGCCTTTGGTTACCAAAGCAACAGTAATAAAATTAAACATTGTTCTAAATAAGACTTGGATATAAATGTCATGAATAAAACTTTATTTAAAAAAAAAAAAAAGAACAGGAACTCCAATTATAAAGGGAACTCAAAAACTGATGAGATATACTGGAAGGACTTTAAAAGTTATCTTTAAATATTATTGACTGCGATGCTAATATAAATGCCTTAACTGCGTTCCAACACAAATTAAGCCCTGACCTACACATATTTAGCATAGCAATTACACATTGTCACATTCTCATTACACACATTGCATATTCAGTATATAATACATAAAGAAACAAAGGATAACTTTTAATAGTTACAATTATTCTTAATATTCCATGGAGGTAAATGTAGAAGTAGTCCTACAACTGAGGCCAGATTATAAAGCATGGGCCTAGACACCTAACAATTGCTTTTCCATAATGGATATCAGCAACTCCCACTACTGTAAGTGGAAACTACCTTCCTTAAAATTGATGTTTTAGGTTCTATTTGGATTATACAACATTAAAAATGAAGTGACACACTCACTTCTTACCATAAAAATAATCTTGCTTGCTGCCAAGTGGACGCTTTAACTTTGAGGATGATCCGATCCTTTCTCATCCAGAAGCATTTCAG
Source organism: Taudactylus pleione (assembly GCA_031769625.1). Classification (NCBI taxonomy): domain Eukaryota; kingdom Metazoa; phylum Chordata; class Amphibia; order Anura; family Myobatrachidae; genus Taudactylus; species Taudactylus pleione. The sequence continues at coordinate 1,135,209 of JAUIMM010000748.1, forward strand.
AGCTGCAGCCTTTAAACAACGTACCTGAGCAAGACAGGAAACCTAGAGGAGGGTGCGGAGTCTTTAATATATAAGGAAGGACAGGACCGCAGGCTGTGGTTTCTAGAGAGGCGGGGGAGAGAGAAAGATAGACTGTGCTAAAGAGAGATACAGAAAGATTACAGTTTAAGAAAAAGAGTTGTATAGATGGAAGAGATTAGACAAGGCAGAAGCAAAGTTTTGGTGAGTACAAAACTAAATTGTGTTATCACCCTTGCTATAAACCAATTATTAGTACAAGCAGGGTGGATAGTCGGAAATATGACTGATTATCGGGACACAACTATGCAGACATGACATTACATGTAAAAACTTACTGCTTGCAGGCAAAGTCTGTTTAACCCTAGAAAGACATTTTGTTCCTCAGTGAAATTCTAATCTTAAACTAATCGTTACAACACTTTACATAATGGGTAAACTGAAGGAAGTCAATGAGAGGGAAAGCTCATTTTGCTAAATGATTGGTTTACAAACTGCATTTGCTGATAATCAAAATTCACATTATTTTCAAGTATGCACAATTATTTTTTAGAATGTAAACATAGGGCCTGATTCAGCATGGATTGCATTCGCAACAGCGTATGCAGATCGACCGATTGATGCGCACTGCGCATGCACTGCGTGTGCGTGGCAATCGCACTGCGATTATAGACGCACTGTGGAATCCATTCCAGAGTGAGTGACAGGGGTTGCGCTTCTGGGGGTGGTGATGGGGGAGTGGTTGCAGAAACGCAGGTGTGCCTGTCTGTTTGAATGCTGTTGCATGGACGTGTATAAATTTGCCAATGCAATTGCCTATGCAGCTTGAGTACTCACTGCGTGCGATGAGACTTCTGAGACAGGTCAGACCTGCTGTAATTGTGCGTCAAGGACCGATGTTCTCCAATGTTATCAATGTATACAAAGGACCAGGGCCGTAGGGAGGGTGGTTCAGCTGGTGCCTCCACACAGGGTGGAATCCTCTAGCGGCACCGGCCGCGAACTGCCCAGCTCAGGAAAGGTCTGCAGGAAGAGACCTGCAGTGCTGCACGGCGCACACCAGAAATGCCGCCCTCCACCCACCTTCCAGACGAAAAGGTAAGCGCTCAAGGGGGAGGAGGGGGGCAGGGTTGAGCGAGAGGGCCGGCAGTGCAGCACATGGCGCACTGCCGTCCTGCTACAGCGCTGCAAAGCAAAGGACTGCAAGGTATTACGGATGTGAGAAGGCAGTAGTGGGTGTCTCTATGCTGGCTGAGCTGCGGCAGACATTAGCATATTTCGCAGCTGCATTGCGTGTGATTACGTAGTTGCCCATAGTCCAGCTGAAATTAATTTAGTTTTTTTTTCTTTAACGCAGTAGGCCTCTATGCAAAAGTGATATTTGAACCCCCTTCTCCCCAATTATTCCCAGACAAAAAAATAATTAAACACCAGTCTAGACCCCACAAGCATCTCCCAATTTGTGCCCCACATGCCACCTCCTTACTTTCTCGTCATCTTCTTAGCCTGTTGTGCATTCCCTAGCAACACACCAAATACCTGGAGAAATCACATGTTGTGGTGATGTCACAGTGGAAAAAAATGACCGCAGGGGAGAACAAGGACATTGCGGAATGCCGTTCTTGCGCAAATTGACCTTCCTTGACATCAATCCCAGTCCTGATTTCACAGGATTGCCATTGTGTAAAGCAATTGATACATAAAACATAGAACATACCTAAAGCCTCCCAGAGGCTTTCAGCCATGTACTGAAAACCACTAGAGCTCTTCCTGACCTCCTGGGCTTTGGAGACCATGGTAATGAACAATATTTTGTCCTTGGAGTGTCAACTTTGTAATTAAAGTGGTCTCAGTATAATGGATACAGGGCCTGATTCAGACCTGCTTGCAAGCGCATTGCGCTCGCAAGCGGGTCGATGGTGGCCCAGTGCGCACGCGCGAGCCCCGGAGCTCACTACAAAAGGGGCGGCTGTCGATGTTGATCGACAGCTCGCCCCATTTTATAGGCGGGGGGGTGGCTTCACAAACTGAGGCGTTCCCATGCGAACGCCTGCCGTTTGTGGGCGGCCTCACGGACATCACCAGTGATGTCAGTGAGAGAGCTTCCGGCTCTATTTGAGCCAGAAGCTCTCTGGGGCTTGCGGCCACGAGACCCTACCACAAGGGTCTCGTCGCAAGCCCGATGGTCGCGATGGTCTTGACCATTGCGACCATCATCATGGCCACTCGCAATAGCTGTGGGTGGTAACCCACAGCTATGCGAGCGGCCAAGAGGCCGCAACTAATAAAACCTGCGCCCGCCCTGATTCAGAGCGAGCGCTTGCTTTTTGCGAGTGCCTCTGAATCAGGCCCACAGTTCCTTAAGTGTCTTGCCCATTACATCAATCAGAAAAACATGACATACATAAGTTTTCAAAAAAACTTAACAATAAATGACACCCGAAATCCTGGCACACCACTTTAATAAGTACAGAATAAAATCTTTCTACATCCATCTTAGTCCAAATGGGAATTTAAAAGAAAACAAACACAACACAAATGCTCCGCACCACTAAATGATCAAAGCAAGGAGTCTCCAAGGTCTCTATGGATATGGCTTTTGTCGTCCTGGAAGAAAGGACTCCCGGCAGGAAAGATATACTGCACCATGGGGAAAGATGGCCCCAACTCTCTCTCTTTCTAAGGGAGTAACTGCACCCAAACAATCCCAGAAAATGTGCCCCACGTCATGGAACCACAAGAAGTTGAACCCACCACTGTCTGAATCACACATGCGCAGTACGACTCAGACATGTGCAGTGGCAAAAAAAATCCCTCCATTTGTGAGAACATCAGTATTGCGTACAGCTCTGACTGAATCAGGCCCTATGAGGTCCTGCTTTGTGGAGTATTGATGGAAACTTGGGTCTCGTTCCACAGGTTAAAATGTATATACAAATGATTTGTTTTGGCTTGCAAAGTAAAGAAAATATATCACAAACCTGGAGTATTTTCTTCTGCACACTCTCCCTATTGTTGGTGATTGCTCAGAGGTCTATGTGGACATCAGCTCAGACACTGTTGTTCATTAAACATTAGCAAAATTAGCTGTTTGGTTTCTGAAGCTCTTGCTAAAGAATTCTCTCAGGTCTTCTCTTTTGGTTGCACACTTTTTGTGCTAGTGATTAAATTAAGGCATCACTTTAAGTATATATCTAAATAGTTTGTAATTAGAGAGTTGGGATAGGAAATAGTTAAATTATATATTTTTTTCATAAATGAACAGTAAAATGGTGTTTCCTTTGAACAGAATAATGGAGACATTGCAAAGGATGTGTGTTTACTGTTTACACAACACTTCTGGTGAATGCTATAGTTATCTGACTCATTCTGTAACAAGATATTACAGCGCTCATAAGTAATTATATCAGCACTGCCCTCAACACACAGGCCTGTAACATATATCTTCCATGAATTTCCTATTACTCACACGCACATATCCCAAGCTTTTCCAGCTGCATTATTTCTGGTAGTTTATCATGCAGCATCCTCTAGTCTTACAGGCAATGACCACAGGGACAATGGCTTCTGCTCAGATGACTCTGGCATGTATAGAATCAGGTTTACTTTGTTTCTAAATTAACCCACAACAATAAAATCAGGTACTAGTGTACAATGGTGTGGAAACTGAACCTGTTTTCATCATGTACTGTATGTTCTGAACTGAAACATGAAATCCTGTTCTTGTCTTGTTTGGGCCTGACGGGCATTTTCCGCTGGTGCCAGAAGGGGGAAGGGGGGCACCAGCAGCTCGGCCTCAATCCTGAATCAAACTACTGTAGCACCACTCCCGAGGCTCACTTGCGTGCCCCCGACCCTCTCACATAATGCTCAGGCTCTGTGTGTGACACACTGGGAGCCACACATGCTATTCACTCTTCACTGCACCTGGGGAGAAGGAGAGGGACACACTGTGGGCCTGATTCTGTGTCAGACGCATCTGCGGCCACTTTTCCGTGCGGCCGTGGTAGCCTGCTCACTTCCATATACTAATGCGAGAATCAGCCCGTGTATAATAAAAATCAGTGCGTGGAAGCCTATCCTGCCCACTGTTTTTATGTCCACACGCTGATTTGGATGTAATGGAGTTTGATGTCAGGCATTGTCCCAGGTTGTACTACATGGATGGCCTGCCTCTTCTAGAAAGTTGCAGCTGACATCCACTCCTTCTTTGCATTTCGTGATGAACTTACACTTTCTGATAGTATCCTCCTTTGTGGTCAAAGATTCATCATCCCTCATGTGCTCCAAGGTTGATAGGCACAACAGATCCATCAAGGACACCCTGGCTGTGAAGCAATGAAATGAAGGATACTCTTTACTGGCCCTCTATGTCTAGTGACATTGAACATGTGGGGGTAAATTTACTAAAGTGAGAGTTTTTAGAAGTGAGTTTGAAAAGTGATGTTGCCCATAGCAACCAATCAGATTTTACTTACCATTTAACTAGCACCTTCTAGAAGATAATCGCAAGAATCTGATTGGTTGCTATAGGCAACATCACTTTTAAAACTCACTTCTAAAAACTCTCACTTTAGTAAATTTACCCTGTGGGCTCTACTTGCGCCCCTTGTAATCCTCTTTGGGCTTATCATGCCAAAGAGTCTCTGACTTAGGGCCGTATTCAATTAGCGGCGAAAATGTCAGTTTTTTTCACCATAGGCGAAAACGGATGTTTTTGACCAAAAAACGGTGATATTTTCGCAAAAAAACAGGCGAAAACTCAATTGGCGAAAAAAAACTGGAGAAAAGTTTTCTCCATCCCAGACCAGGGAAAAAAATGAAAAATCTCTATTTTTGGCTAAAAATGTGGGGATTTCATTCAGAATCCTTTGAAACAAAACCACCCCCCCACCCATTGATAAATTATCCCAAAAAAATTTCGTAAGTTGCGCACTTTGGCAAAAAGCTCAATTTTGGCCAAAAACAAAACAAAAACGTTGAAAATGGTTTTAATGTATTGGGTCTGATTTTTTGGGGGGGCGGTATGAATGTGTGAAGTGTTTTAAACATCGCACGCGGTCGCAGCAGGCATTTTTACGACATGAAAATATACTTGCAGCCATTTTAATGTACCCCCAATTTACGTGGAACAATAATTTCCTGAAACAAAAATTGCTTTCTATCATTTTCAGCTTTTTTGATAAATTTTTTTACCAAAAATTGCGCTGTCATTTTTCACCAAAGTGCACAGCTTACAAATTTTTTGGGGGTCCATTTATCATTAGGGGGGTGTCCAAAGGGTTCTGAAAGAAATCTCCACACTTTTAGCCTAAAATAGGGATTTTGCATTTTTTTCTTCACCTGGTCTGGGATGGAGAAACCTTTTCTCCATTCTTGTTTTTGCCAAATGCGTTTTCACCTTTTTTGGGTGAAAAACGGCCGTTTTTGCCAATGGCGAAAAATATGGCCGTTTTCGCCGCTGATTGAATACGGCCCTTAGCATGAGATTCCTGACCTTCCCTGATGCATGATCGTTACTAATGGTGGTTGATTCATACTGAAAGTGGTTTGAAATGCACCAACTGTCTATGTACTGTATACCCAGCACTTCTATTATTGTATAATATAGTCTTGACAGTGATTTTATGTGACAAGCTTATGTTTTGCACTCTGCATTTGTTTGCCTATGCCTAGCTGCCTTTTACCATGTGACAGGTCAAAAGGCTGAATGCTCCATTTAAGGTAGTGGAGACTTAACACAGGAGCTGTGTTAAGTCTCCACTACCTTACAGGCTTATGGGGTCTATTTACTAAGCAGTGTTAGGAGACAGAGTGAAAAATGATAAGAAAGTGATAAGGTGCCAGCCAATCAGCTCCCAACTGTCATTCTTCAAACACAGCCTGTGAGATGACAGTTGGGAGCTGACTGGCTGGCACCTTATCACTTTCTTATCACTTTTCACTCTGTCTCCTAACACTGCTTAGTAAATAGACCACTATATCTTCTTACCGCACATCCTATCTCTATTTTATTTGCTCCCACAAGTACAGTGATCTACTCTGCAGAACTACAGCCATATATAGACAATCATTCCAGTCTGTATTAATAAAAGGTGGAAATTTCCAGAAATCTCATTGTCTGTGGATTAAGAGATGGATGGTTTAGCTATCTAAATAGTTACACACTCCTTACGTGTAATGAAGGTCAGAATAGTCCAGTTCAGCAATAATAAACAAGTTGAAGAGGCACGTTGTGCCCAGCATTCCACAACAGCTTTTCATGAGGAATGAGTTCCAGGACTTCAAGCATACTACCAGAAGTCCTCATTATCCACCGTACAAAGGTTTGGCTGAAAGAGTAATCCACTCTGCCAAACACTTATTGGAAAAGTACATTCAAACTGGTTTCTACTTGTTCATGGAATACCCATAGGGATGGACGTTCATTACTTGCCTAACGTCTGCTCTTCAGATGTACCTATACTCTCATCCCCGTGCTTAAACCTAAACTGCAACCACATGCTGAGAATGACATTCAAGATGCCTATCCAGAACACAGCTCAAAACCAGTCATGACAAGTCCCCTCACCAGCTGAGCCATCTATATCCTGGTCAGGCAGTTGCATACAGGCCCATGATGGATTTGACAAACTGGGCACTGTGCAAGGGTTCCAACCTATTGTACAGTGTAGCAGGGCTGAACGGAATATTATTTGGATTTTATTGTAACAATGATGGCAATGCTGACACTAAAATAGAATAACAGGGGAATGTGTAGTCGCAAAACAATTGCTGTACATACACATTGCGCAATGGTCAGGGTCGTTGAGAGTCGTGCCGGGCCTGGGAGCGTGACCTAATAGTGAGAGATGTGGCCACGCCCCCTTAGGATTAAAAAATGCCGAAGATGATTTTACCGCTGTGCGTTGGGGAGGGGGGCACTGTGAGCCCCTCAGCGCGGCACAAGGCCAGGGGGGCAGCGATCAGTGTGATCGCTCCCCACCACAGGCATAGGAGACTGCTGCGGCTGCTGCTCAGCAGCCATGAGAAGTCTCCACTGCAGCCCAGTACACAGCAGCTGGGCTGCTGTGTGGTAAGAGGAAGGGAGGGGAGCGGCGCCGGACTACTGTATGGTCCTGCAGAATGGCCGTGGGAACTAAGACACCGCAGCCATATTTCTTATATATGGGATCGCAGTCGCACGCTGTGACACACCTCTAAAATGGTCATAGCATGCCTGCGTTCTCTGCGGCCACTCCCAATGACCTCCCCAAAACACTCCCTGCCTGTCAATCACATTGTAAATAGTTGCTGCGAGCGACTACGGTAATGTATGTTGACACAAGCGCAGTGTTATTTAGATGCATGCATAGATTGCCGATTATCGCTCAACTGTGAAAACATTGGCATAGCGTACAACTATAGAACAAAAATGGTGCAACAAACCAAAAAAGCGCTCCCCACTTCACATGTATATAAATAGGACACCAATGTGTTTGCACACACAAATATATGGACAATAATCACCAAATGCAATGGTGCTTAGTAACTCCAAGTCTTGAGTCTCCACTGTTAGGCCTCCATAATGAGGTTCTGTTCAGTCTCCCTTATGACAATACCATACACATGGAGGGATATAAAGAAAAAGTGGAATAATAGTGCAGTATGCCTCAAAAAACGATAGTTTTAATAACAGGTTTGCACTTACAATAAATAGATGTATAAAAAGCATATAACAATTTCCATATGCAAGACAGCATCCAGCCACCGTCAGCGTGTAGACATCAAACCCAGGTGTAGCAAGGAAACAGTGAGACCGCCACTCCGGATATAGCGATCCACTAGGGTGAAGTCCACATAGATAGGCTGCTGATGCTGCAATGAATTCAGAAGGTGAGCCCTGCTTAACGCGTTTCGGACAAAAGGTCCTTCGTCAGAAGCGTTGCATGCTCACCCTGATTCTTCTTTAAATACCCTGTAAACAATTAACTCATGTGGTTCCACTTAGCGCAAGCCAGCGGATGTCAGAAGACATGTTCGTGCGTGTAGCCCCGGGAACCAGAGGTGACTAACCCGAGTGCGTTCCACCGCACCCGGAAGTCCTGCGTTCCAATGGTCTAACCCACGTGGTTCCACTAGCCGCAAACCGGAGGATGTAAAGACACATATCCATACTTGCTAACCTTGACGCCGGAGGTCACTAACCCGAGTGCGTTCCACTGCACCCGGAAGTCCTGCGTTCCAAAGGTACCCGACCCCAGTCCTCCTCAATTAGGGCAATCAAATGAATAAAATCTTTATTGTTCTTAAACATTGCTGGTTTGTCCGCATTAAGTCCACACAAGATTATACCACATGAAAGACAAAAATAAACAAATAAATACATATTATATAACAACAATGAATGAATACAATAGCACCAAAATGAATAAGTGCAAATGTACAAAATATAGCAGCAGATAAATAACAAAGGTGTAAAAAAGGGAATTTTATATAGCAGCAAATATGTAGGATAGAGGTCACTATCTCTCCGTTAAAAGTATATACTTAATTTATTTATTTATAAAATTATTTATGTCACCCACAGCTTAGCGAGCGGCCAGGAGGCAGTTTGTTTTTTAAAAAAGCGGCCGCCCTGATTCAGAGCGAGCGCTCGCTTTTTGCGAGCAGCTCTGAATCAGGGCCACAGTGCACACATAATGGATGTACAAGATCCAGCTAGGAATGTATGGGGCAGCAGACAAATGGGAGCACACACCTGTGTGTATGCATACAGTAGTGGCAGTGGAGTATGCACACACTGGCACATGGTCTATAAATACAGTGGTATAGTGGTGGTGGTGGTGCAGTGGAGCTTGCAGAGTCACTGGCCTCTGTTCTGTAACGCCATCTATCTTCATTATGGAGACTCTCAGGGGCATGTCTTCTCATTATGGAGGATGGAGCTGAAGACGTGTCGTATGGCCGCGTATGCGCAGAAGCGCACAAGGGTTGATGGCCATGCCTTCGGCAGTCTAGGGTCCATGTGCTGCCGGAGAGAGACAGCAGGGGGTGCTGTCTCTCAACAAATATCACTAGCATGCACCCCCCTACCAGTCTAAACAAATACAAAAAAAAAAACGGATTTTTTTTTTTCAGGGGGCGAGGGGGAATTACATTAGAGTAAGAGGACCAGTAACAAGATGTATTTATGAGAGGGAAAATTGTTAGGGTGTGGCTAAATTCCTTTCAGGGATGTATAACCCTGCATACATTTCAGCAGTTTTCCTAACTGGTTCCTCAATCTTAAATAAAACTCAGCTGTACATCACTAAGCCATTGTATTCATACAGATTCAGGTCACTGAAAGCATAGCTAGAATTGTCATTCTGTACAAAATATCCGTAATGAAAGTGCTAGGCTGAAACCACTTCAACTTTATCACTTCCATATTCTTTTTAAACATTCACATCCACCAAAAGAAGGTTTAGACCTAATTAAGTGCCGCACACATTGCTAAAGAGCGTTGTTTTTGCTACTGCGCATGGACGAAAATCCCTAAAAACTCCTGTGGTGCATGTGTTACACAGTGTACGCACAAAGGCGCTGTTGTGATTGGGATGCAATAATTACAAGGGGGGGGGGAGAGAAGAAAAGAACTCTCATATTTTTGGGGGCACACTTAGTAGTTAATGTAAAATCTAACTTTTATTAAATTATGTTTAAAAATGACACGCCAATACTAAGACAAACAACATGAAAATAGACAGATATAAAATTTGTAGGCGATAATACAGCAAATATTGATAAATTATCCAAGTTTCAATACTTAGTGATTAAAGCAGCAGTCGTTCACAGTCTATATACACAGGAACTAATTGTATATATTGTATATATGGCATCCATAGTATAGTTTAGAAAAAATAGACGTCCTAAATTAATGAATTAATTATATGTCACTAAACATACTAGTACTTGATGCTAATGTATATTGTACCAGCATCCCCTGCAGCCAGCATAGAATAATAACACATTATCTGTGCAAAGAGAAACAAATAAACCAGTACTATGCGTTTTCATTAAGTGATCTACAATCATCTGTTGATTTCCACAGATGTTCATATACTATAGATAGAGCAATTAGTTATCACACTCCAGTGTGTGCAATATGTGATATGGGGTCCAGACAGATTTGGAGGTGACAAGAGGAAATTATAAGTGTCTGTCAGAGTATATAAGGTGTATATAATGTGTCACACAGAGGCAGTGGCAAATAATTTGAGATGATATCAAAAAATATTAAACAAAGCCACAGCGTGACGCATTTACTATAGAACACCGTCCATCATTGCCAGCGTTCAAACACATGTAGTACATTCAATGTTGGTATTGAACATTAATTAAAATGAATGTAATTAAGGAATCAGCAGGGAAAAACATATACTGTATATGAAAAAATGATGGTAGGAGGAAAAAGGGGGATAATGAATCACAAAAATAAAGGAAAGCTACTCCCTCGTAACACATCTAATGGGCAGCTGCTGCTTGCTATGTGACATGCATCAATACAGCAGGTGAGCGTACCCCCAGGCAGTCATAGAATGTGAATGAGTGTCACGGGCATCTGCTTTTGCGACATAGGTCTTAGTGGGCTCTGTTAGTACAGCGCAGAGCCCTCCCAGGTCACCGACTCAATGAGAGTGTCCCAGGAAGAGACAATAGTATAGAAATAAAGTAGTGCACACACACTCAATGGACGAAATGGGGGTATGCGCAGTGGTGCCCCTTATGCAGTGCCCCCAGTGGTAGTGTCCCTTATGCAGAGCCCACAGTATTAGTGCCCTTTATACAATGCGCCCTGTAGTAACGCCCCCTGTTGTAATGCCCCCTATAGTGAAGCAGCTACACACAGGAAAATAAAAACAAACACATTTAACTAAAGCCCCGCTCCCGCTGCCTCCGGCTCATCGGAACTATGGGAGAGACGTCATGATGCCTCTCCCATAGTGCACTGCACACTGCTGGAGCTGGAAGCCAGAGCTCAGGAGTGAGCCCCGGCCTCCCGCTGGTGCTGCTGGGAGGGAGCCGGGCACCTGCTGGTAAGTACATTTCAGCGGACGCCATGCAAATAAAGCCTCCCTGCGGCGGCGGGCTGAAGTGGGCCGGAGCAGGCAGAACTGGTTCAGTCTTCCATTCCATTCATACATCTTAAATCTGCATATGCCATAGGGCTCGTGCAAGATTTGATGGTGCAACCGATGGTGGCATCTAGAGACAAACCCGGTGGTAGTACAGTGTGTACGCTCATAGTGGCAGTCTCAGTCCTTGCACGAATGTACACCAGGGAACGGCTTTGTAGTGGCATTTGAAAAAAGTTGCAGACAGGCGATCGCCATAAAACATAGCCGCATCCACACCTGCGTCCACCTCTGGATCAGGCCCCTTCTCACCAGTCATTTAATGGATATAGTGATGATATCCTGGAGATAAACTGAATAGTTATTCACACAGAGAACTATAATGTCGGTTATTCTATGGAGAATTTATACTCATGAGATACAGGAGTATAATATAAGGATTTCAGCATAGTGATGTCTACATATTACACACACCATACTTGCCAACTTATTAAATCTCCTTTCTTGAAGAAGCATGGAGAGACGCTGCTGGCCACCCCTATGTCATTAGGCCCCACCCCTATAACAGCAAGCTGCCGCAAATCAATAGACCACGATGCAGTTTTGTGTAATTTAGCCCCACCCCCTCCATACGGAGCCATGAATTCTGACAGTTATCTCCCCATCATGCCCAATTCATTAGGAAGTGGGTGGGATGCGAGAGCCTCCCGCAACTTTCGGGAGAGTAGGTATGTGTGCGCGCACACACACACGTACGTTACTCCAAAGTCTTAATAGATGAAAACACTGCGCACTATTTCAGTCTCTTTCTTGTTAGACTTTCTTCAAAGATATAAAAATTATATTTTTAATCCCTAAACAAAGTCTTACAATAAAAGGACTCGCCTCTCAGCAGAAGCACTACATGTGCACATACATTAACCTGAGCGTCTATTCACCTACATACATTTTGATGTGCCACTCATTTAGATACTTGTTTGACACTTTCTCTGGCACCCACTGCTCTCTCATTTTATATATATATATATATATATACACACACACACACACACACTAATTTATTCATCCTGCATACATGACTTCCTGTTTTTTTTTTAAGTAAGCTTCCTCCTCTTATCTGGGTACAGGGAAGCTTTATTTGTCAGTACAACTCATCGCTGTTGTGAAACCACACATCTCAAATATTTATATCTGTTTCCATGGCTACATGAGGCGATATATGAGCTAATACGTCAGCGAGGTTAGCCTATAAACTTACAGTTACAAGAACCTTTTTTTTTCTTTTCTTAAATTCTGAACCGCACTAATGAATTTGTGTTGCCATAATCTGATACGACAGCACTTGATCAGAGTCTTATATATTTGCTGTATCATAGCATGGAACTGTATTTAATTTTAATCATGAAACATAGTTGATATATATTTGGCTCTCATTTCCCTTTTGCTGTAGCTTTAAAAGGACTTTTACTTAAATCCTACTTACCAACTACAGAGAGTTCTCTGTGAAGTCAAACAAATTTGGGCGATTGAATGCTTTGGGCTACAAGGTGCCTGATATAGCTTCAGGCCTTCTCATAAAATAGTAGGCTTTGTACCTTTTTATTTTCGGATTCCCAGACAGGGGACGTGTCCAGAGCTGCAGTAGGATGTGAAGCATCACTTATACCCTTTCACATATAGAGCAAAAATCCGTATTTTTGCACGTGAACACACATCTACCCGAGTTTTTGCTATGTGTGAATGCAAACACATACTGTAGCTCTTTACCACCGTGGGGCTGAGACCCGAGAATTTGCCGGATCTTAAGTCTAAAAGGGGAATTAGATTGCATTCTCCAGTGAACAAAGGCAAACTCTCTGAAACATTTGTAGTAATGCAATTATCGTGATTGGACTTTCGGCAGTACAGGATGCCAACGTCAGTATCCTGAGCCCCTTTGGGATATTGGCATCGGCATTTTGCTGGTGGCAGAATTCCGGTGTCGGTATTTAGACGGCCGGCATCTCAACTGCATCCCCCTACACTACCTGGCTTATAATACAGAAGTAATGCTACCAATATAAGTAACAAGTTGTGGTGTCGTAACTTAAGCATTATGAAAGCGTTATTATGCTCACAAGACAGAGCGTGACAGTGACTTTGCATAGCATTGTAATTTACACTTACTTAGCAGAATTCCTTCTAGAAAACATTTGTGTGCAGTAAGAAGTCAATCTGAATAAGGGGTAGATTCAAGTCAATGTGAGCTGCAATTGCAGCTGGTGTTGTGTATTTTCCCATCTGTCTACTGCAGTTAACGCGTATAATTGAATCTGCACCTAAGTTTTGTCGAAGTCAGATAATTGGATATGATCGCTTGCAATTGTTATCTGACGATTTGGTCGTCCGTGGTCTGATGACGAATTGCTTGGATGCTGCTCTATATTGGCGCAATTCCGATGCGCACAAATATGTTTATATTACTACAAGGTTTAGTTGGAAGACAGGTTTGGATCTGTATATGTCTGTGAGTGTTATGAGAGACTCCGCATTCTAATACAATATGCCTGTGACAAATAATTAAAAATGTAACACAGTCTAAGTGCTAGGCTGGGAATCATTGTCGGGAACCTGCAGATCATTAACAATTGCATGCCTTTTTGTTCAGTGCTGTTTTGGTTCATAGGGACTGACACCTATACTCTAATTAAGTGGAGAAAAGCCTGTTGCAAGCTACCAGACAGGGTGGCAATGGCAAACAGCTGGGGTCTCCCCCTGCTTGTAAGTGAACCTTGCTGCTTGTGACACCTTTTACTGTAGTTTGGGCAGCTTGTTGAAGTATGTCAGAAATGGATTATATATTAATCCATCACAAATACACTGAATTACATAACACACACACACACACATAGACTTACATGCATACACATACGCACGCACCTTTGAAGTGTGCACGAACCCACACAAACGCACAATGCAAACTAGCAAAACTACACAATATTCTCACACTTACACATACAGTAACTTATAAAAAGGTTCCTTCACATTAAACGTGATATTAGAGGTTTTAGTAGCATATAATTAATTGTGAAATGTATGTATATGGTATTTAAAGTATAGAACTATTAGACATGTCATGTTTGGTACCATTCTAAACCACTGTTTATTTGCAGATCTTCGGTTCTATCGGCAAGGAGATCGCAGCAGGCATTCGCAAGATATGAATTATAGGTTAGACTGTATCTCTGTATGTAGTGTTTTTGTATTAGTTCTTTGGAGGGAAACCTACAAAAAGAAGCAGTTGGAAAGCTGATCCATAGCTCTGATGACACCATATGAACTAACCAATGAACGGAGTGACCTGAAGCAAGAACCAATGAGCATCTGTTATTCCGTGCCTTTGTTGTCTCTGAAACCTCTACCGAATATATGCTTGTCAGCTGGGGCAGTAGTCAGTCATTTCTCTATATCCTTGGGTGAAGGTGACCGCAGATTCAGGATTGAAATACTGCATATGGTGCCAGTGCGCACGCATATGTATCGGTTTGTACCTTTGTATTTACTTGCTTTTTGCGCTAATTGTGTTAGATCTAAGCGTGTAACATTCTTTTTATTGCAATATAACTTTTTGTGCATTGGAACCACAACTGGATTGGAAAGCAATTATTTCTTATACAACTTGTATCGCTAAACAGCGACATTTAGGGTGTATAGATTAAGGGGTATTCATAGATGGGGGCTCGCAGCTGATATCACACCACCGCAATTCGCACGATAGCGAACGGACCTCGATTCCACACCAAATGGTGGAAGGCGCCATAAGCAGGTAAGAACGCACTTTGTTTAAAACCTGCACCATTCAGTGTTGTGGAATCGATGTCCTTTATTGTGTGATTTTAAGAAGCGCTGATTAGGAACCGGGGACAAGAGAAAGGTTAGTTTCTTTTATTGTCTTTTCGCACTTTTTGTGTTAGTTGCATTATTGGGTATGCGACTAGTTGTACAATAGCGTAATTTTTATTTCACGCTTTTGTGTATCAGTTGCATTATTGTGTATGCGACTGGGCGCACACGTGTATCCGGTAATACTGCCGTGGGTTTAAACAGTCATTTTGATAAATAGTCTTGTTATGTGCATAGTGTGGTTAACTGGTTAACCCCTTTAAATTGTAACTGCCAAGGTTAAGTAAAAGTTTTTCTGCGCAGAAAACAAAAGGTGTATGAAAGTGAACGTATATTTGTGATGAGAATAGGGGTACTGTGTGTTTCCTAGGGTACACATAGCAGAAAGGGGTACTATGTGTTCCCTAGAGGTATAATCGGCTCTCAGTGTGATTGCAAAATCCATTGATCAGTTAGGTTCTTTTGGTATTGCGATTGAACCGCATGGTTGGGGCAGACCGTGATTGTGAACTGAGTTGTGGTGGAGGAAATCACTGCTAGCAGTGGAAAGTACTCGAAAATGGATTTGGTTTGGGGTACTGTGTGTTCCCTATCCGGAAGGCAGGATATAGTATATGCGGCATTCTGCTGCTTCTTGTGTAGGTTGACTGTAATGATTAGCGAGTTGGTTGTACACAGCGGGTGAAGGTGAGTGGACGCAGCCTGTGAATTCATCCACCGGTCTAAATCTCTATTGAAAAGTTCAGAATTTTGGCCCAGATGGGTGCTGAACAAACAGTGGAAATGTTAGATGATGCGCTGCTTTTGGAAGGACAGATAGGTTCGACACGGCAAATAATGTATACAAAGTATGGTACGCATGCAATTGCGTACTGTCATGTATGGGTTAAGATGATCGAAGGTATGTTTGTAGCCTTTCCCTAAAATTGGCAGTTTTGATTTTGAGGTGCTAAATAATTTAAGAGATAGAATATGTGTAGTCAAATCCCTGAAGACACGTGTAAAATACAATGACTGTTTTAAATTGCGGCAGCACGAGGGAAACATGTGGCTGAGTGGCGCGAACACGACACAAAACAGCGTTGCGCACGCTACGTAAGGGAGCACGTATGCGACTCAAAACAGCGTTGTGTGCGCGCCTCATGGGAGCACACATACCTCAAGGTAGCGCTTCCAATAGCAAAGGGGATAGCGCATGTGGACCACCACCGCCCTATCCCCTGTGTTAAGGCACTTTAAAATATGTAGTGAAGAAAAATGAACCCACTGTAAAATCAGCCATGACTGAAATTGGTGAGATTAATGTAAAAAGTAATGGTTTAAAGAAAAAAATGTGTGTTGTTAAGCAAAATAATTTATCATTGCTATAAAAGAGCAATTATTAACATTTTAGATACTCATGATGTTGTAATGTACTGTATTAATCTGTGTGCATTTCAGGAAAGTAAGATGTCTTTGTTTACAGTAAATATTGAGATTGGGAATTCAATTCAGAATAGTTACTATATGCTAATAAGAACAGGTTTTTTTTCCCTTGAAAATTCTTAGAAGTCTAGATAGTAGATACTTTTGTTGTGGTTATAAGAGATTTACTTTGATCTAGTTAACTTGTTATAAGGTGGCCGTCTCAGCGTTGTATTCTCATAGTACCAATTATTAACTTACTTATGTTAATTTTTCTCTATTTTTGGAGAAATGGTAATCAAAGGTATCTTGTATTAACCCTGTGTGTGCTGCCTATATCATATAGGCCACGAGGCAGCATATCTGCAGTGAAAATTGGGCATTAAAGTCACACATGTACAATGCTTGTTTTAAAGTACTAGGGGAATTCATAAGTAATGGCAGCCAACACAGATGACTCATTTTTATATATTTGAAGTTATGACATGTGGTGTGTTATATTGTATTATCTGTGTATTAGATCGCATGTAAACCACACATTACCTTGCAGTTATAACTGACTATGATTTGTTTGCTGAAATATGCATAATACATTATTTAAGATGATCAGGGATGTGATGTGTCTTGTCAAGGAAATAAGGGCAGGTATGGACCCTGTGGAAGCTGACAGGGTTAACTCATAGGAAGCTTTGATTGCTATACATATATAGTGCAGCGAGGACGACCCGGTGTCGTGGGTCTGTAAGTGGTACAGGATAAAAGAATACTGTATGGAAGGTTAGCAATGTTCAAAAAGATATAAGTTGCTTAAGAATATCTGAGGTGAAGCGATTGTTGTTGTTATGTAAGATATTATGTTGTTTTAACCCTAAATTTTATTTCCTACAGAGACATGCCTTTGATAGTTGACTGCAGGGGTAATGTATTTAGCGACGTGGTAAGAATGGAGCATTGGGGGACCACTGGAGGTTTTTTTTGTACCTCTATGGCCCAGTCTGACCCTGTATACTAGTCATAACTCAGATAGATATGGATTTCTGTAAATAGAATAAGGAACTCGTCAAAGGGAGGTGTTTGTGTTTAGCAAATGAATTCAATCTTGTAACAGTTATATAGGTAACACCGACGTGAAGCTTAGAATCAGGTGATGTATTGCTAAGCAGGGTGTGATTAATTAGATCATATAGCAGGTTTGCAATGAGTCCTGTAATAATCGTTCTATATATACTGATAAGCAGAATATGGTCGAAAAAAAGACTGAACCGCAGGTCGACGAAGTCTGTAGGAAAGAGGTAAAAATGGATCATTTCATAAGATGCCACAGATGTTAGGATGCTTAAATAATTGTTTTCCTGTAGGTAAAACAGGTCATGTGGTAAGTATAGATGACTGCAGGAAAAATGATTTGCAAATAACAATATACGTAATATTATAGATAGTGGGAAACAATGTGATATGCGTAATGTTGGACATGAGATATTCCTTAGAAGTAGAGATATATGAAAAGCAGAGGTAAGGAAATCTAGGTTTGTCATTTCTGCAGTACATAAGGAGACGTCTTTATGTTTTCTGATTACAGGTGATAATGGATTTAACTTTTATGCTTATAACAGTTTATGGTATATGCCATTGTTCTCAATACTGTGTACAGGTAAAAGTATAATAATGTATATTGGAGAGAAGGGGATTCTAAAATTGCATAGTGGTGATAGGTAAGTATTGCAACCTCTGACCAAATTCATAGGAATTGGAAGATGGATGTACAAGGTTTGGTTTGTAGGATATTGGAAAGATTAATAACTAAACATAAGATGTATATCTCATGAAGTAATGTATGTGTTAAATGACACCGAAGCTGTTATAAGTGGTAACAGTTCATATGGAATGGTTTTAGAGATCTCCAGTGATTGTTGGTTCAGATACAAACGTGATATCTTTGTGTATGTATATCCCTGTAAAACCTAGTTAAATTGTGATGCAAGTATTATGGATAACCAAAGGGTGGAGGTTTCATCCACCAGAACAGGAGGATTGTCATAGATCATAAAAATATGCATATGAACGTACTGTTTTGAAAGTGTTGTAGTGACAATAACTCACTGGAATGTAAGTTTTTCTCAAAAACACCTGTTGTAATTTTGATGTTTTACCTCTTGTGACACTCACATGTCCTAGGAGTAGTAGTGGAAGGGAAAATATACATCCACTTCCCAGCAGAGGTGGTAAGGCCTGCAGTCTTATATTTAAACAGGTTTCACAGGATAATTTCCTGTTATTGCTAAATGAACTGGGTATATCTGTTAACAGTTTGTATGTTTGGAATAGATAAGAATTAGTTACATCTTGACATACATGTATGATGTATACTAACATTTCTTTCTAGTTCCCTGGAACATCATAATATAGGTCAAGGTGTATTTAGAATTTCCTAGATTAGGGATAATTGTTTGGAGATTTTCATAAAAAGGGAGAAAGGAAAAGGCATTGTAGGATCTTGACTGCCACCTAGTGGCGAAAACTAGGTAAAGTTGAGTCTGTAAACACTCGTCAATGTCAATAAGTTGTGTTTTTTGGAAATTTGTAAACTCCAATATGGAGCCGACAAAATTCTAAATTGTCACAGTGGGGGGGGGGGGGGGGGGGGGTGGGAGGGGTGAACTACTAACGCTCAAAGAATCTGTTTTTTGTCCATGTAGGTAAATCAAGTCAACAGCAGGATATCTGAAGACGGCAGACGGATCGGGTGGAAGACGTCAGATTGGGTAGGAAAGATGGAGACATTCTAGAGCACAGGTTCTCAAACTCGGTCCTCAGGACCCCAAACAGTGTTTTCCAAGTCTCCTCACAGAATCACAGGTGAAATAATTAGCTGCACCTGTGGATCTTTAAAAATGTGTCAGTCAGTAATGAGTACACCTGTGCACCTGCTGGGTGACCTGGAAAACATGACCTGTGTGGGGTCCTGAGGACAGAGTTTGAGAACCACTGTTCTAGAGGACTGATATCTCAAATTTCCTATTCTAGATGCTGACAAGGCCCAGCTGCGGACAGATGATATTCCTGGTAGATGACGAAGATAACCGGACGAGACATAGATTGAAATAATCGAGATCATCCAGAAGCGTGCCCTCACCCCATTGGGCAAAGACAACATAATAAGAACAATCTTAATTTTTTTTTTATTTTTAGAACTATGAAAATTATATTGTTATGATCCTCTCCAAATCACCTGTATGATCAACCCACATTAACACATACGCTAATATAGTGAAGGATTTGCATTACAACCCCGACATTGAATGTGCCTACAGATAATAATATGTGAACAGGCAAAGTCATGTATAATAATTATTGTAAATGTTCCTTTAAACATCCTAGATAATGTAGTCTCATTTCCCCAGACTTCCTTTATAGGTTCGATGAGATCCCACATCCTACCCATGGTCCCGTATAGATCAGCTGAGTGCGTATAAGGGTTCCTCTACCCTCATGAAACGCATTATAAATGGTTCAATGACCGACTTGTGTTATACCGTTTAGAACATTGGATACAGATAATTGGATATGATCGCTTGCAATTGTTATCTGACAATTTGGCCGTCCGTGGTCTGATGACGAATTGCTTGGGACACTGCTCTGTGTTGGCGCAATTCTGATGCACACAAATATGTTTATATTACTACAAGGTTTAGTTGGAAGACAGGTTTTGATGTGTATGTCTGTGAGTGTTTTGAGAGACTCCGCATTCTAATACATTTTTAATTATTTGTCACAGGCATATTGTAACAGTCTAAATGCAAGGTTGGGAATCATTGTCAGGAACCTGCAGATCATTAACAAGTGTATGCCTTTTTGTTCGGTGCTGGTTTGGTTCATAGGAACTGACACCTATACTTTAATTAAGTGGAGAAAAGCCTATCGCAAGCTACCAGACAGGATGGCAACGGCAAACAGCTGGGGGTCTTCCCCTGCTTGGAAGTGAACCTTGTTGCTTGTGACACCTTTTACTGTAGTTTGGGCAGCTTGTTGAAGTATGTCAGAAATGGATAATATATATATTAATCCACCACAAATACACTGAATTACATAACACACACACAGACTTACATGCATACACATGCTCACGCTCCTTTGAAGTGCGCACGAACCCACACATACACGCAACACAAACTAGCGAAACTACACAATATTCTCACACTTACACATACAATAACTTATAAAAAGGTTCCTTCACATTAAACATGATATCAGAGGTTTTAGTAGCATATAATTATTTGTGAAATGTATGTATATGGTATTTAAAGTATAGAACTATTAGACATGTCATGTTTGGTACCATTATAAACCCGTTTATTTGCAGATCTTCGGTTCTATCGGCAAGGAGATTGCAGCAGGCATTCGCAAGATATGAATTATAGGTTGGAATGTATCTCTATATGTAGTGTTTTTTTATTAGTTCTTCGGAGGGAAACCTACATAAAGTCGCAGTTGGAAAGCTGATCCATAGCTCTGATGACACCATATGAACTAACCAATGAACGGAGTGACCTGAAGCAAGAACCAATGAGCATCTGTTATTCCATGCCTTTGTGGTCTCTGAAACCTGTACCGGATATATGCTTGTGAGCTGGGGCAGTAGTCAGTCATTTCTCTATATCCTTGGGTGAAGGTGACCGCAGATTCAGGATTGAATACTGCATACTGGGCCAGTGCGCACGCATATGTATGGGTTTGTACCTTTGTATTTACTTGCTTTTTGCGTTAATTTTGTTAGATCTAAGCGTGTAACTTTCTTATTATTGCAATATAACTTTTTGTGCTTTTCTAACCACAATTGGATAGGAAAGCAATTATTTCTTATACAACGTATCGCTAAACAGCGACATTTAGGGTGTATAGATTAAGGGGTATTCAATTTTTATGCTAGCAGTTGGGGATTGGGTGAGTGTAAACAACATTTGCAGATCTTCAGTGATTAGTAATATAACTACCTGCAAAACTAATGTCTGCATGTACTCCCCTGGTCCCACTGGCATGTATTGTCCAGGGACCGCAGAAGCCATTTGTGATTGGGTTCTAGTATGGGCTTCCCCAAGATGGCCACCTCCTGGCAACTAGATGACCCACCACTTCATCTGGGAGTGACTCAGCAGCCCGAAGATGTCAGGAGCAGCAGTGAGTGTTTGGAGGGAAACTGCCCCTCAAGGAGATAAAAGGAGGTGTTTTGGTGCCAAACAGGGGTCTTGCAGTAGCAGAGAGTAAGCAGAGCTAGGAGGCTGACTTAATTCAGGTCAGATCTGCCTAGTCTGTGGCTGCCGGACAGCGGACACCGGAGACATACTTGCCTACTTTTGAAAAAGTATTTCAGGGAGATTTTGAAAGCAACACCTATGAGTGCACGTTAAACTGGGTGTGTAATGTTACATCTGAGAGGCATGTCATAAAAGTGATTAACATTCAAATGTAAATGAACCCCTACGCAGTTAGTAGGATGTACTTGTTGATAAAAACACACTGATACTTTTCAGAAAACGCATGTAGCCATAGGGATCTTTATGCCAAATAACCAATGCAGGAAAATTATACTAATGATCCCATTTTAATCTGTGTGTGCACGTATTTTATATATATATATATATATATATATATATATATATATATAAACAGTTTCATAATGGGGGTAGGGGCAATCAGGGAGATTACTACACTCTTCAGGGAGATAGGGAGATTCCCTGAAATCATACCAGACAATCCAGGAGAGTTGGAAAGTATGGCTGGAGAGCTGGACCAGAATCTCATTGGGTTGCTCAGACTGCAGGCTTCTAGATCTTTCTTTCTAGCTCCTGGTCACTCTCTACTTGGGCATAAGATGGCCACAGCCTTCTTCCCCACTGGTGGAATGCAGGCACTCCCTCCCTGTTCTAAGAGGTCTTCCTAAAGGCAGGATAAACCTGTCCCAGTTTTAGACAAAGGTTCCCCTTTGATAAGGTTTCACACTTGACCGCACCCCTTTTTATGTAAAAACCCTCCCGGGTCTCAGACATGCAGTATCTGCAATAAGCAGCATTTTTCCCTGAAAGGGGTGTTATTCTATTAACATCCCCTAAAGGGTGTGTTACATTTTCCCACTAGGTCAGTATTTTTTTTTAAAAATACACATTTTGGGGTACCTGGCTAAACACATTCACATACAAGCACACCAGACACTGGCACGACATTGAAATGTTCTGCATTACACAGCATAAAAAACAAAAAATTTGCTGTGAACAGTGAAAAATTTACTTTTCCCTTAATATACTCCAATGGGTATAATCACATAAGAGTCAAAGACATTTGATCACACATAACATAAAAGGCAATTTTACGGCCAAACATGCAGTGCTGCACAGAGGCCTGTGTATTCCAAACACAACCCATCCATGATAAGTCCTCTAGACAGATCTGGCCATTTCCAGGATGTCCCGAGGAATCCTGGATGAGTGGTAACTGTATGGGGAGAGCACACTATAGTGTAGGAAGGAGGGGGGGTTAGGTGAAGCAAAATACTGGATAAACACTGGTGGTGGTGGGAGCACACAGTACATAGTCTATATAGAGGTACAGGAGTAACACCTGAGCTGGGTAGCCTATTTTCCATGTTCTCCTGTAAACCGCTCAAAAAATAAAAGGGTCTCCACACACCCCTCACAACTATCTAACCTCTTTCTCTAGCAAGATATTTTTTTAACTCTGTATTTTTATTGCCCACTCTGTACTCTTCTCCCATTGATCATAGCTCTATGTCACTCACTCACCACCAGTCCCTTCAAGATCACTATTCTCTACTTGGTCTTGCAGATCACATGTCAGGCTTTCATACAGTATCATACTCCCTGCTGAACAGGCAAATGCTCTTCCTCCTCTTCTACACCCTACAAGGCAGCTTATGTTGTAAGAGGGGACTCAGAACACACAGCAGTCCCTCTATTATTATTCTACTTGATAATTCAACTCAACTCTGTATTAAGAGCCTTTTTTTTTTTTTTTTTGTAAGAAAACCTATTAGAAAAAGCTATAATTTAACTTGTCAACCTATGTTGAAAGCTCTAAAAGAAACACAACTACAGTGGGACATTTCAGGAAATGGCCTATATTATTAAAATCTGGGCTGTTCGGGTACCTTGAGAAAAGTTTGGGAAGCCCTGGTAGCCATAATTGAAAAATACAAACTCTATTAACCACCTTAGCCATCATCATCATCTATGTATCTTCAGAGGGAAGCTTGATAGCTAAAGTAGTAGTTTAAAAAAATTGTACTTCCTACCGGTGGATAAAATGAGTTCATGCAAAGACCACTTGCAAAGAAACATACTATGCGATCCTGGAAAGTATATTTCATAGTTTCAAAAACATTTCCTTTAGCAAATGCTACTAACAGAGGGACTGATTCAGACGCGCTCACAAGCAGGTCGATGGTGCCCTAATACGCACGACGGAGGGACCCACATAGCGTCAGCCAAGCTGTCGCTCCGGGTCTCGCACCAAAGGGAGCGGGCTGTCGATGGTGGGCGTGCCAGGGGCGTTGCTGCCCAGACGGAGGCGTTCCCATGGGAACGCCTTCCGTCTGGAGCCGGCCCCACTGACATCACTAGTGGTGGGAGTGCTTTTGGCTCTGATAGAGCCAAAAGCACTCCTGGGCTTGCGGCAGCGAGACCCTACCGCAGGGTCTCGTCGCAAGCCCGATGGTCTTGACCATCGCGACCATCTTTTTGGACCGCTTGCATAAGCTGTGGGTGGTCACCCACAGCTATGCGAGCGGCCAGGAGGCCACTCCATTTTTAGGTAGGAGGGCCCTGATTCAGAGCGTCCAGCTCTGAATCAGGCCCAGAGTTCTTTAGGCACGCTAACCCAATTATTTATTTTTTTTTAAACATTTGCAATAGGATTTATTTAAAATTCAGATAAATCCTATGTGTGCAGAAAGGCTTTTTGCACATTGTTTTAGTGCTAGTTTAATAACTACTGTTTGTATGTTTTTAGATCAGTGGGTCTCAACTCCAGTCCTCAAGTACCACCAAGTGATGATTTCTGGATTTCTTTAATACATAGGTGAGTATTTTGTTGGGTCAGCAATTATCCCACCTGTTTCCAGAGAGACATCCTAAAAACATGACCTGTTGGGTAAAACCAGTTTTAGATAATAGCTTTTATATAAGGGTGCTAGATTCTCACCTCAGCCTGCCCCACTTTTTCCATACTGCAAATAGAAGTATTTCACTTTATTGTCAGACCTGTGTAGAGGGAGGAACATTTGTTGAGCAGAAAGAACCTCCTCCTAGGACCAGTTACAGTGCATTGCAAGGACCTAATCTGCTCTAATGCTGCATACACACGGAACAACTTGAACCACCATAGATTTCGCTGATAGCTTTCCCTCCAAGTTTCTGTAGTGCAGGTCAAACGATTTTGGTTATACACATTGATATAGATATCTATGATAGATCTTCCAGTGAAGCTATCTTTTTACAGACAAATCTTTACAAAATTATCCAAGTTGGCCTGCATGCATGAAAGACCATCGATATCGTTAATGCAGGAACGCGCAACGTTGGTCATTGTCAGGTTGGTGACTGCAAAAAAAATAAATAATATCGTTCAAATCACTCATAAAAAGTCGTACCGTGTACGCACCATTAGATTGCAAGATCTCAGAGCTAGATTATTGTTGCAAATTTTGGCAGAGCAATGTCTCAGAACACGTAAATTACATCTTACATATAAACATGCCCATATGCAATACTATATAAATTCCCAGTCTCTTTTAGGACATCTACTTGTGATGTAAATACAACACAATATTTATTTTTTTACTGTACCTTGGTTAGTCACAGTAGATTGGCTCTAATCTGCGTTTGGGGTCTCTTCATATAACCATATAATAATGCTGGAACTGTGAAATATAAAACACTAGCAATTAGTCATATTTGCAACAGATTGATGTCTATGTTCAGGAAAGCATAACCCTACTAGGACAGTCTGCAATATCTATGCTCTACCCAGCAATATTTTGACAAAACAAGTGTACCACATCCAATTCCAAGGTGCTTGCGCAATGACATAATGAGCGCACAACTTTACTGATCCTTTGCCCATTAGAACTCTGTTCCATTTGAGTCTTGACCCACATTTGCAGCATTGGTTTCTAAGATACTTCCCCTGGCCAAGACAAAATAAGTTGGACGTTGGCAGAACATAGTGAAACTAAAGGCTAAATTGAGTTATTGATATAAAGTGAAAGAAAGTAGCACCTACTAGTGTCTAAAATAACTTCATAAACCCAACAAAGGATAGAGAAATAAAGTGAAAAAATGATCCGTAATATATCCACTGCTTATCTGAAAGGATGTTTCTTCGGTCAAATGGCCATTAGAAGAGATATGAAAGAGAAAAACAAAAAAGAAAACTACATAGTGTGTACCATCCTATACTGTGCATGACTTCATATATTGTGATAATCGGCTAGCAGCAAATCCCAACACGTTTCATCTTTTTATGACTATCAAGGGGATAGAGACACAGTAACAAGATGCTCTTATACCCTATTCAATCACATACGAAGTCCACACATGTAAAGCCAATATAATATTGTCTTTACATGTGTTGTCTCCAACACATGATTTGCTGCTCATCAACCCCTCACATATGGACAGATAAGCATTGAATACTTTTGTCTTTTACTTGTTTTTTACCATTTATTGGATAGTGTCAATAAAACTGTTTTAATATAATCTGTCTCTGCCCCTTAAATGTGCCTTGAAATAATCTTCTAGGTAATAGGAATGATTTCCAAAAGGGTCTAGCCGATTATCACAATATATGAAGTCATACACAGTATAGGATGGTACACACTATGTAGTTTTCTTTTTTGTTTTTCTCTTTCATATCTCTTCTAATGGCCATTTGACCGAAGAAACATCCTTTCAGGAAAGTAGTGGATATATTACGGATAATTTTTTCACTATCCTTTGTTGGGTTTATGAAGTTATTTTGGAAATTAGTAGGCACACTCCTTTCTTTCACTTTATATCAGTTATTGTGGGTGCCATGCCTTACCACTTTTTTGGAGCTGCCACTCAATGATTTTTGGAGATGTATCACATGTTTATTTATATTTTTAATATTTATGTGTATTTTTAAGTGTCACATTGTAACCAGTGCACCTCTATCTCCTACACTAAATTAAGTTTTTCTTTAATTTGTAGGCCCAGTCAGTTACTAACACAAGTAGCTGTAGATATTCCCAAGCTCTGTTGGACCAAAAACTTAAAATAACCCAAAGATTACCAGTCATCCGTTCATGGGTAGATGATTGCTAGCATTTGTCAGGTCAAAGTGTCAAGCCAACACTGTAGCTATAAAGAAAATTATGCAAAGGGTTTTGAAACCAAAAATACTATCCTTTTGTGTAGTTAGGCAACAGAATGTGAAAGCCTTCCTTCAAATCTTAGTAAAGCCTTGGACTGCTACCCAAATGCAGCATCAGATATGGACAGTTTGGATTTATACATCAGGACTCTAAAGCCTTTAGTCTTAGACCTTAGGTGCCCAAACTTTTTTGCATCGCGGCACCCTAAGTATCAGCATTATTGT
The DNA here is from genome assembly GCA_031769625.1 of Taudactylus pleione. NCBI lineage: Eukaryota > Metazoa > Chordata > Amphibia > Anura > Myobatrachidae > Taudactylus > Taudactylus pleione. Next base: position 1,162,241 of record JAUIMM010000748.1, read on the forward strand.
CACGGCACACCTAAGCCAAAAGTTTGTTATTGAGACATTCAGGGAAAAAATTTAGCGAAGAAAAAATTGTGCTGACCAGTCATCCTTATGCTGGCCATACACTTTGCAATTATCGGGACGATCCGCCCGATATCGGCGGATCGCCGCGATAATTGCAGCGTGTATGCGGGCGACCGAGGGTTAAATATTGCTTGGTCGGGCATGCTGGATTGTCCGGGAAACTGTCGGCCGCACCGGGCAGTGTATGCCCAGCGCAGCCGACAGACAGACATTTCCTGTGTTCCTTCCTACGGAAGGAACAGGGAAATGTCTCCTCCCCCGGGGGCGGAGCGCGGATGTCGGGCTATACACTGAGATTTCTCTCACAGTGTATGCCGGCGACATCTGTGGCTGGCAGGCAGCCAGATAAAATGTCTGTCGGTCTGACAGACATTTTATCTGGCAGTGTATGCCCAGTATTAGGGTCAGTTATTTATGGGTGGACAGATTTGAACTTCTGTTTGTCCACATATTTACATTACATTGACCATAAAGAATTTGATTTGGTGCTGGACCACCAACCTGAGGCACCCCAGGGTGTCATGGCGCAGTTTGGGAACCAATGCCCTAGACTATTTGCAAACGATGCAATGTCGTTAACCATTTCCCTTGAACTCCCCGGCAAATGATCTAGTGCATACACACTGTGCAATCTAACAAACGATATATCTTGCATCATTTGGTGGTTAGATTGTTAACTATATAATGTAACCGTATTGCCGGGTAGTTTGGTAGAGGATACACCCTGCACGATCAGCGGCGAATAGTTAACAAGATTGACAGATCTTCGTGCATGTACAAAAGATCTGAAGATATGATTAACAACGCCGTGGGAGAACACAGTGCTTACAAACTGGATAATTTGAACAATTTGTCAATCCGGTGCGTCTGAATTGGCCAAATCGTTCAAAATATCATCTAGTGTTTATGGGCCTTAAGAATGCAGCAGTAACAAAGAATGAGTTGTACAGGATTCTGCCTGGTACCCTCTGCTGTTCCTCTGTAATTCTCTGGCCTGCAGACGTGTTGTTTTCCCACTTGCTCTTGATGCGGAATGACAGGTGGCCAGAGTTCAAATCGTATCAGCTCCTGTTTCATAGTGTGGCACCCCATTAACAAGTAGTAATGTTTTTGTACATGCTAGTATTTGTGCAGTCTTTATTCAAAATTAATCTCTCAAGGACATGAAATGAAGGTCACATGTTAACTTATCAAAAATATTAAATATAAAGAGCTCTTCATTAAACACAGATGGGTTAAACACTAATTCAGTGATTATGAGCCTACTGTGCTACAAAGATTTTTAAATCTGGCTTGGGTGTGATTAATTAATAATGCCCAATATACAGAATTGAGAGTAATTGCAGCCCAGACTCACGCATTTCAAAACAAATATATAAATAACTAAAATCTTTATTCACAGTCCTGCCTCAGATCCCTGCCGTTACACCCTCCAACATAAGAGTTGCGCAGTTTCTGACCCAATTCTATGGTAATGGGAATATATAGTCATTCAGTAACATGGCTGTCACAGAGTAGTAAGCAATTGTGCATAACATTACTAATGCTAAGCATACACTATACCAGAGGTTCTCAAACACTGTCCTCAATGGTCCCCAACAGTTCAGGTTTTAGAGATATCCATGGTTGAGCACAGGCGACTTAATTAGTACCTCAATTTGATTTAATCATCTGTGCTCAACCATGGATATCTCTAAAACCTGATCTGTTGGGTGCCTTGAGGACTGCGTTTGGGAACCTCTGCACTACAGTGTTACCTGTCCAACCTGGCTGGTTGGAGTGAAAACCTGGTAGTGTAGTGTATGGGAGTAAGTGACATTAGACTACTGCTCACAAACACTGGAAAACAGACAAAAATGGTCGTTCAGACAAATGGGTTACATCAACAAATTTAACCAGTTTAAACAATCATTTTTGCCTGTTTTCCAGTGTTTGAGACCATCTGATCAAATGTCATTTTCTCCCACACATTACCAGGCTTTCATTCCAACTAGCCAGATTGGACAGATAACTGTATAGTGTATGCCCAGCAGAAGGCTCGATCATTAGCCAGCTGCAGCTTTGAAACCTCCATCAGTCTCAGGTCAAGTGTGATTATCACAGTACAGCTCGAAATTAAAATGAATTTCAGATCCAGTTTTCATTTTGCAGTCAATAAGCAGTATATATTTAAGCAAGAATTGCACTAAACTAAATATTTACATTATTTAATAATTACATTCTTTAAAAAGCTCCAATCCCGTATGTGACAGTTTTGAGGAAAAAGTATCATATGCATCTTTGTAAATAGGTCTAGGGTGTGTACTTTGTCAGAGCGTAAAGCCTATACCAAAATGCAACTTTCAAATTGTAACTAAGACACCCCACTTTACAGGGAAATAAGGTCAGATGTACATTTACTTTCTACATCTCTTAGATGTATTGGCACAAGCATGAAGAAGGAGCACTTTAGTCCTTTACCACAACCCCATGTATTTTAGTATGGCTCAGTGGTTTACCAGTTTATCGTGAGATGCCACATTTTATAGGCAAACTTACAGCTAGGAAATGGTCTCTTTCTGATTAGTCCTGCTTCCTTGAAACTATATTCCTGCAGGGGGTGAATCAATTCTACGTGACGGAGAGATGAACGTGATGTGCAGTCAAAATATCATGTGAACACAGATAACCATGGCACAATCACCCATATGAGGGGGGAGGTAATATGGGTGCATAGGAAAAGGATGATGAATGTATGTACAGGTGATGTGCATCAGGTAACGGAACATCATACAGAATTGAATAGCCTCAGTACACTGAAAATTCCAGCATAGTATAGATAAAATAAATGATGATTTATCACTAAACTCACAATAAGATCCTACACAAGATCCACATTTGTACTAATAAACTTCAACAGTCAGAACACAACGAAAAATGTGTGTTAAGATACTTCGGATTACAACACATCATGCAATGAAATATTCGATGGTTCAGAGAGAGCAAAGTTAGCTAGTTTAATAGAGAACATGGATATTTTTTTGGTCTCAGGCAACATAAGGGACAATATTGAACGTAATAAATGGAGTTACACATACACTAACGCCTGTTTGCATCAGTGTGAGGGGTGTGATATAAGCCACAGTGCAACACTACTCAGTTTATTCCTGTGTTTTTAATACTTGCAAATAGACACTAAAGAGTAAGCGGCTACTAGATAGATATGTTTGCTAGCCAGGTGAATGGCTAAAGAGAAACACAAAGGACCTCAACCCTAGCGGCATTGAGGACTACCGCAAAGTGTAAGGATACATCTTTCAATTTCATATTTCTGCTAATTTCCCTATAAAACACATTAGTGCCAAATCAACATTAGCAGCATTATGATGATGATGCCACAGGTCTGAGTGCACAAAACAATAAATGCAGGTATGTGCCACTGGCAGTCAATGCTGTCACTATGGCCCGGTTAGCACAACCTAACATTTTAGAATAGGATTTGATCTTCTAATTTGAAAGGAAAAAAAACAATAATGTACTCCCTCCACCAATAGAAAATAACTACCATGGTACTGATGGCTTAGTATGACAGTGAGAAAGACTATCCCAAAATGCTAGAGGACTCAGACTGTGGGCCTCCTGTAGTGCTATTTTACATCCCCCTTGAAAATAATACAGACAGGGTTCTATAAACAATATATTTAAAAGCAAAAAAACCTCTAAATTACAGATTTGGCTTCCTAGATTTAGCTGTAAGATGAAAATGCCGTAAATGACTTTATGTTTCCAAATTTAAGGAAACCTTTCAACTTCTATCTTCTGCTGCTTACTCAGTCGCTGAGGGCAAAATAAACTTTACTGCACACAATAGCAAAAAGATTTATATAAAATTCATTAAGCTTTTATGGGTAATTTTCTTGCGATTCCAGACAGTAACACAGTGTTTCCTCCGTTACATTAAAAATAAAAAAACACTATACGATGCATGGTCCCAATATTTTAACAAGGTCTTTTTGGCAAAAAAAATTAATTGAAGAAGAAATAATAAAAAAAAATATATATATATAAGTGGCATTGGTCCATCCATATATCCCCCTCCCCCTGCACCCAGAGAAATTAGATCAGAACCAGAATTTAAAAAGAAAAAAAAAATTATACTGATCTTAGAAACAGAAAAATATTGTCATGTAACACTTGAAAGGTGAGGGTAAAATTCTTGGCTTTTTAATTAAGTAGTTTGTCGGTTTTAACCAGACTTCATTTAAATCCTTTCTCCCTTTGGAATGAGGTCCACGTGAATGGTTTTGTATCAACATGTTGTGACACTTCAGAAGTGAAAGTTACTGGCAGCTAACTAATCTCCCGAAATGATACAAGTGGGTCTTGAATGGAGGCACCAGGTGGATGGGGTAGGTGGGACATGTTAAACTGGGAATGGTGGTTACAGTCTGTGCTGGAATGCTGATCAATGCTTGGGCCCGGAGGATAGTGATGGGTGGAATGTGATCTGGCAGTGGGCACCTCCAGCTTGGATACAATTTTGCTTTACTCAGTCCTCAGACTCATCATTGTTGGTGAGATTGGCGATTAGATCCTCTAATTTGGAGATTCGTTCACCCTGGGATCGGATGATGTCTTTCATTGAACGTAGTTCCTTCATCACCTCGTCCAGCTTGCCGTCACTGGGCTGCAAACAGCCAATAAAGAGAAGTCAAGGGTGGAAACATTACTCCTCATTCAGCAGAATAAACTCTAATTGGAGTAAAAACAAAGACCACAAAATCGCAAGCTGTCACCATAGCTACTGGATTTACATTGTGCAAAACCCCAGGGACTAGTTGAAAGATCAAGAGACCAAAAACCTCCTCACAGCTTCACATGGTGTCCTAAATTCTACATATCTGAAATTATTCCCAGGAGACACTATATTCATATTATGCTACCATGACTAAAGCTTTATTTACTCACAGGATGAGAAGCCTCTGATGGCTTTTTGGGGGTGCTGGCTTGCTCAGTCTTCTTTTGTGCAGCTGGCTTACTTCCCAAAATATTCTTCTTTACCACATTCAGGTCCCGATTCTTGCTTGGCATGTACCCATGCTTCAGTGATATCAAAACAGGGTCTGCATTTTTGCCGTCAAACCAATCTTCAGCTTCAATAGGGGCATCTGGGCCGGCTGTATCTGGATACAGGTCATCTTGAAAAAGATCCGACTGAAAGACAAGATCATAGAAACATCAAACTACTAAAATAAAGAATTTTGATTCAGAGGTATACGCAGGTCATGCTCAGCTGCAATTTCTCATGAATTCGCAAGTGTGAAAATATGAAAATAGCCTTTGTTGTAGCCTCAGTGCAACGGACTGAGCAAACTGACTCCCACTTTGCATATCTGAGCAACGATCAACGGAGCTGGTGGATCTTATCACAACATTGGCTCCTTGAGCAGCCCTACCTGGTGCACAGCCTTCCTTGTAACTTTCTCAAAATATGGCTACTGTGGCTGCGGAAGAACGCAGCCGCATGCGGGAACACACCCATGCCACCTCCTCTTTGCAGTCACCTCCCAGTCACCAGCCTGAAATGACCATGGATCGCAGATGCTGTCTCAAATAATAGACGCAAATGCGTACGCCAGCACACACATTGGTTTGCACATGCGCAGTAAGGGTTTTCAGGACTTTTCACGCATGCAAAGTAGAAAATAATTGTTGAGATGCGCCAACATGGGTACTATGTGCACCTCTGAATCAGGTCATTAATCAACAAGGGTCTTGTAACAGTTTCAGAGCTATTGCTTTAGAGCAGTGGTACCCAGACGTTATTGAATCGCAGCAGCTTACAGGATCAGCAGGTTTTTTGTTTTTTTTTCACAGCACCCCAATGTTGACATTTTGAGAAGTTCAGCAAACATTATAAAATGAAGTAAATTGTGCTTACCTGTCATCCTTATGTGGTAGTGGACAGGGTTGTGCTTCAGTTTGTACACACATTTTATGATTGGCAGCCACCAGCTCTGGTTTTGCTTATTACATTGACAATAATTTGATTTGGTCCTGGACAACCAACCAATGGCACCACTGCATATGCCCCATGGCACCCAATTTGGGAACCACTGCTTTAGAGCATAGGCTGTGAAACACAATCCCATTAAAATGACAGCCTTTTCCTAACTAAATTTCCTGCTAAAAAAACTACACCAACGTATCACTCATTTCACGGGGAGTTAAAATAATTAATTTATACATTATTTAAATAATAATAATAAATAAATAAAAAATGTAGCCCATATCTACTGGCAATTCAGAAACAATTGTTTTACCAAATTTTAACACTAAGAATAATAGTCTAGGACCTGGACACTGCTAGATGAGAAAGGATCGTGTTGTATTATATTTGATTGCAATTGAAGGTTTTTTTTATTTTAATAAAAAAAAAAGATATCCAATGCCCTAAATAGGGGATGCAGTTATGCCGCCGACGGACGGGATGACGGCTGTTGAAATCCCGATGCTGAAATCCAGTCGTCGGAATCCCAACCCAGGACTAAACAGTTTAGATATTGATGCCGGAGTCCCAACAGCCGCGGTCATGAACATAGCTATAGCGTGGCCAGATTAGGGGTTAGTCGCGTGGAGACTGGGTGGGTTTGGTTTAGGCACCACGGTAGGGGGGGGGGGGGCGCGGTTAGAGTTAGGCTATGGTGGGAGCTCAGGGTTAGGCACTAACTAGGTGTTAAGTTCAGGAGCCAAGGGGGAGGGGTTAGGTAAGTACCCCTGTCGGGATACGGGGCATCGTGATGCCGCTGTCTGTATTTTGACAGCAGGCATCCCTGACTGTCTGTATTTCATACCCAACCCCCTAAATAGGGTGCTTAGATATTATTTCATAAATGGCTTTATAAAATAATCCTAAACAGTGGGACACATCCAGCCCCAAATAAAAAGGACATTGCAGGATAAGACAGAGCAGAGGTCTCAATACCGAAATGGGTACACTACTGTTATTAGAGGCCTCTTATGAGGACATGCATAAATACCAGCATATACACTCAGTCTGCACATATATGTTATTGAATCCTACATCTGCAAATCCACTTTGGGATAACACCAAACCATGCAGTGCAATTTCATAACGACTGGGTGCAAAGGAGTATCAGGGGAAACGTTCCTCATATCCTAATGCATACTGGGACTCAGCCCATTACGGTGCTCACATTATAAAGCAGGGGTAGCCAACTTCTGTCCTCGAGAGCTACTAAAGCTGGCCACACATCTAAAGATCTGTCCAACCAGCCAACTAGTTGATTGGTTGGAATGAAAATCTGGTAAGGTATGAAAGCAAATGACAATCAGCAATTTGCTCCCAAACGCCAGAAAATGGACAAAACCTGTTTGATCTAAACAATTTGTTCAAACTTGTCTGAAGACCATTTTCATCTGTTTTCCAGCATTTAGGAGTAAATTGCTGATCAGTTACTACCATACATTACCAGATTTTCATTCCTACCCAGGGCTTGACAAATTTTTATAAAATCTAGGAGCCAGGATGAAAGTGTAGGAGCCAGATCACCACACCCCCAAAAAAAATACAGGAGTGAGTGAGGAGCACAGCTCTGTGTGTTACGCAACTGTTATACACACTATACTAGTCCACAAAATGGTCACAGGTGAATGGGATACAGTAAAATGGAGGCCCCCTCACTGCTCTGCACAGCTCCCCTGCTCCACCCCCCACCCTCCAGTAATAACGGACCACATGTCACATAAAATAATGGTGCCAGAAAGTAAAACAAAACCCCTCTCCCCACATGGTCACACCACTATTCCTCTGAAGCCGCTCCGCAGGCCGGGACGGACAGAGGCACAACAGTCACCACAGGCAACACTCAGCACATGCACCGCAATACTATAGGAATGAATCTCCATCGGTACTAATGAGGATCTGCTTCCTCCCTCACTGCAGAATCTAGTAGCCAGGCAGCAAAATCTGGTAGCCATGGCGACCTGGCCCCCGGGATTTGTCGAGCCCTGTTCCAACCAATCAACTAGTTGGCTGGTTGGACAGATAATCTTTAGGTGTGTGGCCAGCTTAACAGTTCACGTTTTCCAGACCACCTAGTTGGTGCACAAGTGTAGTCATTACTCACTAACATTTGAAAAAATGCACAGGTGGAATTACACTTATGATTCTGTGATGAGACCTGGAAAATATGCATGGTTGGTAGGTCTCGAGGACCAGAGTTGGCTACCCCTGTTTTAAAGTATTTAATTTCTTGGCAGCTTTATGACTTTCTAACAGCATATTTCTCCTGTACTCACCTTCCTGGGCACAGTCATGATAATTGGCTCACATTTCCTCTCGTGCAATTTGTAGAACCTGAGGGGTAGGGGGAAAAAAAAAATAAAAAGACTGAAAATGCTCATGAATTTTATTAAAACAATGTCTGGTTTTCTTATTGAGGAACAATATGGGTCTATTAGAAGTCACCAATGAGTTTTGTGACCATATAAAAAGGAGTAGGCTGCTGTTTATAAGTGGCATATATGACCCAACAACAGAAAGTTAGGCATATTAGAAATCACAGGTGTCCAAGATCTATGGAAACATCAAATATCATCCGCAGTAGGGAGCATACTATTCTTTACAATACCTGTGTTTTTCTAATGAACATTTAAGTGATCACATTAGAAGTCTTCCCAAGTTATAACTATATACAGATACTTACAGGAGCTTATACACATTAACATTGTATATTGGTAATACAGATGCTCTGTTTAATGATGAAAGCACAAATTTTCTAAAAAATGTTTTTACAAGTCTCTCTCTCTCCCAGCATTAAAAGGAGAAACAATGTAATTACTTTTTGTATATTATTGAACAGAGTGTAACCATGTTCTTTGTAAGATAAACCTATTTATATTTCAGAAGGCAATAGATATCTACTGAATTTTAATGAAGCACCCGACACCAGCGCTGACTATCATATAACAGTATATAAATAAACATGCTTGTCATAATAGAGATTTAATGAAAGGAAATGTGTAACAGATTGGCCTAATAAAAATCACTAAGTCACTATAAGCAGGATTTGTACTTAGAGGAAGAATTTGAAGAGCTACCAAATATCCATTTTAGACTATAGAAATTTCAAAATTCCCATAAAAAACTTTTCAGAACTGGTAATATGACCAACTAAAAACCACACATTGTTCTCAATTGGTATATATAGTAATCACAGTGCATTTTAGGTGTATGTACAAATAGCAGCTACAGCAGTACAATGTTTACCCAGCATCGTTCAGGTTAGCTTAATAATGGATGTCTTTCATAGAATGCTATGAAACTGTAACATGCTGTTTGCATCTCCACAAAGTCAAGAAAAATAGAAATGCACATTAATGGGTTTGTCCAAAGGTGATCTGAGGGCACTTCCCCTTGGGACAGAGATTAAAGTTGTAAGTGCTCTAGCGGCAATGATCAGGCTCTCCCCTAATAAATAATTCCACGCATTGATTCTTCACAGGAGACAGCTAAACCATCCATTACACACATTTGTCTTCGCTCAACTCATTTACTGCCCTAGGTTTTTGACATTTAGACATTTTATATATATACACACACAAATAAATATATTACACACACACACACACATACATGCGGCGGGTGAGAATCTCCTACATTTCGGTCAATACCTGGCAATCTCGCACTTGTTGACATCCAGTCCCCGCTTTGGCATGTAACCCATCCCTCGCTGTGGTTCCTTGCTGCTGAATGTACTGAGGTAGTGCACATAAGGGGACTCTTCCGTGATCTCAAAATACCGAATACTGCTGTCACCCTGTAGAGTAGAGTAACAATGGGCAAAGTGACACATCATCTGACTCCTGAGTAAACTAGTGTAATCGATATACTATTCACACCTTTGTAACATGGAAAAGCCCCAATCTGTAAATGCTTATTTCATGACTTAGCAATACTGGAATTTTCGTTTGGTATCAAATTAGATTATGGGGGAAAAAGAAAAATATAAGTGCAGATAGGAGTTTGTGTTGGGAGCAAACCTACAATGGGGAGAGGTGTACAAGGAATGCAAAAGAATAACATCTAACTGACTAAAGCTGGGTACACACTAGGGGTGAGCGGGTTCGGATTTCTGAAATCCGAACCCCCCCGATCCGAGTCCGATCCGAGTCAGGCTCGACTTTTCCCGCCTGACTCGGATCTGAAATCGAGGCAAAACGTCATCATCCCGCCTTCCGAGTCTCGCGGGTTTTGGATCCTATATAAGGTACCCGCGTCGGCGCCATTTTCTCACTCGGCTGTGGACAGTGAAGAGGGAGGGTGGGAGTTAGGGCTGTGTAGTGTAGTGTAGTGTAGTGCTGCTGTTGTCCACTACTTCAAAGTCCATAGGGGCAGGCTGGACTGTGTTGTGCAGTCAGTTCTCCATAGGGGCTGTGTCCACTCCAAAGTCCTGTGCAGTGTCCCAGTCCTAAAGGAGTGCTGTAGTGTTGTCCAGGGGGTGCTCTGTCCATCAGGGGTGCTCCCCCAAGTGCTAAAAAAATAATATATTTTCTGTGTTTGTGAATTGTGTGCGCAGTAGCCGCACGTGCATCAACAAAGTAGTGCCAAGCGTGCGCCTGTGTCATAAGTAAAGGGCCGGCTGGCTTGACCGTTAAAGGGTGCTGTAACCCCCGAAAGTACACTCCAGTCCAAACCAAAAAAAAATTATTTTCTGTGTTTGTGAATTGTGTGCGCAGTAGCCGCACGTGCATCAACAAAGTAGTGCCAAGCGTGCGCCTGTGTCATAAGTAAAGGGCCGGCTGGCTTGACCGTTAAAGGGTGCTGTAACCCCCAAAGTACACTCCAGTCCAAACCAAAAAAAAAATTATTTTCTGTGTTTAGCCGCACGTATATATCAAATCGATATAACATAAATGGAGGACCAAACTTTCTCCGATAAAAATAAAATAGAGAAAGATCAAGAACCACTTCCTCCTAGTGCTGAAGCTGCTGCCACTAGTCATGACATAGACGATAACATGCCATCAACGTCGTCTGCCAAGGCCGATGCCCAATGTCATAGTAGAGGGCACATACAATCCCAAATGGCAAAGTTCAGGAAAATGACCTTGAAAAAGACATTTAAATCAGCTGAAGAGAAACGTAAACTTGCCAATATGCCATTTACGACACGGAGTGGCAAGGAACGGCTAAGGTCGATCCCTAGTATGTTCATGACTAGTGGTTCAGCTTCACATGACGATGGAAGCCCTCCTCCCACTAAAAAAATCAAAAGAGTTAAGCTGGCAAAAGCACAGCGAAGAACTGTGCTTTCTAAGAAGATATCACAAATCCCCAAGGAGAGTCCAAGTGTGGTGGTGGTTGCGATGCCTGACCTTCCCAGCACTGGACGGGAAGAGGTGGCTCTTTCCACCATTTGCACGCCCCCTGCAAGTGCTGAAAGGAGCACCCACAGTCCACTTGCTGATATGCAAATTGAAGATGTCACTGTTGAAGTACAACAGGATGAGGATACTGGTGTAGCTGGCGCTGAGGAGGAAGTTGGCGAGGAGGATTCTGATGGTGATGTGGTTTGTTTAAATCAGGCTCCGGGGGAGACAGTTGTTGTCCGTGGGATGAAAAAGCCCATCACGGTCATGCCTGGGCAGAAGACCAAACATTCCACCTCTTTGGTCTGGCAATATTTCTATCCAAATCCGGACAACAACTGTCTTGCCATATGTACCATATGTAAAGGTGAAATAAGTAGGGGTAGGGACGTCAACCACCTAGGAACATCCTCCCTTATACGGCACCTGCAGCACGTTCATAAAAAGTTACTGTCAAGTTCAGAAACTTTGGCTAAGACCGTAAGCAGTCCAGGGACACCTAAATCCCGTTGTCCTGTTGTATCCAAGCGCCTGCAAACCACACCGTCAACTCCCTCCTCGTCAATTTCCTCCTTAGTCAGGATCGGAAGTAGTCCTGCAGGCCATGTCACTGGCATGACTGACTCTCCTATCCGGGATTCCTCTGGAGGATCCTGCATTGCTACGCCTACTGCTGCCGCTGCTGCTGTTGCTGCTGCTGGGAGTCGTTCATCATCCCAGAGAGGAAGTAGGAACACCACTACTTTTACTAAACAATTGACCCTCCAACAGTCCTTAGCGAGGAGGATGAAGTACGACAGCAGTCATCCTGAAGCAAAACGTATAACTGAGGCCTTGACTGCTATGTTGGTGTTAAGACGTGCGTCCGGTATCCGCCATTAGTGCAGTGGGATTTAGACAATTGATGGAGGTAGTGTGTCCCCGGTTCCAAATCCCGTCTAGATTCCACTTCACTAGGCAGGCGATACCGAGACTGTACAGAAACGTCAGAAAAAGTGTCCTCAGTGTCCTGAAAAATGCCGTTGTACACAATGTCCACTTAACCACGGACATGTGGACAAGTGGAACAGGGCAGACTAAGGACTATATGACTGTGACAGCCCACTGGGTAGATGTATCACCTTACGCAGCAACAGCAGCAGCGTCACCAGTAGCAGCATCTCAGAAACGCCAGCTCGTTACAAGGCAGGCTACGCTGTGTATCACCGGTGTCAGTAAGAGGCACACCGCCGACAACCTCTTAGAGAAACTGAGGGAAATCATCGCCCAGTGGCTTACCCCACTTACACTCTCCTGGGGATTTGTGATATCTGACAACGCCACCAATATTGTGCGGGCATTACATCTGGGCAAATTCCAGCACGTCCCATGTTTTGTTCACACAATAAACTTGGTAGTGCAGAATTTTCTGAAAAGCGACAGGGGCGTGCAGGAGACGCTTTGGGTGGCCCGAAAAATTTCTGGCCACTTTCGCCATTCAGCGACTGCGTGCCGAAGACTGGAGCGCCAGCAAACACTCTTGAACCTGCCCCGCCATCACCTGAAGCAAGAGGTTGTGACGCGGTGGAACTCAACCCTCTATATGCTTCAGAGGATGGAGGAGCAGCAAAAGGCCATACAAGCCTATACATCCACCTATGACATAGGCAAAGGAGGGGGTATGCACCTGACTCAAGCGCAGTGGAGAATGATTTCCGTGTTGTGCAAGGTTCTCCAGCCCTTCGAACTTGCCACACGTGAAGTCAGTTCAGACACAGCCAGCTTGAGTCAGGTCATTCCCCTCATCAGGCTTTTGCAGAAGCAGCTGGAGAAAGTGAAGGAGGAGCTAAGACGGAGCGATTCCGCTCGGCATGTGGGACTTGTGGATGAAGCCCTTCATTCGCTTTGCCAGGATTCCAGGGTGGTCAATCTGTTGAAATCAGACCACTACATTTTGGCCACCGTGCTTGATCCTAGGTTTAAAGCCTATGTGGTGTCTCTCTTTCCGGCCGACACAAGCCTGCAGAGGTGCAAAGACCTGCTGGTGAACACACTGTCAGCTGAAGCGGAACGTGACACGTCAACGGCTCCTTCTTCATTTTCTCCCGCAACTGGGGCTGCCAGGAAAAAACTTAGGTATCCTAAGCAACCCGCTGGCGGTGATGCAGGGCAGGCAGGACCAAGTTTGGACATCTGGTCCGGACTGAAGGACCTGGCAACAATTTCTGACATGTCTACTGTCACTGCATATGATACTGTCACCATTGACAGAATGGTGGAGGATTACATCGGTGACAGCATCCAAGTAGGCATGTCAGACAGTCCATACCTGTACTGGCAGGAAAAAGAGGCAATTTGGAGGCCCCTGTACAAGCTGGCTCTATTTTACCTGAGTTGCCCCCCCTCCAGTGTGTACTCCGAAAGTGTTTAGTGCAGCCGGGAACCTTGTCAGCGAAAGGCGTAGGAGGTTGCTTCCACAGAATGTGGAGAAGATGATGTTCATCAAAATGAATTATCAGCTCTTCCAGGGAGACCAGCCTCCAGAAGGTACAGAGGGACCTGTGGTGGTGGATTCAAGTGGGGACGAGTTAATACTTTGTGAGGATGAGGATGTACACACTGAAGAGGGTGAGGAATCGGTGGATGAGGAGGATGAGGATGACATCTTGCCTCCGTAGAGCCAGTTTGTGCAGGGACACATTAATTGCCAGCTTGTTTTGTGGGGGCCCAAACGAACCAATCATTTCAGCCACAGTTGTGTGGCAGACCCTGGCGCTGAAATGATTGATTTGTTAAAGTGTGCATGTCCTGTTTATACAACATAAGGGTGGGTGGGAGGGCCCAAGGACAATTCCATCTTGCACTTCTTTTTTTTCTTTGCATTATGTACAGTTTGGGGCCTAGTTTTTCTAACTGCCATCCTGTCTGCCACTGCAGTGTCACTCCTAGATGGGTCACGTGTTTGTGCCGCCCACTCGTGTCGCTTAGCATAGTCATCCAGCTACCTCGGTGCAACCTTTTGGACATGAAAACACTATTGTGAGGTGTGAGGTGTTCAGAATAGACTGGAAATGAGTGGAAATTAAGGTTATTGAGGTTAATAGCATAGGAGCAGAGAAACCAACAAATTCTGTGATTTTAGCTGTTTTTATGCTTTTTAAAAAAAAAATACAGATCCAAAACACAAAACCCAGAACCCAAAACACGGAAGGGTGGTTTTGGCAAAACCAATCCAGATCCAAAACACGAAGAAAGATCCAGATCCAAAACCAAAACACAAAACACGAAAAGTGGCCGGTGCACACCCCTAGTACACACTAAACTGTGTATACACAGTGAACACAGACGCAACGGCAAGAATTATAAGGCAGTCCGTACACACTTAATTGATCGCCCAATATGTGTGCTGCCCGTCGGCCAGCGTGTACAGACTGTCTGAACAACGCCATTCACAGACATATCGCAATGGCTGTGCTGAACAGCCGATGGACAGATATGTCTGCAGACCTATCTGTCCATCTGCAAGTGTGTACAGGCGATGAGCCGTACACATGCAGCAGCCAAGGAGATTGGGGCGGATCCACCCCCAAGCCAGCTGGACCCATAGCTGCTGGATAGATGGTCGTTCAGTGTGTATAAACGACCATCATCTGCAGGTATACCTGTCAGGTGTGTACCCACCTTCAGTGAATCACAACTGAAATGTTTTACTAGAAAATATATATATATTTTTTTTTTCATCAAACCTGTGCACAGACAAGGAGGGGGATGGCAGGAGGGGGATCTTAGGAAATTCACGTAGTGCACTTTAGTCAAGCTACGGGTAATCAATGTGTGAGAAGGTATTGTGGTCAAGAACAGGCAAAGCTTTTAACCAACGCCCTTGTTTACTGAAACTTATCACTAATCACTAGGCTCAAACGCCTCATACTGGCATCGCTGCCAATTCTAATCACATTTGATGCCTTAGGAAAAGTAGAAATATCCATCAAGAGAAATTTGGATTCAGAAGAAAGTTCTCACTATACCATACATACATATCCAAAGAGATGATCGGCACCCAGAGATTTAAATAGGTACAAAACGTATATTTAAATATACGTTTTGTACCTATTTAAGTCTCCGAGTGCCGGTCGTCTCTTTGGATTTTTTAACATTTGTTTTAGCACCGGAGCATCTGTACTTGTTATACTAAGAGGAGTGCCAACAAAATTGGAGAAATATATATAGATATATATATATATACAGTCAGGTGCATAAATATTGGGACATTGACATATTTTTCATATTTTGGCCTCTATTCACCACAACAATGGCTTTGAAATTAAACAAACAAGATGTGCTTTAACTGCAGACTTTCAGATTTAATTTGTGGGTAATTACATCCAAATCAGGTGAACGGTGTAGGAATTACAACGGTTTCTATATGTGCCTCCCACTTTTTAAGGGGCCAAAAGTAATGGGACTATCAACTCAAAAGCTATTTCAAGGACAGGTGTGGGCTATTCCCTCATTATTTCATTATCAATTAAGCAGGTAAAAGGTCTGGAGTTGATTCTAGGTGTGACATTTGCATTTGGAATCAGTTCCTGTCGACTCTCAATATGAGATCCAAAGAGCTGTCACTATCAGTGAAGCAAGCCATCATTAGGCTGAAAAATCAAAACAAACCCATCAGAGAGATAGTAAAAACATTAGGTGTGGCCAAATCAACTGTTTGGAACATTCTTAAAAAGAAAGAACGCACCGGAGAGCTCAGCAACACCAAAAGACCCGGAAGACCACGGAAAACAACTGTGGTGGATGACAGAAGAATTATTTCCCTGGTGAAGAAAAACCCCTTTACAACAGTTGGCCAAATCAAGAACACTCTCCAGGAGGTAGGTGTATATGTGTCAAAGTCAACAATTAAGAGAAGACTTCACAAGAGTGAATATAGAGGGTTCACCACAAGATGTAAACCATTGGCGAGCCACAAAAACAGGAAGACCAGATTAGAGTTTGCCAAACAACATCTAAAAAAGCCATTACAGTTCTGGAACAACATCCTATGGACAGATGAGACAAAGATCAACTTGTACCAGAGTGATGGGAAGAGAAGAGTATGGAGAAGGAAAGGAACTGCTCATGATCTAAAACATACCACCTCATCAGTGAAGCATGGTGGTGGTAGTGTCATGGCGTGGGCATGTATGGTTGCCAATGGAACTGGTTCCCTTGTATTTATTGATTATGTGACTGCTGACAAAAGCAGCAGAATGAATTCTGAAGTGTTTTGGGCAATATTATATGCTCATATTCAGTCAAATGCTTCAGAACTCATTGGACGGCGCTTCACAGTGCAGATGGACAATGACCCGAAGCATACTGCAAAAGCAACCAAAGAGTTTTTTAAGGCTAAAAAGTGGAATGTTATGCAATGGCCAAGTCAATCCCCTGACCTGAATCCGATTGAGCATGCATTTCACTTGATGAAGACAAAACTGAAGGGAAAATGCCCCAAGAACAAGCAGGAACTGAAGACATTTGCAGTAGAGGCCTGGCAGAGCATCACCAGGGATGAAAGCCAGCGTCTGGTGATGTCTACGCGTTCCAGACTTCAGGCTGTAATTGCCTGCAAAGGATTTGCAACAAAGTATTAAAAAGTGAAAGTTAGATTTAGGATTGTTTAGTTTGTCCCATTACTTTTGGCCCCTTAAAAAGTGGGAGGCACATATAGAAACCGTTGCAATTCCTACACGTTCACCTGATTTGGATGTAATTACCCTCAAATTAAATCTGAAAGTCTGCAGTTAAATCACATCTTGTTTGTTTCATTTCAAAGCCATTGTGGTGGCGAATAGAGGCCAAAATATGAAAATTCTGTCAATGTCCCAATATTTATGCACCTGACTGTATATCTATATATACACCTCTCTCTCGTCACCTCTCTGTGTGTGCGCCCATGGCAAGGAGACTTTCCCAATAACTCAGATCTGCTGACTTAAGCATAATGGCGTATCCTGCTGCTCAGCTCAAGCTAAGATCACTTTCCAAATAGACCACATATGTAGGTGCCCTACACTCGACAATCCTGCTGGAGCAGCCACATACAGGATGAAAGGGGTCATACAATCCTTTTCAGGCATCGTCACACCAATGTGCAGCCAAAATAGCCTCCACACCCTCATTCTGCTCATTTTGAAAAAGGATGGGACAGAAGAACTTTATATCATTTAACATTCCAAAATTAAAAGACTATGGATAATGTTCAAGTCCATATGGGGTTAGCTTTAGCCTGTGTAATACACAAATAGAACAGTCTATATTAAATTTCAAAAACCTGAACAAAAAAAAAAAAAAAAAAAAAGCTGCATCATAAAAACAAAATCAATAATTCACAAAAATATAAATTATGCAATGCCCCTAGCAACACAGATTTTCTTTATAACTGCTTTGGCACACTGAATAAAGTCTTGCATGTCCGTAGCAGTCAGATAAGCACAAAGTTCATAGCACCAGAATCACATACTGTATAGTATCAGAGAAAACAGCCTCAGATAAGTTTAAGTAAAAAGCGCATATACTGGTACAAATGGCTCTACATGTTTTAGAGGGAAATAAACAGGCTAGGTCACTCTCGCTCCATAGCTCAGTGTACAAGTAACTTGTTTAATGAATAATCCCCCCCCAAAAATCAGTAGCTTGCAGAATGGTGAAGCAAAGTGTCCAGTTTGCTACAAAAAAGCAGTAGTTCATCAAAAACAGCCTTTCCCAGTGTTCTACAGGGTTAGATCTATAGACGTGGGCAGAGGTTGGGTTGTTTCTATAGAGAGCCAGCGTTTTCACAGATACTGACAGCTTTTTCAGGGAGGCGTAATCACCACATTCCTGACAATCCACACGTTTACTTTTTTTACTGCTACTATAACCCATATTATCTGGGAGATGTTAATCTTTACTATGCAAGAGGTTATATCAAGCAGCAACTTTACCAAGCAGGCGTATAGAAGGCAGTTTTATAGCATTGCACTTCTATTGCGAAGATGCTGTTAAATACAGACACTTACCTTTCCACACAAGTAAATGATATTAGTGTCTGGGTCATAAAAAGGTAGCAATACTCCATTGCTAGTATCCATTTCATGCAGTGCAATAGGCTCATCCATACTTTTCTGGGAAAAAAATAAAATGAAAACGGTGAGCTCATTACAGCAAACTGCTCACTATACTGCAATCGGGATCTCCGGGGCACTGTCATTTCCTGCACAACAGTGCACGGATTTCCCCTCATGCACTGGGACAGAAGCTGCAGACACACACCGCAATGCTGCAATCTCATCCCGCAATCCCATGTGAATGCTTTTTGGAGCTATTAACGGCCTGCAAGGAACAATAGCATTGAAGGAGTCGCCTCTCTGATTGTGTAAGTATGTATTCTTCAGAGAAAGTCCATATAATTTGTTGCGAGAATGGTTGCTAACAATTTGTTACTTTTTGCAACTGTATGCGACTCCATAGGAAACAATGTGTGTGTAGCTATTCGTTCAATAGTATCTGCTGACTTATCTGGGGTCTAAGTAATTTTCCTGTCTCTGAAATCTGTCTCATATTCGAACAAGGGTCACAACAGCGTAAACGAGCCCTGAAATTTTGCTCGTCTATTTTACCATCTGTGGTTCAAATGTTTTTCCTGTTACGAGCAGTGTGAAATGTCTGTTGTATGTCGTCTAATGGGATGAAAAACATGTAACAGATATCATAAGAGTATTACATGAGATGATGTGATATACACAGATTGGGACAGGAATCAATTCCAGAAACAATGTGGCCTATTTTGTCTCAATGAGGGGACAAATGATGATCTCATGCGTGACATGAAACAGAGCATAACAGGAATTGCAGTTCCTCCTTGTTTTACTCCGCTCTGTATTTTCTTATTCTCTTACAGTGGTGTGCACTAATATGCTTATTGCAAGCTGTGAAAGTTCTTTTTATTAAAGAGTCTGTTGTTATTCTAGATAATATATTTAACATTTGTAAATATTCACATTTTTCTAAATCCCTCTCTCTCAAAAGACGCCAATCAATGAAGTGACCCGTGTTATGACATACAGTAACAATTGTCGAAACTATCAGGATTTGCTGTATATACACAGACACTAATTTTTTTTCTTTTTTGTGTGCATATAAATTAAGAGTTATGTTTTACGAAAAAACTAATATAGAAAAGAGTGCCCCCAAAAAGGAGTTTTTCTTCTCTGCCTTACTCTTAGACAGAATAGTGTTTAAGCAACGAATTCCTCACAGGAACAAATACATCTTAAAAAAAAAAAAAAAAAGAAAATGGGGCGTTCGCTCCATAGGGCATAAATGTTCTTTTTCAAGCAGCATAACTACAATGGGCATGCTATATGTGTATCATAGACACAAGAAAGATACGTATCTCACAGAGGGGTCTCCACATCAAGAATGCAGGGGTGAAACTAGGCTTTCCATTACCTGGGGTTGGCGACACCCAGTGCGGCTAGTAAGCCTTATGAGCTTGTGCCTGAAAAGGGGGTGTGGCTTCACCGGGACAAGGCGCAGTCTTATGGTACACCTCTATTTCACCCTGGGGGCATGTCCAGCACTCCCAGAGTGCCCCAAAGATTCTCTTTGCATTGCTGCTCCTCAGTGACCGGGTGCTGGAATCCCCGTCACTAAGGAACAGCCAGCGTTTTGGTATCACCCACTCGGTAGGAGACACCTGGGGTGTTCCGCGCCCCCTAGTGACACCTCTGCCTGGGGCAAAGCCTCAGCTAAGATCCCCATTCCAGTAGTCGCCCATGACTTGCTTGAAAACAGACATCAACATTGTAAAGTTCTAAACATTTGTAGGGTGATGGCAAAGTCCATTACATTAAGGTGCCAGTGCCTGCTGCATTAATTCTCCGATTCTGGGGGAAGCATCAGTTACTGCCATATAACACAGTGACCATCAGTGACTGCTGCAATAAATACTGCAGAACCTCCCTCACCAGCTACAGACTGCTATTTCAGAAATACAACTTCAGATAATTTTTTTTGGGATGATAAATGTAAAAATTATCAGTTTTTAACAAATGTGTTAAAATACATGACCACAAGAACCAAATGCAGAATAAATGCATCACTTTAAGACAGATTTCTTTAACTCATTGTGCAAGCCCACTGCAAACAAATATAAATAAATGGAGTACGCTATAGTATAGCCATTGGTCATAACTTACCGGATTCCACAGTGCTAACTGACGCTCACTCATACGACTGAACCCCGTTGTAAAGATGCTGCCATCAGACAAAAAGATTGCTCTCATTGGTCGGGCACCTTCGTGAGCTTTATCCTTCTCCTAGAATAATAATAAAAATAAATAAATTAAAAAAACACACTAAATGCCATTCTCATAACACACAACATGCAAGCATTCCGCCGCTAGCACAAGTACAGTATGTTTTTTATTATTTTGTTTAACTTTCACTTCTGTTTCTTCCTACTTCTCGTCCACAACTCGATTTTATAGGAAAAAAAAAAAAATGCAAGAGATTTTTCGCAGCTCCTCACAGCTGCTAAATCAGAGGACCTGCACCTTGTCGTTTTCTGTCATTTCCCCCTGAATGTTACACTTCTTACCTGGCCCACTGTAACCCATGTAGTGTGCCCTAGATGGCTGCCTTGTCTGGTACTTTCAGGGGCAAGATGAGCAACACATTGAACTATTTAGGCAGTGGGCATCTAGTTAGTCACTGTTCATTTTATCCTTCTATGTCTTACTCCCATGTATTGCTTATTGGACATTGTAACCAATGTAGTGTGCCAAACATGGCTGCCTCGCCTGGTACTAATTGTGTAGCATGAACAATGCATAGTTATGACGTTGCAAGCATCTCACCTAGTATTTTTATCTCCCCCATTGGGTCATCAATTCTAGGTATTGCCTATTTTGTCCTGTGTACTCCTATGTAGTGTGCTAAAAATGGCTGCCTCACCGGGATTCTTTGTGGATAGGATGAAGATTCCCTTCAACTGATAATACAAAGGTGTCAGCCATTTTTGGGATTATCTTTATGATTTATAAGTTTCATGCAAATCTAAACCACTGTATTATGTGAATAGAAATAAAGAACACAAATGGTGAGGCGCTGCCTGAAACCAATCCCTGTTCAGGATATACAGATCAAAGAACCAATTGTAATTGAAATCAAACACATACTAAAATTTTATATATAAAATTTGAAGTTGCTGTCATATGTGCTGCCGTATGTACTGGGTTGCGCCCCCCCCACCCCACCCAGGAGAATATCAACAGAAAACTAAAAAATGACAGACAACACGGGGCAAAAATGTAATATTACACTATTTTACTGAGTGAGATAGATGAATACTGTGTGAGCAACCTTTAAAGCATAAAAAACAAAATTTAATAAGCACAATATAGGGTGTAAAAAAATATATACAGCAACCTCTTCTAATTCAATCATACAAATGACGTTTGGCCTTTAATAGAAGGCGTATATGTGGGGTATGTTTAAAAACACCAGAGGATAGGACCAGTCCATGTTGCAACAAACACTGTATATCTATGAAAGAATCCAAGTATAGTTACCGGGTGCCGCTCAGTCCTTTAGGGTGTAGTTGATAATGTCCAGCAGGGTTAAAATAACCTGCAGTCTATGTAGTCCCTTGGCTGTGAGATACTCCCAATCAAATAGGTTCCAGAGTGGCTTATCTTACATTTATCCAGTTTTAATTGAGAAAGTCTTTCCAAAGATGGTGTACAGTAGGTGGTCCAAATAATAAGAAAATGTCCTCTGGTGATGGGCCTGACTAGTTTCCCTGCTGCAGACAGCTTTTTCAAAGGCAGTATGTTTTATAACTTACCCCACATATACACCTTGTATTTTAGGCCAAATGTCATTTGTATGATTAAATATATCCAGCAAGCTCATGTAATTCAGACTGCATATTAAATTTGTTTTTTAGGTTTTAAAAAGGTTGCTCACACAGTATTTATTCATATATCTTGCCTAGTACAAATAGTGTAATATTAGATTTTTGCGCCTTTTATGTAAAAGTCATTTTTCGATTTCTGTTCAGTGCCTTGAGTCCTATTGGAGAAAAGAGCTATATATAATATATTATATTAACTCTTTACTAAGTTTCCAACTCTGTATTCTGAATGCACAAACATACCTTGGCCATTCTAGTCAATACAATTTACTAACATCTTTCAATAAAGAGCCCATCAGTTTATTAGCATGCTTTTAAAGGATTCAGAAATACAAGGAAAAAAAAAAACACAGCACTTTTACTTGCCACCAGGTGTATTATCTACACAAGCATGTATTATTGGTTTCGCTTATGCTATCCGCATTAGAATGCCAGTTCTGGCCTGTATTTTAAAATTGGCAACATACAGAAAACACTAAACGGTTGGTTTTCAGAGAAGACCTGTCCCCTGTAGACAATCCTAAAAAAGGATACATACCGCTACTAATTCCATCTTGCGTGGATCTATTACACGTAGCTTCTTGTCTTTGGAGGCAGTACAGATAAGGCTGCCATTACGGTTCCAGCTGGCACTATATATCATATCATAGTGCATATCCTCTAGGTTGATAAGTGCTTCGCCTGTGCCCACATTCCAGATCAGGACAACATTATCACACCCTGTGAACAAGATGAAACTTTATTGCCATGTCCAAGTGAGCAAGTCACTCACCAAGGCCCTAACTTTGTGGAGCTTGTATATTCCTGCCGTGCTTGCATGGGTTTCCTCCAGGTACTCAAATTTCCTCACACTCCTGTGGGTGTATGTACATATGTGGTTAAAGAATATATGGGGAATACAATTGATTTTGGGCGACATTCAATTTGTCGATGGGCACAAGTATCACAGGCACCCATTACTTATACGCATGTCACGACCAAATGCACCGGGATTAGCCGTGTAAAGCAGCTAAACCCATGCAAACTACTGGGCGTGATGAGTTTGGGCACCCAAAAGCCAGACTTTGGGCAGATTTCTCCTCACCACCTCAGGCTGGTGCAAACAGAAATAATGGGCACATGCAGCACTCATGATCATCAGCACAAACAATTGAATTGCTCCAGGTCAATTTAGACAGGAGCTGCTTCGGCAGAGCTTAACAAACAGATTGTAAGCTCCACTGGATTGGGGAGTAATGTGAATGGCCAAATATTCTCTGTAAAGCACTGTGGAATGAGTTAGCGAGAGGAATAATCCTTACAACTGTAACTTCAATATGTACAATTGTGACGGTATAGTTAACAGTACAATCCAAAGACTAAACCATCAGGCTTCCCCGGATAGAAGAGACCATTTGATCCTAAACATATGGACAATGTAAATATTGGATACCCTTTACATGTGGACATAAAGACAATTTATCTGACAAGTACAGGTTTTCAAAATCACAACATTTTCTCAACAGGTCACTCACTTCCCCATATGGTGCTAAAATCCACCGGACAATCAAGTTTATCACTTCATACATTGTGTAAAATTATGGCCTCTAGGTCACTGTACGTTATTGTAATTACCATCTATGGAATGCCTGCTAATTAGGGCAAATGTCTTTCTGGCCTCTCCTCGCTATATTCTTTCATTCATACTGCTGCTCATCTCATTTGCCTCTACCGCCACTCTATAATGGCTTCACCCCTCTACAGCCACTTCAAAGGCACCCCAGCTACCCCGGAGCACAATGTAAACTCTTCAATCTCACACACAGACCTCAAGCTCTTTTCTGAGAGGCGCCCTTCCCGCTGTCTGCCCTAGCGTGAACACTGGTAAATACTTTTTTCACAATAAATACAATTTTCTTTGCAACACTTCACTGAATAATGAATATATCAAAATACCTGCACTGAGCAGAACGTTCCGGGCTGTCGGATGCCAAGTCACAATGCCTACCCTCTTGGAATGTCCCTCCAACACTACCACAGGTTCTGTGAGCGGCAGGGTTAGGCCATTCTCTGGGATCTGCCATACCTGGGTAATACACATATCAGAATTACTACCTTGTGCACTAGAGAGAGAAAAGCATTCCACAGAAAACTTTAAGCAAAAAGGACATTTGCCCAAATGTAGCATTTAACACAGTAAATGACCAATATGTGGTTCATATTATACTATATTAACTGTTCAAAAGAATACTTGTGTGACCACCTGGGGGGGGGGGGCGGATTATGCAGACTGTCCCAATGGCTAGGGAAAGGAGTTCCAGAGAAATAAATTATGGTCTGCATATTGCAAGTAACTGGGCAATATGTTGGATATCTGGAATCAATCATGGCTGTCTATTGTTAGGGCATGGAGACGATGAGCCGTTTTGCTAACTGTTACTAATGTCGCGTATCCACTAGACAATATGCTCCATGAGCGATATAGCCTAGTGTTTCCACCGGCAGTGATGTGCTCAATGTCATTCACGATATCAGTGACTTCACCCTCCCTCCTCACCATACTTGCAGAACCTGAAGATATCGTTGGGTTGCCCTGCAAGTACGGTCGATGAAAGTTGTCAACGAGCAGCGGGAGCGCGCATCGCTGGCCATTGACGGCAAATCCACTGGACGATATTGCGGATGATGAACGATATCATCGTTCAAATCATCCAGATTATCGTCTAGTGGATACGCGGCTTAACTGTTGCGGTTCCCCAGTAGGGGCAGGGTTGACAAAATAGCAAAAGGGGGGTGGGGGTGAATAATACATAAGCCTAACTGCACCATTAAGCTGGTCTTTAATATGGTCAGATGTCTGCCGCAAAAAAGGCGAGCTACCCGGGGATCAGCTCAAGGCGTTTCAGCTGCTGTTGCCGGGACACAGCATTCAGCGCCTCCCTCCTGTATCTGCCTTCCCCCAAGACTCACTTTGGCTAGTTATACAGGAGTCTGGGGGACAAGCAGATAAATGAGGGAGGTGCCGATTGCTGTGTCCTGGCTGTAGTAACGGCAGTCATACATGGCGAGGAGCTTACCTTACGGACAAGTTTAAAAAGTAGTGTTAGGGTTATGTTTTATCCGGCTCCCCTCTGCTATTTTTGTTCCATGCTGTAGCCCCTACTGAGCAACCACCACTGGTTAGTAGTAAAAGATGAGCCTTTCACAATTGGCAGATCCATTATTTGGTGAAAAGAATCTGTGAATCGCTGGTACATATCAGCAATGTATAGACGCATATTGGTGGATTGGAGAATCATTAAATCGAGAGGAGCAGAATCTGTGAATCTTTTTAGGATTGCAGATGTATGGGGCCCATTAGGCAATAAACTGCAATTTACCAACTTGCTAAGTTGTCCAGCACACTACGGGACATTAAGTGGAAACAAACATATGTCATGAGCAGTCATTCCACTCATATTTAGCTAGTATGTCCTACCATATCTAGTCATTGTTCCACGACCTTAATTTGTGACTTCTAGTGCATGCAGGGAGGGTTTTGTGTTTTTCTTACCATGACAGTGCAGTCCTCAGAGCCACTGGCAATAACATTGTCATTATGTGGACACCAGTCAATGTCCAGCACTGGTCCTGTGTGACCACACACAGTAGGGTAGGACTTATCAATTCTTCCAGTCTAAAAAAGGAGGAACAATGATGGAGATGTTAGAGAAGAGCATAGCGCAGTCAGTAACAAATGGACTAAAATTATCAAAAACCATATAAGAAAACCAACCAATAAAACATGTGTGTTGGGCATTATTTTGAGAAAAAAAAAAAAGACAGCTCATACATCTTCACTGCTGCAGTCACACCAAGCTCCTTGCGACTTTGCTACCGCCAGGTGTTTTTTGCCGGAAGAGTGCCTTAGTAGAAATGTGATGGGACTAGGACGCACCAGGAGATCGCGCTGATTAAGTTAATATGTGACACTTGTATGTGTGCGTGGCTGGGTCTCTGAACCTATATACAAAGTGCTACAATGCAGCAGCCGCTGCTCTTTTTACACAAAGCACAATAGATCTTTGTGTAAAGACACAGTTGCACACAAATATACATGTGTCGATATCAAATTAATTAGTGGTCTCCTGGTGCGTCCTTGTTTCATCACATTGTGACTAAGATGTATTTTTCGGCAAAAAAGATGACCATGGCACTAGCAGAGCTGCACATGACCTGACTGGTCACTCACACTGTGTAACGTATTCAGGCTAGATGTATGAGGACACATCTGCACATGTAATCCTAGCTGTCAAGCTCACAAGCAGCCATGATACTACTTTTTGGGCATCTTAACCACTTAACTGACATTTTTTTTCCCCAAAAACCGCTCAAAAATTGTCGTTTTTTTAAATGATTGAATTAGGTCAAGAACATCTTTTTAAAACTATTCCAACGCAATTTTTTTTTAAAACACCATGTACCATAAAACTAAACATTTTTATGGCATACTGAAGTGATGGCCATTGACAGCTGTACCATCGTTGGCCGATGAGTTCAACCATCGATAGAAACAATCGATTGAGCCCATCTGCCGATGTTCCCTTAACATTGGTTGGGGGGCTGCACACACAATCTATATACATATACAGTGTGTGTGTGTGTATATATATATATATATATATATATATATATATATATATATATATATACACATATATACACACACACACACACACGTACTTACAGTGTGAACATAGATATATATTATATACAGATATATATTACACACATATACATAGATAGAGATAGATAGATATATATATATATATATATATGTGTGTAATATATATCTCTATCTCTATCTATGTATATCTATCTATCTATATATATGTGTGTGAATTTTTATTTTATTTATTTACAAAGCCTGATCACTGTGTCCAGCAGTGATCGGGCCAGGGGCGGAGTTCCAGCCAGGAGGAGGGGCCGGGGACAGGGAGCTAGGTAACTGGCCGGGGGAGGAGTAAGTGGGGTGCTGCCTTATATGAGTCGGGGAAAGAGTAGTAGCCACCGACGATGCGGCTGCTGCTCCTGAAGATTTTTTTTTTTTGACAGTTGGGCGAGGTGGGCTAGCTTCCAGCTCCCCGGGGACAGAGCAGCAGCCGCAGCTGACAAGAGCCGCAGCTGCTGCTTCTGTACCTCTGATGTCACCGGCAGCCAGCGCCAGTGATGGAAGGGGGTAGGGGAGCCGCCGGCTACCTGAGAACATAGCAGCAGCCGCTGCTTCAGTAGTACTTATGTCACCGGCAGCTATCACCGATGAAGGAAGGGGTGGGAGAGCCATCGGCAGCCCAGAAACAGAGCAGCAGCAGCGGCTAACAAGCCGCCGCTGCTGCTTCTATAAGTGAAAGCCACGCCGGGGACAAGGAGGCCGGGGACACAGCAGGGCAGCGGCGCAGGGAGGGGGGGGGGGGGGGGTCACGCCCGCTGCCCGATCACTGCTGTCCACAGTGATTGGGGCACACGGGGGAGGGGTTGGGGTATCGAGTGATGCAGAGGGACCAGCAGGTCACTCTCACATAGGCGGCTGCGGGAAGATCAGCTTCTCGCAGCTGCACAGTAGGCATTTTGACTGGTCGTATCAGGTACGACCATTGCAGGTAAAGCCCAGCCTGGTATGGTCATATCTGATACGACTGTGCCAGGCAAGTGGTTAAATAATGAGTGTATCAGAGCCATTCAATTGTGTGTGTGATAGACGCCCATTAGCTGCGGCAGACATTTTTTTTCTTGCAGCCTCCTGAGGTGCAAGAAAAAATGTGCACAAAGTCTGTAGTTTGGGCACACAAAGCAGGCGTTTAGTCGGGTTTAGCCACTTTGCACGTCTGAATCCAGTGCATCTGGGCATGTTAAACACTAATGGGTGTCTATCGGAGAAATAATTTAATTGCTCTGTAGATGCCCATTAGTTAAGGCGCCCCCCAAAAAACAAACAATTGAATTCCCCCCGATATATGGCACAATGAATGAGAAGTAGAATTTCTTGCTAAGCACCACAGCTAACATTACAAATGTTGTCTCTGTCTTTATCTACAGAATATAAACTATTCGTTTCCCCACTAATTACTGCTTAGTAAAAACTGTAATGAACCAAGCTTAAGTCATTGGGCCCAGTTCAGATTTAGGAATAGAGTAAAGCTGGGTACACACCTACTCGACCTGATATCAGACCCAATATCATGTATGTATGTATGTATGCATGCAAGTCCGTAAGTTGCAGGAGTGTTAGCCGACAACCTTATAACGCTCCTGGAATGGCCGGGATCGGGAGGTTGGATCTTACGTGCTGTTTAATATTTATCGGCCCGACATACGGATCAGACAGGTACACTCTGATATATCTAGCACAGTGTGTGTATGGGGCTCGCAGGTGGTCAAGAAGGGTGCACACTGATCATGAACATTTAACCTAATCAACCCAGGATCGCAAAAGGTGTGTACCCAGCTTAAAAGAGCAAGTAACTGTGCATCTTGGTAAAACCATGTTGCACTGCAGGTGGGGCAGTTTTAAAATGTGCAGAGAGATTTAGAAAGGATGTAGCCAAACTGAAATCTAAATTGCAGTGTAAAAATAAAGCGGTCCGTGTGGGTTACTGTACATGAAGAAGCAGCCAGTATTTACCCCACATGCAAAAAAAAAAAATGCATTGCAACATGGTTTGTCCAGGTACACAGTTACTTGCCCTCTTACTCTGTTCCCAAATCTGAAATCAGGCCCATAGTTCGAAGCGAAGTGTGGGAGGAGAAGGAATTACACATGAGCTGCCTCTGATGCAGTTGGGTGACTTGTGTTTCGGGATAATATTATGTGGGTATCCAAGATACCGTTATGTTTTCAGAAAGTGTATCCAAAAAAGGAAGAACACAAGTCCAACTTCTAACAAATGCTTTGAAACAGGAAAGTAACCAGTTTTGTAGCAGCTGGCAAACACTGATAAGAATTTTCCTACAATCCAATATGAAAGTAGACCAGCTTTTGCTACAGACAACTGAACCATACAGAAGTAAAAAATCATAAAAAACTACATAACACTGGCTACACAAATATTTGTTGCTACTGCATAACCATAATTTGATCAAATGGAGACACAATGGGTGAAAGTCAATTAACAGTGATGATCTCTATGTGCAGTCAGAACGCTGCTCATTTTAGCTTGCACACCCATAGGAGTGCCATGTAAAATGAGCCATGTTTATCTGCCGTAAATGTGTCATGTGCACAGCAGATAACTGTATGGCTATCAATGAATCCATATACAGGTATTTGAAATGTAAATAACTGGCATTAGGTTTTTAAAGTTTTCCTAACTTACTGCTCACAAACTCAGGTGTATATTTACTAAAGTGTGAGTTTATAGAAGTAGGTGTGGCCCAGATTTTACTTATTTATCTAGCACCTTCTGGAAGATAACAGCTAGAATCTGATTGGTTACTATAGGCAACACCTCCACTTCTATAACCCTGCGCTTTAGTAAATATACCCGTTTTGCAATGCAATTAGGTATTTTCAGGTGTTACCCAAGATTGTAGGCCATCTATTTAAAAAAAAAAAAAAAAAATGGGAGTGAAATTTTCATTCCAACCAATCAACTAGTTGGATGGTTGGACAGAAAATCTTCACGTGTGTAAGCACTTTAAGTATTTTATATTTAATACGGTAGAAAACCGGTAACCAATGGAGGGACTCAGAGCGAATCAGAAGACTATGAACGTTTGGCGAGGAAGATAAGCCTTGCAAGCTGCATTCAAAATTGATTGTTGAGGCAAAAGTCTGTTTTTGGAAAGACCAGTAATGAGACTACTGCAATAATCAATTCGGGAAAGAAGTGCATACATTAGAGCTTTTGCAGAGTCTTGTCAGAGATAGTCATATTTTGGATATATTCTTAGATGTATGCGTGACCAGATAACCTCGCCTCCGCCAAGCGATC
Source organism: Taudactylus pleione (assembly GCA_031769625.1). Classification (NCBI taxonomy): domain Eukaryota; kingdom Metazoa; phylum Chordata; class Amphibia; order Anura; family Myobatrachidae; genus Taudactylus; species Taudactylus pleione. Next base: position 1,192,550 of record JAUIMM010000748.1, read on the forward strand.
AGATTGTTTTAATCCCACTGGATCTTGAGGTACTAGGGATTATCTCTTACCATCAGTAACCGCCTGTTAACGACTCTGCCCACTGCACCATAAGCATTTAACTTCACTGCCACCACCAAGCTCCTTCCTCGGCATTTTAAACAGTTTAGTTCCACCCAGGCTCCTATACTTGCACCTGGAAACAACTCTCCCAGGCTCCTACATCGGAAGCACCTCTGCGTAGTTAAGCTGCAGCTACACTTCCAGTTTGGTGTCGGCTGATACCCACCGATCCCTTGCAATGTACCAGTCCCTGCACGTAGCTGGAAGAGGGTTTGAGATTGGAGACACTGGGCTCAATCCAGTACAGCAGGAGAACGGATTAGCATTTTGCGCAATTCTGTTGTCGCAGGATATAGATGCAGTAGTCTTAAAAGCAGGATGTTTTATTGCTGAAATAGTCTTCAAAAAGACTATTTGCAAGTGCTTAGGGAGTACAGCATACACATTACAACAGTTCATTCCTTCTTGCTGTCCAAAAAGATACACACTTACAGAGCACACAGGCTCTTCTTACGCCAATACACATCACAGGGGGCCGCCCTGTGTTTTTTACCCAATCCAGTTAAATGCATGTGCCTAGTATGCTCACCTTTAGCATTGTCCCTAATGGACAGTGGTCACTCCTCTGTGCCTGGGTCCACTTGGCATGATAGTCGACACCCAGGTGCCGGCATGTCTAATATGAGAAAAAGTTCCCTCCAAAACATACTTCCAGGAATCTGCTGGGTGCACTTAGCTGCCTCCTCTACCCGAATCTGGGCTCCAGAACAAGGCAGTCGTCTGGATACTGAGGGGGAAGCTCTTTGGAGCTCCTGGAAAATAATTAGCTGGATGCATTAGCCAGCTCCCCATGCACACTTTCAGGGACGTGGCTGCATGGGACGGGAGTCAATTTTCCTGGAAGGGGCTTGGGGATCCAGCAATGCAGCAACCACAGAGAACTCTGGATCCCCTGGACTTTCAGGGAAACACAGGTAAGTGCAATTTCTTTAAAATGCGTTTTAAACATACATACAGTCAGGTGCATAAATATTGGGACATTGACAAAATTTTCATATTTTGGCCTCTATTCACCACCACAATGGCTTTGAAATGAAACAAACAAGATGTGCTTTAACTGCAGACTTTCAGATTTAATTTGAGGGTAATTACATCCAAATCTGGTGAACGGTGTAGGAATTACAACGGTTTCTATATGTGCCTCCCTCTTTTTAAGGGGCCAAAAGTAATGGGACAAACTAAAACAATCCTAAATCTAACTTTCACTTTTTAATACTTTGTTGCAAATCCTTTGCAGGTAATTACAGGCTGAAGTCTAGAACGCATAGACATCACCAGATGCTGGGTTTCATCCCTGGTGATGCTCTGCCAGGCCTCTACTGCAAATGTCTTCAGTTCCTGCTTGTTCTTGGGGCATTTTCCCTTCAGTTTTGTCTTCATCAAGTGAAATGCATGCTCAATCGGATTCAGGTCAGGGGATTGACTTGGCCATTGCATAACATTCCACTTTTTAACCTTAAAAAACACTTTGGTTGCTTTTGCAGTATGCTTCGGGTCATTGTCCATCTGCCCTGTGAAGCGCCGTCCAATAAGTTCTGAAGCATTTGACTGAATATGAGCATATAATATTGCCCGAAACACTTCAAAATTAATTCTGCTGCTTTTGTCAGTCGCATCATAAATAAATACAAGGGAACCAGTTCCATTGGCAGCCATACATGCCCACGCCATGACACTACCACCACCATGCTTCACTGATGAGGTGGTATGTTTTGGATCATGAGCAGTTCCTTTTCTTCTCTTCTCTTCCAATCACTCTGGTACAAGTTGATCTTTGTCTCATATGTCCATAGGATGTTGTTCCAGAACTGTAATAGCTTTTTTAGATGTTGTTTGGCAAACTCTAACCTGGTCTTCCTGTTTTTGTGGCTCACCAATGGTTTACATCTTGTGATGAACCCTCTATATTCACTCTTGTGAAGTCTTCTCTTGATTGTTGACTTTGACACATACACCTACCTCCTGGAGAGTGTTCTTGATTTGGTTGTGAAGGGGTTTTTCTTCACCAGAGAAATAATTCTTCTGTCATCCACCACAGTTGTTTTCCGTGGTCTTCCGGGTCTTATGGTGTTGCTGAGCTCTCCGGTGTGTTCTTTCTTTTTAAGAATGTTCCAAACAGTTGATTTGGCCACACCTAATGTTTTTGTTAGCTCTCTGATGGGTTTGTTTTGATTTTTCAGCCTAATGATGGCTTGCTTCACTGATCGTGACAGCTCTTTGTATCTCATATTGAGAGTCGACAGCCACTGATTCCAAATGCAAATGTCACACCTAGAATCAAGTCCAGACCTTTTACCTGCTTAATTGATAATGAAATAACGAGGGAATAGCCCATACCGGTCCATGAAATGGCTTTCGAGTTGATAGTCCCATTACATTGGTCCACTTAAAAAGTGGTAGGCACATATAGAAACCGTTGTAATTCCTACACCGTTCACCAGATTTGGATGTAATTACCCTCAAATTAAATCTGAAAGTCTGCAGTTAAAGCACATCTTGTTTGTTTCATTTCAAAGCCATTGTGGTGGTGAATAGAGGCCAAAATATGAAAATTCTGTCAATGTCCCAATATTTATGCACCTGACTGTACATACATAGAGATCCATCTCCATTTGGTGTGCCTGGTGCCCTGCAGCACAAGGCTTTGATATACCAAAGCACTACAGCTGTACAGAAAAAATATGGTAGGCTAGGCTTCTGGTCGCCAGTGTGGAGCACTCAGCTGCTCCTTACAAATAGTAACGCCGCACAGGGTGCCAGCTAGCCCGGTTCCCCATGTGTGTGGCACTCAGCCCTGCTGTCTTTTAATGTAGGGCCGCCGGAAGAGAAGCTCCCAGACCCCAGCAGTCAGCGCACAGCCCTGCGGCCCTCTGCATGCAGTCCCCTGGTGTAGCACACATGGGGTTAATCCCCTCTTTGCCGTAGCTGCCAGAGGACATTCGGGGCATCTCTTAAGCAAATTACTCCTAGCGCTGGTAACATTCAAACATTGAGCCACAGCACAGGGTGCCGCAGCCACCAATAGGCGCGTGGAAGGAGTGGGGTCTCCGGCCACAGTATGTAACAAGATTTTGAGACAGATTGAATGTAGGGAACAAGACAGTTCAGAGTCAAGGATGACACCTAGGCAGCAGACTTGTGGGGTAAGGTTGATTGTGGAGATCTCAACAGTGATAAGCGATTTCAGGTTGGTAACTGCTATTGACTGTAGGAAATGTAAATAATTCTGTTTTGAAAACATTAAGTTTGAGGTGGCAAGATTACATCCAAGATGAAAAAGCAGAAAGTGACAGACCAACACAAATCTGGGAAGGATAGGTAGACCGGAGTATCATATGATATTGAAGTCCTGAAATAGATGTTCTTGATCTAATTCAATCAAAAAAAACACCAAACAATTTGGAGCAGTTTTTGGAGAGAGAGAAAAAAAAAAAAAAAAAAAAAAGGTCAGTCAAGTGGTTAAAGTGCCATGTCATTTATTTCAGCTTTAGTATTCAAAATGCTGCCCTTCCAAAATATAACGTGCCCTCCTGAGTGATTAACACCCGACTCCATAAAAATCCTAGAGTGAACACCAATTATATGTAAACATACACAAATGTATATGCATTTGTAAGTTGCACACTGACAATTAGTATTTTTAAGACTGGTTTTAAGACTATTAAAAAAAAAAAAAAAAAAGACTGGGGCAAGCAGGAAGAAGTTCTTGGCTGTTGTGAATAGAGATTAAATTCCAGGAGAACTGACTAAAACAGCATGGATGAGCAGTCTCATAAGGACCAGAAGGCAGTGGCAGGAAATGAAATGTACTGACCAGGGCCTCAGTAAGATATTTTTTGTATGGGAGACAGATAAAAGGATATATGACCGCTTGCTTATCAACTACTGCCCTGACTAGGAATCTCAGCAAGCTAGAACAGAATGTAATTTCTCAAGTAGGAAGTTGATTCGCAATGGAAAAAGAGTGCACCTTTGTTACAAGAATAACTCAAACTGACATTTCCAGATAGAAACAATGGTAAGAAAAAAAAAAAAAACATTGCTGAGATTATTTATTGCCAGTTATTTATATAGCGCACACATATTCCGCAGCGCTTTACAGAGAATATTTGTCCATTCATATCCATCCCTGCCCCAGTGGAGCTTACAATCTATATGAACACACACACGGGTTAATTTGTGTTGGGAGCCAATTAACCTACCAGTATATTTTTGGAGTGTGGGAGGAAACCGGAGCACTCGGAGGAAACCCACGCAAGCACAGGCCATGGTGGGAATCGAACCCATGACCTCAGTGCTGTGAGGCAGTAATGCTAACCATTACACCGTCTGTGCTGCCCTGACTTGCCAGCACAGCCCAGAAAGTGCATCTCATCCATGTGTTAATTCAAATTACTGAAATCTCCACTTCTGACATGGCAGAACAAACATGTCAACATGTGGAGAAAACAGTCGTTATAGTTATTGTGACACCACTGCCAACACCCTTTTTACAAGTCATCTAATCCACATTGTTCATTTCAGCAATGTAAGTCTGCTGCCTAACTGTCAGTTAAACTGGGTACAGACTGAGATGATGTTGGCATGTCGTTTCCAGCCGAAACTATGTATCACACTACGTATCACCCGCATCGCCGTTTACGACCAATATGCGCGCTCCCGCAGCCACTTGCAACAAGGTCCGGTCAGCCGTGCTGCACGTCTAACAGGACTATATTGCCAGCGGCCCAGTTACAGATAATGAAGGACGATGGGCCGACATAGGTGTGTACACATCATCCTACCTGGAGTGAAAGAACATAGTGGATATATTTGGTTAAATATATGTACTCCAATTACTTAATGTATAGTAGCTTGGGCGTAACCATAGGTGCACAGGGTTCAGCTGCTATGGGGTTCAGAGCTGAGGGGGGCACGTCTTCCTTGTCAAAGTTAATTACATTTTTAACCATTAAGGGCCATATATAATTAGCTGGGTAAATTACCGGGGCTTATTAGCTCGCCCGGGGCTATCCAATTAGCCCCGAAGTCGGCCTGACGGCGGCACTTATCAGGGTTTCTTTTTGGGGGACCCGATGTGTTCCGAAAATACATAAGTGCCGTTTTTTTTTTCCAAAAAAAGGTGAGAACACATAGGAGCCACGATAAGCTCGCGGCCCTGTGTTAACGGATGAACTATCCTATTAATTTGCCCGAATAGGATAGGGAGAAAAAAAAAATATTGGCGAAAATCGGGGATTATCGGCAAAAAATCCCCGTTTTCGGCGATCGTGGGGAACAGTGTTCGGTGCTAATTGGATATGGCCCTAAGTGGTACATAGGGGCCCTTACAAACTTTTGCAATGGTGTCTTCAAATACCTAGTTACGCCCCTGTAACATAGTCAGCACTGTAAGACACAGACTTTGGATATAGAAGAGACATTTGTACATATTATATACAAAAATGTGGCTTTACTTGACATTTAGGTACACGGATAACACTGAAAATAATATCCAAGCATTAATACAATGAGGAAACAAAAATACAAAACATTACAATCTCACAGAAGATACAAGATGACATGATCAAGTTAACCATTTCATGTATTAATTTATTCGCACAACAAGTGATTATAAATGAGGACTAATTAAGGAACAAATTAGATGAGGCCTAAGAGGTTTAACCACAACATAAATGATCACTGAGCTAATATCAGCCTGTTATAGATATCTAGTGAGAATGGATTTGATGGACAGAGTTGGAACAAATACCAGAAATTATGAGCTGTAATGTGTAATGCACCTGAACACTGCGGTGTTCTCTCCAGGTTCAATTTTTACAGGCACTCCATCCATTTTTTTTGTTTTGTTTTTTTACATCTCATCCAGCACTATCCTGCTCTGTATGCGGTTAAAATACCGACGGAGGGGATCCCAACGGTCAGAATACAGACGCCGGCATGTATCGGGGTTAGGGCGAAGGTTAGCTTTAGGGTATTCAAACGCTGTTTGGAAACTGACCGCCAGGATCCTGAACGCCAGCATCCCGTTCCCATCCTTCCTGCTCCAGGGGTCTGGCAGCCAAAACTGATCACTCTGCCCTTATGCTATGGTGACAAACCCAGCATATCTCTACCCTGTCTTTAAGAGAAAGGGCATGGTTTGGATGATGAGGACATTGCAGGGAGGATAGACAGAGTGTCTTTTAGTGTGCATTACTGGACACCATTATATCTGTGCCCAGCCAGCAAGTGGACAATATCTGCAAGAGTCTTCAGAAACGATTTAAGTGTCCAGCCAGAATACACTGTCCCTATCTGGATTCTTCTTAATGCCATCCGGCTGGCAACATTTTCTTGGAAGAACACTGCACTGTGTTAAGGCATTATTTATTGAAACTGCAGATTTGATCGACATACCCCAAAAAATAACGCTTGTCTGGCAAAGGACTAACGCCAATTTTATAATGAAACATACTTTTTTGTAAATGTTACACTATACTATACGCCTATATTTCATGACAGGAGAGTACTGTCAGAGAAACATTGAGATCATTCTTTGTGTGTACCCTTTTGGATAGGATGATACCAGAAACAATTTCCCAGGCTAATGTAGGTTTCTACTTGAAGGCCAGATGTCCTTTTAGCATTGTCAGATACTGAAAAAACATCCATCATTTGCCAAATAGAGAAAAGAACAGGGAGTACCACAAAGCTAGAACTATGCAGTATTCAGCACAGAAGTATTTATTCTCCACTCTATAAGTGAGTAAACAATACTTTAACAGTTTAACCAGTCACTCACTATTGCTAAGGAAGTCAAAAGCATAAAATAAAAAGAATATGGGCAAGGACAGGACTTTCCTGGCAGAAACACTGTTTATATGAAATGCATTTTTTAAGTTCTTGGTCTGGAGACCATCTCTAGCTTGGAAATTTGCCTGGCATGTAACATGTGCTGTGCAGCCTGTATCCAGCAAACATCTAGGCAGTCTCGTCATAGCATAGTTTCATGTACTGCTGGGGATGTAAATCGAACGACGTGTGGCAAGAGCCATTTAGTGTACTACAGGTTGAGTCTCCCATATCCAAATATTCCGAAATACGGAATATTTTTAGCATGACTGAGAAAGTGAAACCTTTGTTTTCTGATGGTTTAATGTACACAAACTTTGCTTAAAAGCACAAATTATTAAAATTAGTGTATAACAACCTTCAGGCTGTGTTTATAAGGTGTATATGAAACAAATGAATTTCATGTATTTACGCACACTTTTTTTGATGCACAAAATTATTAAAAATATAGTATAAAATGACCTTCAGGCTGTGTGTATAAGGTGTATATAACACAAATGCATTCTGTGTTTAGATGTGGGTCCCATTCCCAAGATATTTCATTATTTTATGCAAATATTCCAAAATACGAAATATTCCGTTATCCAAAATACCCCTGGTCCCAAGCATTTTGGATATGGGAGACTCAACCTGTATTGCAATATTGGAGTGTGTCATGAAGGTAAAACACACACACAACCGGGACTGGACCATGGAGCAGTTAAAGAAATTGGCCTGATCTGATAATTCACATTTTCAGACATGTGGCTGGCTAGGTGTACGCGCTGTTTACTTGGGGAAGAGATGACACCAGGATGCATTATGGGAAGAAGTCAAGACAGCGGAGGCATTGTGATGCTCTGGGCAATCTTGTCTCTTGCATTCATGTGGATGTTACCACCAATGTAAATATTGTTGCAAGGCAACAGAATTTTCTGATGGCAGTGGCCTCTTAGCAGGATGATGTTCCCTGCCAAACCAGTGCAGTGTGAGGAACATGACAAAGTTCAAGGTTTTGACTTCAAATTCCAGAGCATGGCCTGACTGCAGAAGACAGAGGTTCACTGGTTGCCAGTTTGCTAATATTTCATTCAGTCACCATGGCTAGGGGGATTTGTACAGCCAAACCAAAATCCTTCTAATTACCTGTGATGGTGTCTGACTCCCTAAAGCAGGAGGACAAATCCGACAAATTACTTCTAGGGCATTCAGTTAGTCTCCTATAACTGGTAAATGCATAATGCAACAAAAGCTATTAGAAGCATCTTGGCTATATATGAGCACCTGGACCCTTGTAATGTGAACTGTAAATGGGGTGGTCATAGGGACCCCAACCCAACTCCACCCCCCCCATTATTTATTTTTTTTTTTTATGGGGAGTGTATTTGTTAAAATTACTGATAAATTGGAAATCCTATTTTATCAAAATGCAAAGTCTGTACAAGATTGTGACCCAAATAATGTTAAGAGATTTAAAATTCAGTAGAGAATACTATATAAAAACTCCTTTATTATAAGAAGCTGTATTCCTATAGAGTTGTTGTTCAGTGTGCATATTAGTTCCCAGTGAGGGAATAAACAGTATTCAGTATACACAGGTCAAGTGCCCTATTCTCTTATTACATTCAACATTGTCCCCACTACATTTGATAGATCCATAAGGATAACAAAAAACAAAGTGAAACACCGAGTAGACAGCTGCCACTCCTAAACAGAGTAATAGAAGCCTGTTAAACAGTAACTAAACTCATACCTATATTTCATCAACATGCATAAAAAAAAAAAATTACTACTATCTCTCTCTCTATATATATATATATATATATATATATATATATATATATATATATATATATATATATATATATATATATATATATATATATACACATACACACACACACACATATATACACACACACACACAAAGTGGGGCAAAAAAGTATTTGGACAGCCACCGATTGTGCAAGTTGTTGCACTTGGAAATTACAGACCTCCCTCATCTTTCAATCATAAGTACACTTTAACTGTGAGACAGAATCAGAACAAAAAATTCTGGAAATCACATTGTATGATATTTAAACAATTTATTTTTATATTCTTGCAGAAAATAAATATTTGGACACCTACCAACCAGCAAGAATTCTGGCTTTCACAGACCTGTTACTACTTCTTTAGGAAGCTCATCTATCCTCCACTCGTTACCTGTATTAATGGCACCTGTTTGAACTGGTTAACTGTATAAGAGACACCTGTCCACACTCTCAAACAGTCAGACTGCAACCTCTCCACCATGGCCAAGACCAGAGAGCCGTCTAAGGACGCCAGGGACAAAATTGTAGACCTGCACAAGGCTGGGATGAGCTACTCGACAATAGGCAAGCAGTTTGGTGAGAAGAGGTCAACTGTTGGCGCAATTATTAAAAAATGGAAGAAATACAAGATCACTGACAATCTCCCTTGACCAGGGGCTCCATGCAAGATCTCACCTCGTGGGGTATCAATGATCTTGAGAACGGTGGGGGATCAGCCCAGAACTACACGGGGGACCTGGTCAATGACCTCAAGAGAGCTGGGACCACAGTCACAAAGGTTACCATTAGTAACACACTACGTAGTCATGGATTCAAATCCTGCAGCGCCCGAAAGGTCCCCCTGCTTAAGCCAGCACATGTCCAGGCCTTTCTAAAGTTTGCCCGTGACCATCTGGATGATCCAGAGAAGGATTGGGAGAATGTCATGTGGTCAGATTAGACCAAAATAGAACTTTTTGGTATAAACTCCACACGCCGTGTTTGGAGGGAGAAGAATGATGAGTGGCATCCCAAAAACACCATACCCACTGTAAAGCATGGGGGTTGAAACATCATGCTTTGGGGATGCTTTTCTGCAAAGGGGACAGGACGACTGTTCCGTATTACGGAGAGGATGAATGGGGAATAACCTCCTTCCCTCAGTAAGAGCATTGACGATGCAACGTGTCTGGGTCTTCCAGCATGACAATGACCCCAAACACACCGCCCGGGCAACTAAGAAGTGGCTCCGTAAGAAGCATTTCAAAGGTCCTGGATTGATTACTTTACAAAGTATTGAGTTAAACTTTTTGACTGTCCAAATATTTATTTTCCGCAAGAATATACAAATTGTTTAAAAATCATACAATGATTTCCGGAATTTTTTGTTCTAATTCTGTCCTATGATGGAAATTACAGACCTCTCATCTTTTAAAGTGCAACAACTTGCACAATCGGTGGCTGTCCAAATACACACTCACATACAAACACTTGATCTTATTTCTGGAAATAAGTTTCCATTTTGCGATTTTGAAGTCACCAAGAAAAAATACAATATATCTAGGAAAAAATATCTATTCACGAAAAAAAAAACCCCCCGAAGACATTATGACCGTGTATTGAAGAGATTTCAGCCCAAAATAGACCCTCAATTGGTAAACATGTACTAGACTGATGGAAAAACAGGATATTATGTAAGACATAATTGTGACTTGACTGAATAGATCATCTCCAATGGCATATGTCCTCCCTCCTCTGAAATTACCTATCATTATACATTCAGAGATTATCAGCAGAAATATTTTGTCGGGAACTTGCTGAACTTAAAATGTGGGAAAAAAATAAAAAAATCCCTTCATTGTAGTCTTCCGTTAGCACATCCATATATATACATCCTCCGCTGTGAATGGGAATGAAAGCTAGTAGTGGTAATCATTTCAGCAGAAAGATCAATAGAAAAAAAATATATATCTTAGGTGTCAGGAAGAGTTAGGTTAGTATTCCCTGCCTGCCTCTTCTGCCAAATTTTAGTAGTTCTATAGCTGTACTGTATTACACAGGACTGTACTGGTCAGCTTTCAATGTATCAAACAGCAGTGAAGAGACACTAAAAAAAAAAAAAAAAAAAGTCAGTAACGTTACAATATCCCCATGCATGCAATCATTCAGGGCTATATCCTACGAGTATTCACGCTGCCTCCCTTCCTCCTCCCCTGCCCACAGCTCCAGCACTCCCTGATCCAGACAGTGAATGTTACCATATAAGGCCATGGATGATTTGAACCCTGACAGGCACACAATCACTGTTCCTGTACTGAAAGCTTATTGGCTGCATGGTCTCTCTGCTCTCATGACACATACGGGTGTGTGCAGCGTGGCCAGGTAACCCTTTATCTCCTGTCAGACCCCAGGGAATCATGGTAAGGATAGCGCCTTTCTATCTAAGTTAACTAGATGTGTGGTGTTACATTTTTTTATTTTGTTTCACTGTCAAAGGAATGTAAGCTCAGTTACAACAAGGGAAGACAAATACCTGAAAATCAGTGGCTTGCTGGGCCTAACTTTTTGGGGGTAATAACTAAAAATATTTATTTGTATAGGATGTCAGAATGAAAATGATCAAGCTGGCTGCTGGATTTTTCTGAGGGGCTCCCAAAACATAATAGAGTATACTCCTCACTTTGGAGTAATAACAGTCAATCCACAAGCTAGATCTACGGGGGGAACTTCTAATTAAAGGCTCGAATCAATTGCTGCTTATGTGGGTGTTATGGTCGCTAATGTAGCAATGTATGTTAACCATGTCCTTGTCATGCATTGTACTGTAAGTCACTGGTCACCTGTTTATATGCTTTGTAAGGCTCTGCGGAACACTTATGGCATCATAATAAATAATAATAATTAAAAAAAAAAAAACAACAACATGTGCACAGCTGCTGCAAGTTGGTATGGGTATTTATTTCTAATACAGGGAGCTCTTACATGAAGTTTTAACATTCTATAATGTTCACTACAGCCGCACAGTATTGTGGGCTTTTCTTCATACATTAGACAAGCATAAGTGGATGGACAAAAAGGTGTGCGCACAAGACAGACATGTCCTTTATACATGGGGAAACTCTGCATGTAGCACTATACACAGCAGCATCCCAGCAAACAAAGCACAATAAGCAAGGAGTGAGTACACAGGCTAATGTCCTATAGTCTATATGGCCTTCTGTAACTCATAGGACACAGTATTATTGTAGATTTCACCGCACAGCAGTGCCCTCCGGTATAGTTGCCAAGCAGTGAATCTGCATATAATCGTACCAAGTGTTAGATCACATCTATGAACATGAGTATTTAAAAAGCTCTCTCTACAGTATGGGAAAAGCTGAACTAAGTTTGTTCTCCTATTTCCCTTGATGTGGGATGGGTTCTCTAACAGCCCAAAGCAGAATAGAGTGCTGTGCAAGCAAATCCACATATACATTTTTCCTTGGCTTGCATGTTTCCGGCTCTCTATATAAAGATGAGACAGGAAGTGCTTTACCCTAACACATACAATACTGTATTAACTCCTGTATAACTAGCTATCCTAACATTCAGGCCTGATTCAACCCATCAGCTGTTTGTGCACTTCCAGCCACTAACTTTATAAGTGCATTAAATATAGAGTAAATGGATTTATATGCAGTCAAAATTATATTAATGCCATGCTTAGAACTCAGCAAGACATTATCTCATGTGCACTACCAGGACAGTACAATTCAGATCAATGTTCCAAAACCTCTCTGATTGGGGCCATCAGATAGTCTGTCTCACCTTGTATAAAAACACCTTAATAACTAAATGACCATCAACTACTGGAGTTCCTGATCATGGAGAGGACAAAGACAGCCACTGGCAGAGCATCTAAACGACTGAAATACTAATTTCAATTGTAAAAGGTGCGTACACACACGATTTTAATTAACAATTTTACTAAAATCGTTCATTTACTAAATGTAATGAACGATTTTTTTTTGAACTACAAACGATTTTTGCATATTCCCTTACTGAAAATCGTTGAGTTGGTCGGTCTGACTGAACTACAAACGTGAACGCGCATGAACGATAATCGGTCATCGTTTTAACTCAGAAAGTGAACGATTGTCAACGAACGATATAGTTAACTATAATCGTTCAAAAAAAAAAAAAAAATCGGTGTGTATGCAGCTTAACTATTAGACATGTGATTTGAAGCTTTTATGTTCTTCAGGGAAGACACAACTGATTGATGAAAAGGGGGCGCATTTTAAGACACTTTTCGGGCACATGCTAGAGTGTCCTTTTTAGGTCCGGCGCCGGACCTAGAGTGAACACTACTTTAGAGGTTCTTGAAAGTTGCTCTGTAATGGTGGGGAGGGATGGGACATCAAGGTGTAGCGTTCCCGCTAGGCTGTTTTAGCAGGGTGCGGCACCCTGCCCTCCTTCTGGAGGGCAAAAAGCACCCTGCCCTCCAGAAGGAGGGCAAAAAGCACCCTGCCCTCACAGGCTGCGGATGCAGTCTTCACACGCGGGACGCAGTGTCCCGCGGTTGGAGAAATGTGCGGTGACCCGGTCACCGGCGGAGAATAGACGCCGGGCGCATGCGCCCGGCATCTGTTCTCCCTGTATGCAGCACTTGGGGGCTGCCCGGCATGTCCGTAAGTGCCAGGCATGCCCCCAAGTATGATAAAAAAAGGGGACGCGTCTTATAGACACGCCCCCTTTTATGGCCACGCCCCCTTTTCACCCGCGCGCACAAAGTTACCCTCTCTAGCTCCGGCACCCTGCCTGCCGCCGGAGCTAGAGTGAACACTAAAGGTGGTAAGTAGACACATAATGAAAGCCAGGTCTTAAGCTGGGTACACACTGACAGATATATTGGCCAATCAATTGATCGGTCAATATACCTGCTGCCCGTCGGCAAGTATGTACACCCGATATGTCTGAACTGCATCGTTCACAGACATATCATATTGGCTGTGCTGCACACATCTGTCCATCGGCAAGTGTGTATGGGCAGTCTGCAGACCACCCATTCACACACAGCGGCAGCCACCAGGGGGGGGCGGGACACCCCCCCGCCCCCTGGCCACCAGGACCACAAGCAGATGATGGCCATTCAGTGTGTATGAACGACCGTCTGCAGATATATCTGTCAAGTGTGTACCCACAATTAAGAATCTGCAGGTTCCTGCATCAGATTAACAACCTGCTAAAGTGAAAATGTCCATCGCTGTTAAATATATCATGTTTAATGTATACATACGCGAAGCATTTTCTATAGCAATTATATTCATTACAAATGTATTGCTTTGCAAAAGGTTGGGAGGTACAGGTTGATTCTTCCATATCCAAATATTCCGAAATACGGAATAATTTTGGAATGACTGAGATAGAAACCTTTGATTTTTGATGGTTCAATGTACACAAACTTTGTCTAAAAGGTAAAAATTATTAAAAATAATGCATAAAATTACCTTCAGGCTGTGTGTATAAAACAAATGAAATTCATTTCTGTACACAAAAACTTTGCTTGAGCCACAAATTTATTGAAAATATTGTATAAAATTACTTGCAGACTGTGTGTATAAGGTGTATATATAACACAAATGCATTCTGTGTGTATATTGGGGTCCCATTCCCAAGATATTTCATTATATGCACATATTCCAAAATAGGGAATATTCAGTTATCCAAAATACCCCTGGTCCCAAGCATTTTGGATATGGGAGACTCAACCTGTACATATAATGCAAATGTGTAATTAAGGGGTACCCATGTGGAAAATAACTGAGAACCACTGCTTTAAGGCAAGACGGCTGCATAAACATTTGTATTCAACATACAATAAACAGAATTACTGCTCTCTAAATTAATATAAATTAAGGTATAACAAAAGTGTCTGTATATTTATCACCTATGTATAATTAAATGAGTGAATCCTTTGCTTTAAACTTTACACAATCCACCGTTCAATAAAGCTTTGATTAGTAGTGAATCTGCAATAGTGATACACTGGAAGCACATGACAAAAGCAAGGAGCAATGGAAGAGGTGCATACTGTGTTCTCAGTGCTTTGGTTATATCAGGGCAGGGCTGAATCAACAAGCCCAGGAGGCAGAACCACTATGTGACTGATACAAGCTATACTTCAAGGACTTGTGGGAAAGCAGCTAAAAGCTCTGTGTGCATATTATTGATTAGTGATTTACAGTAACTACATAGAAAGATATTTTCTCTTGCCTTGGCCACGGCAGATACAGACAGACTTGTCCTATAAACATAATTTAGCACCATTCACCAAAGCCATGTTCTGCCAGAGCAAAAATAAGGTTTGGTCATCACTGCTATTTCAGTTACCTTTTATGCCCAGCTGACACTACAGTATGATCATAGAAGATTGAGGATAAAGTTGAATCTGTAACCTAATTAATAAGCGGTAGAGGGGATCATGATGGTGATAGTGCCAATCAATAAAAGATTATGCATTTAGCTTTACATTGTAAACATAATGAGAATGATCACAGCCATCTACATAGTTCAGATTTTGGCAGCTTAGAACAGTTTCTACAGAAGTATATTCTTTAACCCACCATAGCAAACACATTTCTTAATGCAGACAGAGGCTTATCGGCTGAATAGGATATCTAATGTGTAAAGGTGCCCATCCACAAGAAGACAGGCAAAAGACTGCACGATTACGACATTGTATTTGTGCAGTCGTTTGTCAGTCTGTGATGTGCCTACACTGAACGAGCAGTCGTTCAGTGTTGGCACAAACATCTGCAAACATGCTGAACCTGAGGTTATCGTCAGGTTGACCAGCATGTTTGCCCGATGGTAGATGTCTAATAGACCAATTTTTTAAACAATCTGCAAACGTTTTTTCAAACGATTATCGAATGATTATTAAACGATATATATATCGTTCAATCGCTCATTTTAATAGTCTCGTGGATAGGCACCTTTAGACCTCTATTCTGTGCTCATTCTATATTTGTAGCTGTAATCGCAGAGGACTGCGTGACTATGGAAGTGGAGAAGCTCTGTAGCGTTTAAGCCTGTGTTTGCAACATGAAATATTCAAAAACTAAGGGGGGAATTTAATTAGCCTATTTGTTCCCTGAAAGCTGTCCAATTAGCCCTGAAGGCAGCCCGCATTTACATTTTTTTTTTTTTTTGCATCTGATCAGACGTGTAAAAAAATCCCCGATAATAGAGTGTTGACGGGTGAAGTGACCCCTGTTGTCGCATAGGTCCGTGTGTTAACACCTGCAGCACATCCTAGAAAAAAATGGCAACACATCTGATAAGTTAGAAAACCAAACACCCAAACGACAGTACACCAATGAGCACCAACAAAGTACTTCATTTGTAGGCTCTAAACCTGGAGAGTGTTGGCAATGGGCACGATTCAATTAAACGCGGAGCAAATAGTGCCGGGAATGAGCTCCCGGAGCTATTCAATGCTGAGCAAAGTTAGGTCGGGGAAGGCTCGTTCTCGCGCCTTTAACAGGGTGTTTAGGCGCAAGAACGGGCATTCTCCAACTAAACTTCCCAGCACGATGCTGTTTTCCCGGCGCTAAGGGCAGAAAACAGCATTGCGCCTGGACTTTCTGCTCGCATCCCCGAAGAAATCCTTAGTCGGGCTTAGCAGTGCAAATTAATTGAATAGCTCCAGGAGCAGATTCCCGGCACTATTCACTTCACGTTGAAAAGAATCGTGCCCAATGTTTGTAGGTTTCCAAATATATACATGCATTTCAACTTACGATTTTAAATAGAATAGCTCGAAGTTCAGGAGTGCAGTACCACTATACAAGTACATAAAGTGTACTTATTAAATGGTTAGTCTCCTTTTCATTTCTAAAAATCACATCTCAGACCAGCAAGAAGTGAAGCCCTAAAACTACAAATACAAGGTGATCATTAAACGGTCACATCCCACAGAACAGAGATTCTCCTGGTGACGTGTTAACAGTCTCCCACTACCAGTTTATACATCCAACATATACAAGTAACTTTAACAAACACGTATTTCAGGAAAATATTTGCAAAAACAGATGAACATACAGTATGGATGAACATATAGACAGGCCAATAGAGGTAATCTTTCGAAAAACACAATAGTAAAATAGTTTGGTCATCTCTCTCGTTTTGAACAAAAGCATGGCATTGCCCCATTGTACATTATTGTTGCTGTGGCCACAAGGTTTGCCAGAGACAGATACAATTAGAGCATGAATGGACAGCTCCTTAGATTCAGAATTGTGTTTATTTCCATAAATTACACATCAAGCAAAATGTTTGAGGTTCAGGCTTGGGTAAAATATCTAGCGATGACTGGTACAGACACACAAGCGGACATCACTGCACCATAACCACCACCAAGAGGTGCCAGGAAGCAGAGGCGTACATGGATGATAAAGTGACAATAATACTTAAGAAAAACGCAGTGCAATGACACTACTAGGACCAAAATTAGCTTATTGGGGTTGACAACCATAAAAGGCTAATCTAGAAGAGAACTAGTTTAGCAACTAAAAATACCCCTTCACTTCATCTCTGAGGGATAGGAAAAAATGACACATTGTCCTTCCACTTACCTTCAGTAATGGCAGCACCAGGAAGGCTCCCCCGCCACTGGCTTCAATTATTATGGCAACAAATTTGGGGTTAACAGCACAGAAGGAACTGTCCCAAGTAACGCGGGAAACCCTGATGTCATCATAGCACTGATCGTTCTTCACAGCCTGTCCGAAGACATGCCGGAACTTACTTTGTCGCACCACGCGCCTCATGGTTTCTGCAGGGACAAAGAAATAATGCATTGGTCAGTATAGACAAGAGTGAAGGCACACATCTACACCTTATGGTCAATGCAATTTACTATACAGATTTATAAACTGGGTTATTTGAAAAGAGAAGTTAAACATGAGTTATCATGGCAAGAAAATTATTGCCATGTACCATATTAGACTTCCACAGTAGTTCTTTTAGTCTCAATGTAGTTGGCATCCCAGCAGAGGTCACAATACCAGTGCCGTCCCATCTCCAAAATCACGACCGGCATCCCAATGGTAAGTATTAGTGTTAGGGGGAGAGTTAAGTATAGGGATTATGCTATGAGGAGGAGATTAGGGGTTACGCCACTTACCTAATTGTGTCGGAATTCTGCGGTCAGTATTCTGACGGCCAGCATCCCAACCACCAGGGTCCCATACCCAAAGCATTTTAGTCAAGCGAACATTGTACCATTTTCCATATACAGTATAGCACTGTTTTAGACCTAGAAGTTCTCTTCTCTCAGGCAACTTTAGTGACAAAATACATAAAAACTAGATATAATTCAACTGTAAATCTTGCCTTCAAATTAAGGGGGCATAGAGGCGATACATACAGCGGGCACAATACACAATAAAAATTACAACTAAATGCAAACATTGCATGCATCAAAGTGCAACATAAAGCCCAATATGCCAAGCTAGAGTCTTATACAGCTCCTGTGCAAGGTTCCTTACAGCAGGTGGCTCTGGAATGTGCATAAGGCATAAAGAGCTTGCTAGATTTAACATTCGATCTCATGCACACACACATAAGGCACTGTGTAGTAGAACATAAAAAACTATTCATTATTTGGTGAAAAATCATGTAGTAACCATTATAATGGGGACAGGGGGGGGGGGGTAAACTCTATTCTTATGAACCCCTGACAGTTGCATGTTTTCCAGATCTGTTATCCAGTTCCATGTTTTCCAGGTGTTATAATTACTGACATTTTAAAAGATCCACAGGTGGTCTGGAAAATATGGATAGCAAATTACAGCACAGTAATGCATTAAGAAGCTTCTAATAGAGAGCACACCCATTCCCTGTGGTTTCCTAAAGAAAACAATTCAAGGATAAAAGAAAACTCTGGCAACATTTCACAATCCATGAATGGAAGCAATGAGCTTTGGTCATAAATTACATATAATTATTGGTTTCACAACTATATTACTATGCTTTAAAGGCAACTAAAGGGGGATCAATAGGTAAGATCCGTATCACACAGCCTAGCTCCTCCTTCTGCTACGTGGAAAAGCAGTGACATCAGTCCTGCAGAGACTTCACGAAATAAGACTGAAAAAAACAATAAAGGAAGCGTCTGCCACTGGTGTGCAGCCAATTAGAGCTGGCACTAGCCCAACAGCAAGCATGCAATTGAAAAGCTTAACCTAGTATCTGCCAGAAGGAAAAGCTTCTGCGTAGCAACGACTATTGGCTACAAAGGGAGATAATTAGTTGGAAGCAGTGACCATCACAATGAAATAGAACAAATCACATTGTTACTGGCTGTAGTGGCTACTCCCAGTCTCAGGGAGGCAATTCTCCTCTAGATCAGCAGACATTCTATGGAAAAGTGATGCCCTAGACCAGATCCGACTAAAGAAGCTTATGCTTTCTATGCACAGTTTAGGTGCGTACACACGGAATTATATATTTTAATGATATGAACGATAACGATATCGTTCGACACATGGTGTGTATGCAATGAACCAGCAACGATGTGCGCTCCCGCTGGACGATAATTATATCGATCATTGTCCATGAATGCAGGCCAATCTGATATAGTTATCGCTGATGATCATTCTGTGTGTACCCAGCTTTACATCTAGGGAAGGGGTGGGCAATAAGCGGCATTGTAGAACTACACATCCCAGCATGCCCTACCACAGTTTTGCTATTTGTACATGCTAAACTGTTGCAAGCATGCTGGGATTTGTAGTTCAACAACATTTGGAGGGCCGCTTATTGCCCACCCCTGTTCTAGCTTTTTTGTTACATTACAACATGTAATTTTTTATCATCTGAATTGTATGTGATGGATCTGCACAAAATAGTCTAATTTGGTGAAGTGAAATGAGAAAAATATTTATAAATAAAATTCTGAAAATTGGCATGTGCATATGTAATCACCCCCTTTGGTTGCACCAGAACTTTTGAGGAGCTTCATAGCAATTACCTTCAGAAGTCACATAATTAGTGAAATGAAGTCCACCTGTGTGAAATCTAAGTGTCACATGATCTGTCAGTATAAACACACCTTTTCTGAAAGGTCCCAGAGGCTGCAACACCACTAAGCAAGAGGCATCCCACCATGAAAACAGGGGAGCCCTCCAAACAAGTCAGGGACAAAGTTGTTGAGAAGTACAATTCTGGGTTGGATTATAAAAAAAAAATCCAAATCTTTGATGATCCCCCGGAGCACCATCAAATCCATCATCATCAAATGGAAAGAACATGGTACCACAACAAACCTGCCAAGAGAGGGCCACCCACCAAAACTCACAGACAGGGCAAGGAGGGCATTAATCAGAGAGGCAGCACAGAGACCAAAGGTAACCCTGAAGGAGCTGCAGAGTTCCACAGCAGAGACTGGTGTATCTGTGCATGTGACCACAATAAGCCGTACATTCCATAAAGCTGGGCTTTATGGAAGAGTGGCCAGAAAAAAAGCCATTACTTATTTTTATCACTAAGAAGACACGATTTGAGTTTGCCAAAAGGCATGTGGGCGACTCCCCAAATGTATGGAGGAAGGTGCCCCGGTCAGATGAGACTAAAATTTTACTTTTCAGCCACCAAGGAAAACGCTATGTCTGGCACAAGCCCAACACATCCCATCACCCCAAGAACACCATCCCCACAGTGAAACATGGTGGTGGCAGCATCATGCTGTGGGGATGTTTTTCAGCAGCAGGGACTGGGAAACTGATTTGAGTCGAGGGAAAGATGGGTGCTAAATACAGGGATATTCTTGAGCAAAACCTGGTTCAGTCTGCCTGTGATTTGAGACTGGGACGGAGGTTCACGTTCCAGCAGGACAATGACCCGAAGCATACTGCTAAAGCAACACTCAAGTGGTTTAAGGGGAAACATTTAAATGTGCTGTAATCGCCTAGCCAAAGCCCAGATCTCAATCCAATTGAGAATCTGTGGTCAGACTTGGATGGTTTCTGCTTGTGAACAGCAATCTTCAACATGAAGGAGCTGGAGCAGTTTTGCCTTGAGGAATGGGCAAAAATCCCAGGGGCAAGCTCATAGAGACTTAACCAAAGAGACTTGCAGCTGTAAGTGCCGCAAAAGGTGGCTTTACAAAGTACTGACTGAATAGTTATGCATGCTGAAGTTTTCTGTTATGTTGTCCTAAATGTTTGACAATATAAAAAAAAAAAAAAAAAAAAAAAAAAAAAAAAGCGCACTTCACAGTTGTAGGCATGTTCTGTGAATGAAATGATGCACACCGTCAAACAATCCATTTTAAGTCCAGTTTGTGAGGGAACAAAACATGAAAAATGCAAGGGGGGGGGGGGGGGGGAATACTTTTGCAAGGCACTGTATATAGCTACATTATTCTTGTGGGGCTCTGGTTCAAGCTAGGAGATGCAAAATGCAAAACTGCTGTTGGAAATAGGTTTAAAACATAACTGTGAAAGCCTGCTACTTAAATGGTATTAAAATATTAGTAGCATAAAACTTGGCGGCAAATGTGCAACACCATAAACTACCTCTTCCCAGGTTTTACCATTTTGAAGCTACTATGGGAGTGCTCGAGTGTCTTTTGATGTTATTCTGAGGTGAATGCACACAACAATGCCAAACTTCATTTCTCTCCTGTAACCTGCATTACTTCACCCACAGTCCTACCCAAGTTTCTTCTCTTTTTTATCCCCTTTGCGGAGAGGGGGGTCTTTTAGGTACAGAAATAACTACAGATATGGAGAATATGTATTACGAGGCTTCCTTCACTTTAGCCACTCAATACAGCACAGGTATTTCAGTCTCATTACAAGCAAAGATTTATTGGCCGTTGAGTAAATTCCCATAAAAGAAATATGTAAATCAGTTCTATTTGTTAGAGGAAGGACTGCTCACTGGTTATTATTCTGCAGATGGAGACAGTGACCTAGATCCGACTATCTGGGCTGAAAATACCATCCAGTCATAGAAATAGGAATGATACTAACCGCTATGATTGGACATCCTAATTTAGAAAATTGTGTGCATAGCAATATCCTGTATTACAAAAACACAATCACTTTGTTTTAAAGGCACGCAATGAATTAAAACTAGGTTTCCATTTACATCCAATGTATAGAAAAGGAAGATAAAAGATTGCTGTATGAAATTTTCATAAGCACTGAGGGCCATATAAGGTAGAAAAGTATATTCATATGACTACTAGGGCAGTATTTAATGGTTATAGCGCACCCGATCTCCCATCTAAAGTGACGGGAGATTGCTGGGCGCTATTCAATTGTTGCCGTTTCTTGCGTTGATCGCGCCCAAAGTGGTCGGGTTTAGCAATGTAAACCACCGACCAAAGTGCCGGGGGGCTCGATCGCGAAGAGTGATGTTTGGGCGCCCAAACATGTCACTTTTTGCCCATTTCAGTTCGCACCTGCCCTAGGGCTGCGAGCTGAAATGGTGCGCCGGCAGTTTATTGCGCCTGACAGGAGAAACAATTGAATAGCTCCTGGCGGGCGCGTACAGGGGTGCAACAATTGAATACCACCCCTAGACTACTTGCAAAGTACTACAAGCAGCCCACACCGAATCATATCTGCATATACAGTATTTCCCCTACACAATGGGGGCGATTCAATTCAGTGCGATGGTAAATATGCCCAGGAAAGAGTTCCCAGAGCTGATCAATTCACAGCGCTGTTAGCCCAACTAAAGGATGTCTTCTAGCACCCTTCTGAGAGTGCGAGCAGAAATCCAACTGAAGTGCTGGTCGCGATGCTGATTTTCAGCTTAGCGCGGGGCTAATAGCCTTTGTGGCCAGAACTTCAGTCGGAGAATGCCGGTTAGTGTGACAAAACACCCAGCTTTAGGCGCGCTAACTGGCGTCTCCCACTTTTTATATCTATGGTATAGCTCTACCTTATGTGGCCATCAGTGTTTACAAAAATTTCATACAGCAATCTTTTTCTATACATTGGATGTAATGGAAACCTAGTTTTAATTCATTGCATGCCTTTAAAACAAAGTGATTGTGTTTTTGTAACACGATATTGCTATGCACACAATTTTCTAAATTTCAGTGGGACTTAACAGCGCAGTGAATTGAATAGTTCTGAGAACACCCAGTTTTTTTAGGCAGTTTAATCTTAGTCCAACATACTTGTTAACCACAGATGACCACAACACATGCAGGTTTCATAGCGAGCATCACCTAGCATACATGACAATAATAGGGTTTTGAACTGTACCAGAGCACATACTTGTCTCTCACAGAAGTGCGCGCCTGTTTCAAACAAAGTTCTGTTTTAGTAACCGTGAATTTGGAAAGTTTCACAGATAATGGTCACAGCACAGACTCAAGTGTTAGAAGCCCACAAAAGGTAGCGCAGCTCATAACCTCTCAATGCATGACAATAAGCCTATGGAACTTGAATGGGTCATCAATGGCATTGTGCTTCTATTGGCACCACACAATATCAGGCCAGTTGAACAATACCTAAGCATGTGTTGCCATCTCAAAGATGAAAGCAATGTCCATTCACCAACTTAGTAAAATGTTAATCACCACACACATAACAATGCTGCCTTTTTATCTAACAACTCAAGACTCCCAACCTCTGTCATGAAAATATCTGAATAGCCTTACAAATGACAGTTGTTTTCAGCTGTAAGAAAACAGATTACATGCACCTCGATTGCATACTTGGACAAGTCAGGACAATTTGGTAAAAGAAAGAAAAATCAGAGCAATACAACATTTGCTGTGAGAAGGTCACAAGAATGTTGCACACATACCTGAACAGGGCAGTGTTCATTTGTATTTTTTTTTTCTAAAACCCTTGTCTGTTTTGATTTTCATTTATTTAAATGTAACCCTAAGATTTAATTAATGCTTTTGGGACATCAGCACATCAGTTGTAAAAATAAAAGGGATGTATTAAATTATTTTATGCAGAGAGTTAATTAGTGGACGCGCAACAGAGCAATTCAGTTGTTGCTCCGCTCGGGATCGAATGCCCCAACTGCACACATTTCTGCTCGCAGCCTCCTGAGGTGGCAAGCAACAAAATCCGTGCACTGACAGTTTTACACAGCTAAACCTAAATCTAATTCAGCGGGACAAGAGATAATGAGCACCCAAACACATTTTAATTGCTTCAACGGATGGCCATTAATTATTGCAGCGCTAAAAATAATTGAATTGGCCCCTATATATATCTTGCAAAATCTGACAGATATTTACATTTTCTAACCTACCAGAGCAGGATTTGTACTGCTATGGGAACTCCATGACATTTGTACCTCGACACTGTTGCAAAAATTGGAAGATTGGCTGCTACTTAAATGTGGGTTTCTCAAAAAAACTACAAAGTACCTGGTGGACTCAAACCATAGTCACTGGCTGATTGGAGATAACACCCAATTTATAAACTTAAAAATACCAAATACAGTTACAGTTTAATTCCCATGTTGCAATAACAGTCTTCATATACAGGGTGTTTCACTCGCTATTGGCACCAAAGTTTGTCTTATAACTTTTAAAGGAATTGATGTAATTTTGTGAAATTTGGCCTCATCTCGTGTCTGTGCGTTACGTGCAGATATGAACATGTACAGAGCTGAAGAGCGAGTTTTTATTGTCCAGACATACTGTCCAGTCGATAAAGGTTCATATGGGCACGTAACAGACACAATGAATGTGGACGCCTCAGTACACAATATCACTGTCAGAAGCAGGAATACCTACTGGCTAGCAGTGGTGGCTCCAGAGGTGGGTCTGCAGCACAGTCCAAAATTCAAATAGGGGAACCACACCAACTGCCATCCTCACTGGCAGTTGGTGTGGCTCCCCTATTTGAATTTTGGACAGCTGGCCTTCCCTTTGCGCATGCATATATGCTAATGGCGAACACTTTCAACACTTGCTATGACCTCATGTTTTTCATAGACCAAGGTACAGTGCATCCGGAAAGTATTCACAGCGCGTCAGTTTTTTCACATTTTGTTATGTTACAGCCGTATTCCAAAATGGAATAAATTTTTGGACTCAAAATTGTACACACAATAGCCCATAATGACAACGTTGAAAAAAGTTTTTTGGAGATTTTTGCAATGAAAAAAAAACAACTAAGAAATCACATGTACATAAGTATTCACAGCCTTTGCTCAATACTTTGTTGATGCACCTTTGGCAGCAATTACAGCCTCAAGTCTTTTTGAATATGATGCCACAAGCTTGGTACACCTATCTTTGGGCAGTTTCGTCCATTCCTCTTTGCAGCGCATCTCAAACTCCATCAGCGTGGATGGGAAGAGTCAGTGCAGAGTCATTTTTTTCTCTCCAGAGATGTTCAATTGGATTCAAGTCTGGGCTGTGGCTGGGCCACTCAAGGACATTAACAGAGTTGTCCTGAAGCCACTCCTTTGATATCTTGGCTGTGCTTAGAGTTGCTGTCCTGCTGAAAGATGAACCGTCGCCCCAGTCTGAGGTCTACATGCTGCATTCATCTTTCCCTCTATCCTAACTAGTCTCCCAGTTCCTGCCGCTGAAAAAAATCCCCACAGCATGATGTTGCCACCACCATGCTTTACTGTAGGGATGGTATTGGCCTGGTGATGAGTGGTGCCTGGTTTCCTCCAAACATAACACCTGGCATTCACGCCAAAGAGCTCAATCTTTGTCTCACATGGTCAGAGTCTAGGAGTGGCTTCCGTCTGGCCACTATACCATACAGGCTTGATTGGTGGATTGCTGCAGAGATGGTTGTCCTTCTGGAATTTCTCATCTCTCCACAGAGGAATGCTGTAGCTCTGACAGAGTGACCATCGGATTCTTGGACACCTCCCCGACTAGGGCCATTCTCCCCCGATCGCTCAGTTTAGATGGCCGGCCAACTCTAGGAGGAGTCGTCCTAGTGGTTCTAAACTTCTTCCATTTACGGATGATGGAAGCCACTGTGCTCATTGGGAACTTCAAAGCATCAGATATTTTTCTGCACCCTTCCCCAGATGTGCCTCGAGACAATCCTGTCTCGGAGGTCTACAGACAATTCCTTGGACTTAATGTTTGGTTTGTGCTCTGACATGCACTGTCAAGTGAGGTACCTTATATAGACAGGTGTATGCCTTTCAAAATCATGTCCAATCAACTGAATTTACCACAGGTGGACTCCAATTAACCTGTAGGAACATCTCAAGGATGATCAGTGGAAACAGGATGCAACTGAGCTCAATTTTGAGCTTCATGGCAAGGCTATGAATACTTACGTACATGTGATTTCTTAGTGTTATTTTTTTTAAATTAAATTTGCAAAAAAAAAAAAAAATTTTTACACGTTGTCATTATGGGGTATTGTGTGTAGAATTTTGAGGACAAAATGAATTTATTCCATTTTGGAATAAGGCTGTAACATAAAATGTGGAAAAAGTGACACTGAATACTTTACGGATGCACTGTATGTCTGTGTCAAATTTTACTTAGTTACATAAATTACTTTAAAACTTATAAGAAAACCTTTGGGGTCAATAGCAAGTGAAACACCCTGTTTAACATCTAATGCTGCATACACACGTAAAGATTTTCTGTCCAACTATCCAACTAGTTGATTGGTTGGAATGAAAATCTGGTAACGTATACGAGTAAATGATGTTCAGCAATTTGCTCCTAAATGCCAGAAAACAGATGAAAATGGTCGTCAGACAAGTTTGAACAAATTGTTTAGATCAAACTACAGTTTTTGTCCCTTTTCCAGCATTTGGGAGCAAATTGCTGATTGTCATTTGCTTTCTTACCTTACCAGATTTTCATTCCAACCAATCAACTAGTTGGATGGTTGGACAGAAAATCTTTACGTGTGTATGCACCTTCAGAGGTACAGCCAGGTACAATGATCATCTTAAAACAGCAACTTATGTTAAAAACAACAAAATAAGCTTGTGTAAAATACAATTTAGGAAACACCACACTATAAAATGGGTTTTAAAAATAAATTCAATTCTTTTTAGTATTCTGCTGAATCCAAAATCTTCAACGGATTCAAACAGAAACTGAATCCTTAAAACAAGAAAAAAAAAAAAAGTAAAGGTTTTAACCTTAAAATGGTTAGGGAAGTTGTATTCAGGTTCCATGCCATGTGGGTAAAATGCGAATCACTGCACTGAGGGAGTTTGTGTTTAGCGTCAACGGTGGCAAGGTGGTGAAAATAAGAAAAAATTTTAAATTGCAAATTATAAAATGTATACAGATTAAATTTTTTTATTTTTTTTTAAACTGGAGTCGCAGTATGGTACAGAGTCCAGCAGCTGCAAGACCACGAGAGAGTAATTTACTAGCTCACTGAATGTTTAAATCCCAACGCTATGCATCAGGACCAACGTAATTATAAAATTTATTTTTAGGTATAAAATATGCACCACAGCACTGGACGAAGTCCAGCAGCTATGGTTCTAAAAGGGTGGAGTCCCGGAACTAGGTGCCAGGACTAGTATTTAAAGTGAATATTTAAATATCTTTAAAATGTGAACGTTGTGTTCACAATATGTCTACACTATTACAGCTGCAGACTTCACTCCTGGACTCTGTCGCTCTCGGTCCCCAGTGGGGGACACAGTAATCGACAAAGGAACAGGAGAACAAAGTGCTCACTGTTACGGAGCACTGCTCAGCCCAGCCATCAGCAGCAAGACACCGGAGGGAGAATCAGGGTAAGATAGGAACAGTTTACCGATCGTATTCCTGCATTCATCCAGATCCTGCTCCACACATCTAATCCCACTAAAACCGGCAAAAACATTTGTACTAGGTGGAGGTGGAGTGTTAAACAAAAAGTAAACCAACACAATTTTTATTTTTTTAAAGAGATTTTTAAAAGATTAAAAGGGTACTATTCTATTCAACGCGACGTGAATAGCACTGAAAATCAGCTCCCAGAGCTATTCCGTTTGTCGCGCTGCTAAGCCCGACTATAAGGATTTCTTCTTGCATATCTCTGGGGATGCGAGCAGAAATCTGACAAAAGTCCAGTCACGATGCTGTTTTCTGCCCTTAGCGCCGGGAAAACAGCATCGCCCCGGGAAGTTTAGTCAGAGAATGCCCGTTCTCGCACCTTAACACCCTGTCTAAGGTGCGAGAACGAGCCTTCCCCGACCTAACTTCGCGCAGCATTGAATTGCTCCTGGAGCTCATTCCCGGCGTTATTCACTTCGCATTTAATTGAATTGTGCCCTGTGTTTGTAGTTAGATTTTGACGATTTCATTCACTTTAATACTGTCAGAAATTAATCGTTGGTAAAATCGTTCTATCATTCATTTGACAAATCTGACCGTGTGTATGCACCATAAGAGTAGCTGCCTACGTTACGAATTAAACTAGAATTATAGTACAAAGTACCCTGCACACCCTCACAAGACATACCGCTTACCAGGACAAAACTGTCAAGTAGCAGTTTTAGTACACAAAAATAACAAACATAGATCCTCCAAAAAAAAAAAAAAAAGAGGTTTATACATCAATGGGCACGAATGTGTGTGCTCTCATGTCCCCTGTATTTGTTGTTATCACCATGTCTTCTCGTTCTTAGTGCCCTCCATCCCCCTTATAAATTTATTGTTGCCACACCTGTACACACCTCTAATTATAAAAATGTTGTCAGTGTTAACATTGGTGTTATATCTGTAACGGACTGATTGAAAAGTAAATAAAAACTACACTCCCATAGTCCCTATGATGATTAAAAACATCACCACCTACTGAAAAGTCTGGTTAAAGTGGGGGAGTCATGTATAAACTATAGGCTTAAGTAAACTATTGAAGATGAATGATATATTCTGTAAATACCTGCATAATATGTGCGCTAAATAAATGTGAATAATTGATGCACCTTCCTTGTATTTGATGTCATGGCTCACTTCAGTGTCTGTTTGGTATAGGTAATGGATTCAGCAGAACACTAAAGTGAATGCAGAGTTTCTTAGACCCTTAATTACTAATCACCTTGGAGTTACAGGGCCTGTATAAAAACTCCCAGACTGCAGTATTGTGCTTATTTATATATGACATGATTAAATGATCTCACTAAACTTTATAGTTGTTTCTCATAATTATTTATACAGAAATTACATTAGGGAAAGTACATTATTCCTATTCTATTACAAGTGGTACAGGTTTGTCAAGTAACTAGGGAATGTGTTTTACTGACTATTGACAGCAGAACACAAACAAAGTGATACTTCCTAGTATCAGTCCTATATGAACATACAGGTCACATCAACCAAAGAGCGCAAACCTCACCCCACCTTTGGTCATATATGTAACTGAACAACTCCCAGCCACACTTTAGAAAAAGGAAGGTCACAAGAATATAACCTTAATTATTCTGCTGTTTTGTATCATGTAAAAAGAAAAGGTTTTAACACATACAGTCCATGTACAATAACTTACGTCTCTGGCTAGAGCAGAAAAAGATTTGTAGTCGAAAACCACTACACTTCCTGACGCTGTTGTGAAAATGGGATTTTGGTACCTCCCGGTAAATCCTTTTCTCTGATTCCACAGGGGACCTTGCTTATGCTGGGGTATAGAGGTGTGGATAACTGGAGCTGGCACTTTAAAAATCTAGAATTGTGAAGCTCCTCCCCCTCTATGCCCCATCAGCCCCCAGTTTAGAAAATGAAGACCGAGAGGAGATGGAGAACAAGCGGAGTAAAAGGGAGAGAAGAACACACAATCAAAACATACAACATACGGAAAACAAACCAAACAGACAGGCATAGAGCGTAGAGGTGGGCGTCCAGTGTCCCCTGTGGAATCAGAGAAAAGGATTTACCGGTAGGTACCAAAATCCCATTTTCTCTTTCATCCACTAGGGGACACTGGAGTTGCTTACGCTGGGAACGTCCCAAAGTTTTCCCCACGGGCGGAAGCGCTCTGCGGAACCTGCAGAACCAGGCGGCCAAAACTTGATACCAAAGCAGCAAACGTATCAAAAAACTCTAAATTTCCACCCACGTGTGAACTGAAGACCAAATAGCCGCACGGCACAATTGTGACGTGGAGGCACCCCCACCGGCCGCCCATGACACACCCACAGAACGTGTGGAATGAGTCTAAATGGATGAAGGCCAACAGTCAGCACGAACATAAGCCTGATCAATAATCAGCCTAATCCAACATGCCAATGTCTTAGACACTGGCCAACCCCTCCGAACAGCATCATAGGAGGACAAAACAACAATTCTGACTTGCGGAGGGACGCTGTCCTGGCATATAGATGCAGATAGCTCTAACTACATCCAAAAGTAAAAGAAACACCGGAGTCCTCCACCAAAGACGGTACCACAATAGGCCGATTGATATGGAAGGCCGACAACCCTGGGAAGGAAGGTGGCTACCGTCCGGAGTTCCGCTCAATCAGCATGAAACATAAGGTGGCTTATAGGACAGAGCACCCAATACCGAACTCTACCAGCCAAAGCTAGAGCCAGGAGGAGGATAGTCTTCCAAGACAAGTACTTAATAGCAACCTCTTCCGAGGTTCAAACCTGGACAACTGAAGAAACAGAAGCGCTAAGTCTAAGTACCAGGGAGCTATCGGAGGTATAAAAGGAGGCTGCACACGCAAGACCCCCTAAAGGTACGGCTGCACCTCAGGAATGAGGGCCAATTTTCGTTGAAAGAAAATAGAAATGGCAGAACCTTGAAAGTTCAAAGGCGAAAGCCAGAATCCAGTCCCCTCTGAAGAAAATACAGAAACCGGGACAACTGAAAAGTCCTAGACGGAAGACCCCGACTGGAACACCGTACGATATAAGATCGCCAGATGAGGCAATGCGCAGCCAAAACTGGCTTCCTGGCACGCAGTATGGTGGGAATCACCAAGTCTGGGATGCTTCTGCGTCCTAAGATATCGGTTTCAGGAGACACCCCGTTAAAAACGCAGTTGTGCTAAGTTGGGGTGGACGAAAGGACCCTGCTGTAGAAAATCCGTGTGCCGAGAAAGGGGCGACGAGTCATCTACCAGTAGGGACCAAAAGTTCGAGAACCAACTACTCCGAGGCCAGTTCGGAGCCACGAGAAAGACAGAGGCTGACTCGTGTCTTATCCCTTTTTAGAAGGAAGAATTGGAATCGGAGGAAAAAGGTAAACGAAGTTGTAAATCCATGGAACTGTCAGAGCGTCTACTGCCTCCGCCTGCAGATCTCGAGTTCTTGACACACAGGGCGGAATTCAATTGATTACGCGGTCCGGATCTCCGGTCTAAAGTGACAGGAGATCGCGGGCCGCCATTCAATTGCTGCCGTTCTTCGCGCTGATCGCGTCCATAGAGGTCAGGTTTAGCCGGGTAAAGTAGCTAAACCCGACCAAAGTGCTGGGCGCGATCGCAAAAAGTGATGTTTGGGCGCCCAAACATGTCACTTTTCGCACATTTCAGCTCTCATCCCCCAGGGGCTGCGAGCTGAAATGTAGCGCTTGGCAGCTGATCGCGCCCGACAGGAGCAAGAATAGAATAGCTCCGTCGGGCGCGATAGGGGATGAAAACAATTGAATTCCGCCCATATAGTGGGAATTGATGATTCAATCCTGACTCCATGAAGTCCACCTGAAAACACCCCCATCATCATATCAGCGCTTTGAACTCATTTGGATGACGCTTCCATTCCCCTGGGTAGTAGATCCTGGCGACCTAGATAATCTGCTTCCAAGTGGGTCACACCCTGGATTAATACCGCCAACAGGATTTTTTATTTTTATTTTTTTTTGTCTTCCCACCGGAGAATCTGAGATACTTCTCCCATGGCCATGCGACTACGAGTCCCGCCCTGGCAGTTGATGTAAGCAACAGCCATAGCATTGTCGGACTGAACTCTTACCGAACAAGTCTTCAGCAACTCTGTTGCTTCTATCAGAGCATTGTAGATCGCTCTGAGTTCCAACACATTTATGGGCCACTTCTGATCCAGAGGGGACCATCGACCCTAAAAATGAAAATCGAGGGCTACCGCTCCTCATCCTCAAAGGCTGGCATGCATTGTTACATTGATCCAGTCCCACACTCCGAAATTTTGGCCCGCTAAAAGATTGTTGGATTGTGTGGACCAGAGGAGGGTCACTCTGGTAACCTGGCTCAGACGGATTTGTCGCTGTAGAAGCAGATGAGACCCTGACCCTTGTGACCAGCAGGGCCAGCTGAAACACTCTGGAGTGGAACCGTCCGAACTGTAGTGCCTCGAAAGCAGCTACCATCTTCCACAAGAGACGCAAAGAAGTAGGTACACCTTCTTTGTTTTGAGGACCAGTTGAACTAACAACCGGATATCCCGGGCTTTGTCTATCGGAAGAAAGACCTTCTGTGATGCCGTATCCAGGATCATGCCCAGAAACAGGAGCTTCTGGGATGGAATGAGATTTGATTTCTTGAAGTTGATTATACAACCGTGTTAGAGTGTGAATTGTCAGTAAAGGCATGGTTTGATAGAAGGGATACCGATAAGAGCCTTGTGCAACAGGTGTTCCAAATTAAGTATTATGTACACCCCCGACAACCGAAGGAGAGTAATCATGACTGACATGAGTTTGAAGGGAGGGGCGGGGGGAGGCAGGAGGAAGAGAGGGGCGGGGGGAGGCAGGAGGAAGAGAGGGGCGGGGGGAGGCAGGAGGAAGAGAGGGGCGGGGGGAGGCAGGAGGAAGAGAGGGGCGGGGGGAGGCAGGAGGAAGAGAGGGGCGGGGGGAGGCAGGAGGAAGAGAGGGGCGGGGGGAGGCAGGAGGAAGAGAGGGGCGGGGGGAGGCAGGAGGAAGAGAGGGGCGGGGGGAGGCAGGAGGAAGAGAGGGGCGGGGGGAGGCAGGAGGAAGAGAGGGGCGGGGGGAGGCAGGAGGAAGAGAGGGGCGGGGGGAGGCAGGAGGAAGAGAGGGGCGGGGGGAGGCAGGAGGAAGAGAGGGGCGGGGGGGAGGCAGGAGGAAGAGAGGGGCGGGGGGAGGCAGGAGGAAGAGAGGGGCGGGGGGAGGCAGGAGGAAGAGAGGGGCGGGGGGAGGCAGGAGGAAGAGAGGGGCGGGGGGAGGCAGGAGGAAGAGAGGGGCGGGGGGAGGCAGGAGGAAGAGAGGGGCGGGGGGAGGCAGGAGGAAGAGAGGGGCGGGGGGAGGCAGGAGGAAGAGAGGGGCGGGGGGAGGCAGGAGGAAGAGAGGGGCAAGTATTATGTACACCCCCGACAACGAAGGAGAGTAATCATGACTGACATGAGTTTGAAGGGAGGGGCGGGGGGAGGCAGGAGGAAGAGAGCGGGGCGGGGGGGAGGCAGGAGGAAGAGAGGGGCGGGGGGAGGCAGGAGGAAGGAGGGGCGGGGGGAGGCAGGAGGAAGAGAGGGGCGGGGGGAGGCAGGAGGAAGAGAGGGGGGGGCGGAGGGGGGGAGGCAGGAGGAAGAGAGGGGCGGGGGGAGGCAGGAGGAAGAGAGGGCGCGGGGGGAAGAGCAGGAGGAAGAGAGGGGGCGGGGGGAGGCAGGAGGAAGAGAGGGGCGGGGGGAGGCAGGAGGAAGAGAGGGGCGGGGGGAGGCAGGAGGAAGAGAGGGGCGGGGGGGAGCAGGAGGAAGAGAGGGGCGGGGGGAGGCAGGAGGAAGAGAGGGGCGGGGGGAGGCAGGAGGAAGAGAGGGGCGGGGGGAGGCAGGAGGAAGAGAGGGGCGGGGGGAGGCAGGAGGAAGAGAGGGGCGGGGGGAGGCAGGAGGAAGAGAGGGGCGGGGGGAGGCAGGAGGAAGAGAGGGGCGGGGGGAGGCAGGAGGAAGAGAGGGGCGGGGGGAGGCAGGAGGAAGAGAGGGGCGGGGGGAGGCAGGAGGAAGAGAGGGGCGGGGGGAGGCAGGAGGAAGAGAGGGGCGGGGGGAGGCAGGAGGAAGAGAGGGGCGGGGGGAGGCAGGAGGAAGAGAGGGGCGGGGGGAGGCAGGAGGAAGAGAGGGGCGGGGGGAGGCAGGAGGAAGAGAGGGGCGGGGGGAGGCAGGAGGAAGAGAGGGGCGGGGGGAGGCAGGAGGAAGAGAGGGGCGGGGGGAGGCAGGAGGAAGAGAGGGGCGGGGGGAGGCAGGAGGAAGAGAGGGGCGGGGGGAGGCAGGAGGAAGAGAGGGGCGGGGGGAGGCAGGAGGAAGAGAGGGGCGGGGGGAGGCAGGAGGAAGAGAGGGGCGGGGGGAGGCAGGAGGAAGAGAGGGGCGGGGGGAGGCAGGAGGAAGAGAGGGGCGGGGGGAGGCAGGAGGAAGAGAGGGGCGGGGGGAGGCAGGAGGAAGAGAGGGGCGGGGGGAGGCAGGAGGAAGAGAGGGGCGGGGGAGGCAGGAGGAAGAGAGGGGCGGGGGGAGGCAGGAGGAAGAGAGGGGCGGGGGAGGCAGGAGGAAGAGAGGGGCGGGGGGAGGCAGGAGGAAGAGAGGGGCGGGGGGAGGCAGGAGGAAGAGAGGGGCGGGGGGAGGCAGGAGGAAGAGAGGGGCGGGGGGAGGCAGGAGGAAGAGAGGGGGCGGGGGGAGGCAGGAGGAAGAGAGGGGCGGGGGGAGGCAGGAGGAAGAGAGGGGCGGGGGGAGGCAGGAGGAAGAGAGGGGCGGGGGGAGGCAGGAGGAAGAGAGGGGCGGGGGGAGGCAGGAGGAAGAGAGGGGCGGGGGGAGGCAGGAGGAAGAGAGGGGCGGGGGGAGGCAGGAGGAAGAGAGGGGCGGGGGGAGGCAGGAGGAAGAGAGGGGCGGGGGAGGCAGGAGGAAGAGAGGGGCGGGGGGAGGCAGGAGGAAGAGAGGGGCGGGGGGAGGCAGGAGGAAGAGAGGGGCGGGGGGAGGCAGGAGGAAGAGAGGGGCGGGGGGAGGCAGGAGGAAGAGAGGGGCGGGGGGAGGCAGGAGGAAGAGAGGGGCGGGGGGAGGCAGGAGGAAGAGAGGGGCGGGGGGAGGCAGGAGGAAGAGAGGGGCGGGGGGAGGCAGGAGGAAGAGAGGGGCGGGGGGAGGCAGGAGGAAGAGAGGGGCGGGGGGAGGCAGGAGGAAGAGAGGGGCGGGGGGAGGCAGGAGGAAGAGAGGGGCGGGGGGAGGCAGGAGGAAGAGAGGGGCGGGGGGAGGCAGGAGGAAGAGAGGGGCGGGGGGAGGCAGGAGGAAGAGAGGGGCGGGGGGAGGCAGGAGGAAGAGAGGGGCGGGGGGAGGCAGGAGGAAGAGAGGGGCGGGGGGAGGCAGGAGGAAGAGAGGGGCGGGGGGAGGCAGGAGGAAGAGAGGGGCGGGGGGAGGCAGGAGGAAGAGAGGGGCGGGGGGGAGGCAGGAGGAAGAGAGGGGCGGGGGGAGGCAGGAGGAAGAGAGGGGCGGGGGGAGGCAGGAGGAAGAGAGGGGCGGGGGGAGGCAGGAGGAAGAGAGGGGCGGGGGGAGGCAGGAGGAAGAGAGGGGCGGGGGGGAGGCAGGAGGAAGAGAGGGGCGGGGGGAGGCAGGAGGAAGAGAGGGGCGGGGGGAGGCAGGAGGAAGAGAGGGGCGGGGGGAGGCAGGAGGAAGAGAGGGGCGGGGGGAGGCAGGAGGAAGAGAGGGGCGGGGGGAGGCAGGAGGAAGAGAGGGGCGGGGGGAGGCAGGAGGAAGAGAGGGGCGGGGGGAGGCAGGAGGAAGAGAGGGGCGGGGGGAGGCAGGAGGAAGAGAGGGGCGGGGGGAGGCAGGAGGAAGAGAGGGGCGGGGGGAGGCAGGAGGAAGAGAGGGGCGGGGGGAGGCAGGAGGAAGAGAGGGGCGGGGGGAGGCAGGAGGAAGAGAGGGGCGGGGGGAGGCAGGAGGAAGAGAGGGGCGGGGGGAGGCAGGAGGAAGAGAGGGGCGGGGGGAGGCAGGAGGAAGAGAGGGGCGGGGGGAGGCAGGAGGAAGAGAGGGGCGGGGGGAGGCAGGAGGAAGAGAGGGGCGGGGGGAGGCAGGAGGAAGAGAGGGGCGGGGGAGGCAGGAGGAAGAGAGGGGCGGGGGGAGGCAGGAGGAAGAGAGGGGCGGGGGGGAGGCAGGAGGAAGAGAGGGGCGGGGGGAGGCAGGAGGAAGAGAGGGGCGGGGGGAGGCAGGAGGAAGAGAGGGGCGGGGGGAGGCAGGAGGAAGAGAGGGGCGGGGGGAGGCAGGAGGAAGAGAGGGGCGGGGGGAGGCAGGAGGAAGAGAGGGGCGGGGGGAGGCAGGAGGAAGAGAGGGGCGGGGGGAGGCAGGAGGAAGAGAGGGGCGGGGGGAGGCAGGAGGAAGAGAGGGGCGGGGGGAGGCAGGAGGAAGAGAGGGGCGGGGGGAGGCAGGAGGAAGAGAGGGGCGGGGGGAGGCAGGAGGAAGAGAGGGGCGGGGGGAGGCAGGAGGAAGAGAGGGGCGGGGGGAGGCAGGAGGAAGAGAGGGGCGGGGGGAGGCAGGAGGAAGAGAGGGGGCGGGGGGAGGCAGGAGGAAGAGAGGGGCGGGGGGAGGCAGGAGGAAGAGAGGGGCGGGGGGAGGCAGGAGGAAGAGAGGGGCGGGGGGAGGCAGGAGGAAGAGAGGGGCGGGGGGAGGCAGGAGGAAGAGAGGGGCGGGGGGAGGCAGGAGGAAGAGAGGGGCGGGGGGAGGCAGGAGGAAGAGAGGGGCGGGGGGAGGCAGGAGGAAGAGAGGGGCGGGGGGAGGCAGGAGGAAGAGAGGGGCGGGGGGAGGCAGGAGGAAGAGAGGGGGCGGGGGGAGGCAGGAGGAAGAGAGGGGCGGGGGGAGGCAGGAGGAAGAGAGGGGCGGGGGAGGCAGGAGAAGAGAGGGGCGGGGGAGGCAGGAGGAAGAGAGGGGCGGGGGGAGGCAGGAGGAAGAGAGGGGCGGGGGAGGCAGGAGGAAGAGAGGGGCGGGGGGAGGCAGGAGGAAGAGAGGGGCGGGGGGAGGCAGGAGGAAGAGAGGGGCGGGGGGAGGCAGGAGGAAGAGAGGGGCGGGGGGAGGCAGGAGGAAGAGAGGGGCGGGGGGGCAGGAGGAAGAGAGGGGCGGGGGGGAGGCAGGAGGAAGAGAGGGGCGGGGGGAGGCAGGAGGAAGAGAGGGGCGGGGGGAGGCAGGAGGAAGAGAGGGGCGGGGGGAGGCAGGAGGAAGAGAGGGGCGGGGGGAGGCAGGAGGAAGAGAGGGGCGGGGGGAGGCAGGAGGAAGAGAGGGGCGGGGGGAGCAGGAGGAAGAGAGGGGCGGGGGGAGGCAGGAGGAAGAGAGGGGCGGGGGGAGGCAGGAGGAAGAGAGGGGCGGGGGGAGGCAGGAGAAGAGAGGGGCGGGGGAGGCAGGAGGAAGAGAGGGGCGGGGGAGGCAGGAGGAAGAGAGGGGCGGGGGGAGGCAGGAGGAAGAGAGGGGCGGGGGGAGGCAGAGGAAGAGAGGGGCGGGGGGAGGCAGGCGGAAGAGAGGGGCGGGGGGAGGCAGGCGGGAAGAGAGGGGCGGGGGGAGGCAGGCGGAAGAGAGGGGCGGGGGGAGGCAGGAGGAAGAGAGGGGCGGGGGGAGGCAGGCGAGAGAGGGGCGGGGGAGGCAGGCGGAAGAGAGGGGCGGGGGGAGGCAGGCGGAAGAGAGGGGCGGGGGGAGGCAGGCGGAAGAGAGGGGCGGGGGAGGCAGGCGGAAGAGAGGGGCGGGGGGAGGCAGGCGGAAGAGAGGGGCGGGGGGAGGCAGGCGGAAGAGAGGGGCGGGGGGAGGCAGGCGGAAGAGAGGGGCGGGGGGAGGCAGGCGGAAGAGAGGGGCGGGGGAGGCAGGCGGAAGAGAGGGGCGGGGGGAGGCAGGCGGAAGAGAGGGGCGGGGGGAGGCAGGCGGAAGAGAGGGGCGGGGGGAGGCAGGCGGAAGAGAGGGGCGGGGGGAGGCAGGCGGAAGAGAGGGGCGGGGGGAGGCAGGCGGAAGAGAGGGCGGGGGGAGGCAGGCGGAAGAGAGGGGCGGGGGGAGGCAGGCGGAAGAGAGGGGCGGGGGAGGCAGGCGAAGAGAGGGCGGGGGAGGCAGGCGGAAGAGAGGGGCGGGGGGAGGCAGGCGGAAGAGAGGGGCGGGGGGAGGCAGGCGGAAGAGAGGGGCGGGGGGAGGCAGGCGGAAGAGAGGGGCGGGGGGAGGCAGGCGGAAGAGAGGGGCGGGGGGAGGCAGGCGGAAGAGAGGGGCGGGGGGAGGCAGGCGGAAGAGAGGGGCGGGGGGAGGCAGGCGGAAGAGAGGGGCGGGGGGAGGCAGGCGGAAGAGAGGGGCGGGGGGAGGCAGGCGGAAGAGAGGGGCGGGGGGAGGCAGGCGGAAGAGAGGGGCGGGGGGAGGCAGGCGGAAGAGAGGGGCGGGGGAGGCAGGCGGAAGAGAGGGGCGGGGGGAGGCAGGCGGAAGAGAGGGGCGGGGGGAGGCAGGCGGAAGAGAGGGGCGGGGGGAGGCAGGCGGAAGAGAGGGGCGGGGGGAGGCAGGCGGAAGAGAGGGGCGGGGGGAGGCAGGCGGAAGAGAGGGGCGGGGGGAGGCAGGCGGAAGAGAGGGGCGGGGGGAGGCAGGCGGAAGAGAGGGGCGGGGGGAGGCAGGCGGAAGAGAGGGGCGGGGGGAGGCAGGCGGAAGAGAGGGGCGGGGGGAGGCAGGCGGAAGAGAGGGGCGGGGGGAGGCAGGCGGAAGAGAGGGGCGGGGGGAGGCAGGCGGAAGAGAGGGGCGGGGGGAGGCAGGCGGAAGAGAGGGGCGGGGGGAGGCAGGCGGAAGAGAGGGGCGGGGGGAGGCAGGCGGAAGAGAGGGGCGGGGGGAGGCAGGCGGAAGAGAGGGGCGGGGGGAGGCAGGCGGAAGAGAGGGGCGGGGGAGGCAGGCGGAAGAGAGGGGCGGGGGGAGGCAGGCGGAAGAGAGGGGCGGGGGGAGGCAGGCGGAAGAGAGGGGCGGGGGGAGGCAGGCGGAAGAGAGGGGCGGGGGGGAGGCAGGCGGAAGAGAGGGGCGGGGGGAGGCAGGCGGAAGAGAGGGGCGGGGGGAGGCAGGCGGAAGAGAGGGGCGGGGGAGGCAGGCGGAAGAGAGGGGCGGGGGGAGGCAGGCGGAAGAGAGGGGCGGGGGGAGGCAGGCGGAAGAGAGGGGCGGGGGGAGGCAGGCGGAAGAGAGGGGCGGGGGAGGCAGGCGGAAGAGAGGGGCGGGGGGAGGGCAGGCGGAAGAGAGGGGCGGGGGGAGGGCAGGAGGAAGAGAGGGGCGGGGGGAGGGCAGGAGGAAGAGAGGGGCGGGGGGAGGGCAGGAGGAAGAGAGGGGCGGGGGAGGGAGGAGGAGAGAGGGGCGGGGGGAGGGAGGAGGAAGAGAGGGGCGGGGGGAGGGAGGAGGAAGAGAGGGGCGGGGGGAGGGAGGAGGAAGAGAGGGGCGGGGGGAGGGAGGAGGAAGAGAGGGGCGGGGGGAGGGAGGAGGAAGAGAGGGGCGGGGAGGAGGAGAAGAGAGGGGCGGGGGAGGGAGAGGAAGAGAGGGGCGGGGGGAGGGAGGAGGAAGAGAGGGGCGGGGGGAGGGAGGAGGAAGAGAGGGGCGGGGGGAGGGAGGAGGAAGAGAGGGGGCGGGGGAGGGAGGAGGAAGAGAGGGGCGGGGGGAGGGAGGAGGAAGAGAGGGGCGGGGGAGGGAGGAGGAAGAGAGGGGCGGGGGAGGGAGGAGGAAGAGAGGGGCGGGGGGGAGGGAGGAGGAAGAGAGAGGGGCGGGGGGAGGGAGGAGGAAGAGAGGGGCGGGGGGGGAGGGAGGAGGAAGAGAGGGGCGGGGGGAGGGAGGAGGAAGAGAGGGGCGGGGGGAGGGAGGAGGAAGAGAGGGGCGGGGGGAGGAGGAGGAGGAAGAGAGGGGCGGGGGGAGGGAGGAGGAAGAGAGGGGCGGGGGGAGGGAGGAGGAAGAGAGGGGCGGGGGGAGGGAGGAGGAAGAGAGGGGCGGGGGGAGGGAGGAGGAAGAGAGGGGCGGGGGGAGGGAGGAGGAAGAGAGGGGCGGGGGGAGGGAGGAGGAAGAGAGGGGCGGGGGGGAGGAGGAGGAGGAGAGAGAGGGGCGGGGGGAGGGAGGAGGAGGAGAGGGGCGGGGGGAGGGAGGAGAAGAGAGGGGCGGGGGGAGGGAGGAGGAAGAGAGGGGCGGGGGGAGGGAGGAGGAAGAGAGGGGCGGGGGGGGAGGGAGGAAGAGAGGGGGGGGGGAGAAGACTCCAAATTCTCTCTTTTCTGTAATCTATGGGCTCAATGCAAATTGCATAGCACGGGAAAGAAGCTCCCGAAGCTATTCATTTCAGCACGCTGTTATGTCGGAGAATGCCCGTCTCGCGCCTTAAACATGGTGTATTAGTCACGAGAACCTGCATTCTCCGACTTAAGTGCATGCAGAAATACTACAAAACTCCAGGAGTTTTGTCGTATTTCTGCCTGCACCCCAGGAGGGGTGCAAGCAGATATCCTTCAGTCAGGCATAACAGCGCGCCAAATTGAATAGTCCGAGAGCTCCTCCACGGCGCTATTCAATTTGCGTAGAATTTAACCCTATGAATAGGTAAGTATACTTTATACTTTTATTTTTTTTGTTATGCAAACACTTTGGGGGGAAACTTGATTGTTTGCGACGGCGGCTGTCAGTGACGGGCAATCAATGTAGAAATTCAATTGTTGCTCCATTTGAGGGCGATAGCCATAAGGCACTAGCATTTCTGCTCCCCACCTCTTGAGATGGCGAGCAGAATTGTGCTATAAGTCTGGATTGGGTGTCCTAACCAGGCCTTTAGACTGGTTTAGCTGTTTTACACGGCTAAACCTGGTCTTTGATGCTACAAGCACAATAATGGGCGTTCAAAAAAAAACAAAAAAAAAAAACTATTGAATTGTTGCAGCAAAAAAAAAAAAAAAAAATAATCAATCAAAATGAACCGCCGTTTTTGAGCCCTATTAGGAGAAGGACGCTATATAAATACCTATTACTACATGCCTTTTAAATCGGCAGGACGTGGCATCCTGCTAAAACAGCCCAACAGGAACGCTATTTTCGCTACTTACAAACCAATAAGTCCATCACTGCAGTGCCCACCCTTCAATGTACTAAAACCCAAGAGTTTCTATTTTACAAAAAATACTTTCCCTAAGCAGAAACGCTGTAATGCTATAATAAAGGCAGAGTAAGCTAGCATGTTAAAAATACCCCGTTTCATTTACTATGACCAGATCTCGAGTAATGTAATGAGTTATTTTAAACACTTTATTTGGTCTCCACTGCATTTTCAAGATGGGTTGGGTACGATATCCCAACACTTGGGATGCCGCTGTCAAACTGACAGTGCATACAATCCTGACAGGGGAACGGTAAGTACTGCTCCCCTGCCCCATTTACCACCTAACCCTCCTTTCCTGCACCCTGATACTAACCCTCCCCACCCACACTCTAACCCTTCTGGTAAGTGCCTACTAAACCCAACCCTCCCCCCTTAGTGCCTCCTCCCGGGATGCCTAAACCTAACTCCCCCCCCACCACAGCTAACATCTACCTGGCCCCGCTATACTTACGTTCGGGATGCCGGCTGTCGGTATTCCAGCGTCTGCATCTCCAGCCACGTCGGGATTCAGTCACCGGTCTCCCCACACTGATCGGGATTCCGGTAGTCGGTATATTAACCGCATCCCTTCAAGACAGTTCACTACTGCCTCACAGTGCTGAGGTCACGAGTTGAACTCCAACCAGGGCCCTATCTGTGTATGGCTCGTATGTTCACAACATGTTTTGGTTTGGGTGCTTCTGTGTCCTCTCACACAACCCCCGAAGAAATACAGGGAGGTTAACTGGCTTCTGACTAAATTAGCCCTATTGTGTGTATGTGTGGGAGGGAGTATAGAATGTAAGCTACACTGGGGTAGGGACAGATGTGAACAGCTATGCAATATTTAGTTGCTATATAAATAACTTAGCTCGACGTGAGTTCTTTGCAGCAACACATTTAAGAGAAGGAAAAAAAAAAAAAGACTAAAAAGGTAAAAGCACAAGTGTTTAAAATGATTGTCTTCCTGAAATGCAACCTTATTAGCCCTAGGTGGTACAGAAGTCATGTCATAACCATTAAAACACTTTGATCTTGGTGGAATAAACAAGTCCAAACAAGGATGACACCATAATATACAGCTAGTTGTCGATCCTCCCACTGCAAAACAGCAGATTCATGTTACTAGAAAAGTGGGATTTGCTTGCTTTCATACAGGCAGGAGAATCCCACCGATCCTGGATTTGCTCCGGCAGCAAAAGAACACGATTGAAACCAGATGACTATCAGAAGACCAGTAATTTCCATGGTTGAAATTCCATTGGACAGTATAATTGTTCCAAAGCAACGTGTACAGTACAGAAATAATATCCAAGCAATAATGAAGGTATGTCTTCTGCACACTGCCCATCATCTTATAACAAAGGAAAGGTGCAAAGTATCATTCAATCTATCAGGCTCATAACGGCTTCCACTTTTACCTGACATTAGGACGCCAGAGAGGAGGTTGTGTGATCCCCATGGACCAAGAGGCAAAGGCATCGATATTGACTCGAAGACTGAGATTTCAGAAATAAGTGAAAATAAAAAAAATTTACCCTGGAAAAGCTGATGAAATACTGGGAATATTACATGTCATAGAAAGGATCTTATAATTAGAGTTCCTGATATTAACACAAATGCCAGATTAGCTCCACATG
Source organism: Taudactylus pleione (assembly GCA_031769625.1). NCBI lineage: Eukaryota > Metazoa > Chordata > Amphibia > Anura > Myobatrachidae > Taudactylus > Taudactylus pleione. The sequence goes on from JAUIMM010000748.1 coordinate 1,234,796, forward strand.
ATGGCTGGATCATTGCTGGCTACACGGGTGGTAGACTCCTAAAAATTAGGTGATCAATCTTATCTACTTTCTCTCAGTTTTCATGGCCTACATTAACAAATCATTCTTAGGGCGGAATTCAATTGTTTTAGCACGCCCGATCTCCCGTCTAAAGTGACGGTGCATCACAAGGCGCTATTCAAATGATGCCAATTATCGCGTTCATAGAGGTTGGGTTTTAGTCATGTAAAACCGCTACACCCGACCAAAGTGCTGGCTGCAACTGCGAAAAAGTGCCGTTCAGGCGCCCAAACGGGTCACTTTCCGCACATTTTGCACCCTGGGGGGTGCGAGTTAAAATGCAGGCAGCTAATCGCACCCAACAGGAGAAACAATTAAATAGCTCCGTTGGGCGCAAACAATTGAATTCTGCCCATATTGTTCTAAATGGGGGAAATTCAATTTGTGCGCTGGCGGCTGTCAGTGATGGGTGCCCAACAGAGCAATTCAAATGTTGCTCTGTTCAGGAGCAATAGGCGCCAGCATTTCTGCTCGCCACCTCCTGAGGTGACAAACAGAAATATGTGATAAGTCCATGGCTTGGGCGCCAAAATTGCTGCATGGGCACCCTAAAAAGGATTTAGACGGGTTTAACAAGACTAATTGGGCATGACAAGCGCTATATTTAAATGGGAGCCCAAAACAGCTGAATAGCTAATTGGGTGCCCTTTAATTACCGAGGCTATAAAAACTACTGAATCTCCCCCCTTCCAGTTTAAAACCGGAATATGTGGATGTACATATTCATTCAGCATCTCACGAATATATGCATGCTTATGTTACTTTGGGCGGAATTCAATTGTTTTCGCGGCCCGGATCTCCCGTCTAAAGTGATGGGAGATTGCGGGCCGCTATTCAATTGTTCCAGCTATTCAAGCTGATCGTACCCAAAGTGGTCGGGTTTAGCCGCGTGAATCGGCTAACCCCGACCAAAGTGCAGGGCGCGATCGCGAAAAGTGCCATTTGGGCGCGAACCAGGTCACTTTTCGCCGATTTCAGCTCTCACCCCTCTGGGGCTGCGAGCCGAAATGAAGTGCTGGCAGCTGACCGCGCCCAACAGGAGCAACAATTAAATAGTAGCTCCGTCGGGCACGGGAAACAATTGCATTCCGCCCAGAATTTTCATACAGGCAGGAGAATCCCACTGATCCTGGTTTTGCTCCGGCAGCAAAAGAACACGATTGAAACCAGATGACTATCAGAAGACCAGTAATATCAGTAGGTATTTGCATCATTGCAAGAGATGCCCAGTGTACACTAGAAGAGAAGAATTACAAGAACAGATGCACTGACTCTGGGCTGGATACACCCAGTAGCGATTTTCACGTCACAGCTCTGTGCACAGTCACACAATCTTCATACCTTAGCTAAGCAGCTTTTTCAACAATAAGAACATATACATAATTTTCATTTTAAAACCACCATACATACTGGCATCACAAGTTATTCACTAACTAGTAAAAGCATGTAAATGGGTATGGTTATGAAACCTATTGGTGCCAATGGTCCTGTACCCACTTAGGAGGTGTGTCCAATTAGCCGCAAAAAAAAAACAAAAAAAAAAAACTGGGATTTTTCGCCAATATATATATTTTTTTTCTCCCTATCCTATTATTTTGGACAAAATAATAGGATATTTCAGCCAAACACACAAGTGACAGCGGGCCGCTATTCAATAGCTGCCATTTTTACGCGTTAATCGCGCCCAAAGTGGTAGTGTTTCGCCGTGTAAAGTAGCTACCCCTGACCAAAGTGCGGGGCGCGACCGCAAAAAGTGATGTTTGGGCGCCCAAACAGGTCACTTTTCGACTCGCACCCCGCTGGGGCTACGAGCTGAAATGGTGCACTGGCAGCTGCTCGCGCCCGACGGGAGCAACAATTGAATTGCTCTGTCGGGCATCGAAGAGGGGGTAGAAACAATTGAATACCGCCTATAGGATCAGTGAACCTATGTGCAGTCGTCGGGCTGCACTTCGGGGCTACTAATTGGGACAGCCCTGGGGCATCCATTAGCGCCCAAAAAATGTTCAGGCTAAATGGATACCGCTGTATGTAAAGCTGCCAGGTACAGTCCCTTCTTTTGGAGTCTGCCTGCTCTACTGGCAAACCTCAATTATCGTTCCATAACAAGAATTGATAAGCACTATGTCAAAGAATGAATTTTGACATTCTGGGGTTTATTCACTTAGCCGCAAATCCCTTTGCAGTGGCCAAGTATGGCTGTATGCCGCACTTACGGCCACAAGGGAGGCAGCATTTCCACGCTGTTACAATGGCAATACACAGGTAATTGAATTGACCCCTCTGTGTCGTTGACCATTTCCTAGAAAAAGTGGGTAGCACATAAATATATCCTTTTTATGGACAGTTTCGTTTTACATCTATAGTGAATGCGTTTTTTTTTTTTGTTTTTTGTTTTTTTTTTTAAATAAATTTCCAAAGAAGAGAGCTTAAAAGCTTTGTTAATTTTCTTCCAGATTATAGGAAAACTAAAGCTTCTGTGAGAGGAGCATGAAAGTAATGCCTTTACAGTGGGCAATTCAATTTTTTGCACAAATGTAGCTCCCGGGCTAAGTAATTTATTACCATGGCTCAAGATAATAAGTAGTGCGGGTCACATCTTTGGGGGGGGGGGGAATTCAATTCAGTGCGATGTAGAATAGCTGCGGAGTTCAAGTCAACGCGCTGTTTGGCGGGCACAGGATTTCTTTTCGCACCACCCTGAGGATGCGAGGAGAAATCCGACAAAAGTGCTGGGCACGCAGCTGTTTGCCGGCTTAGCGCAGCGCTAACAGTCGCGCGCCCAGCACTTTAGTTGGAGAATGCCGGTTACCGCGCCTTAACACCCAGGTTAAGTCGCGAGAACCGGCATTCTCTGACTTACCTGCTTCCCGACAAGGCACACAGCGCATTGAATTGAATAGCTGCAGGAGTGCCCTCCCGCAGCTATTCATCTTTGCTCTGAATTGAATTCCCCTTGTGTTCTGAGACCTTGACAATTTTTATTCAAAATAGCAGCCTATTGACAATCTCCAGAGTGCCATTTGTATTCTCTTAACTAATGGGAATATGAATCTGTTTCATATGCCAAGATTTATTTTTTTTTATACCATCCCACACTCTGTAGTGACAGCTCTGAGGGGTGTGGGACACGTAACGATTTTCTGTCCAACCATCCAACTAGTTGATTGGTTGGAATGAAAATCTGGTAAGGTATGAACGCAAATGACAATCAGCAATTTGCTCCCAAATGCCAGAAAATGGACAAAAACTGTTTGAACAAATTGTTTAGATCAAACATTTAACAAATTTGTCTGACGACCATTTTCATCTGTTTTTTTGGCATTTAGGAGCAAATTGCTGATCATCAGTTACTCCCATACGTTACCAGATTTTCATTCCAACCAATCAACTAGTTGGATGGTTGGACAGAATCTTTACGCGTGTACCCAGCCTTACAATACAGAATATCGTATGGCTGACTTAATACATGTCTCTACACACCCTTTCAGTTTACACACCAACAAGCCATAAACCATTCCTGTGTCATTACAAGGTACACCTCATGCTTTGCATGTAGTCTTTAGTACAACTAGTAAAGCCTTGCATAACATAATAAATGGATATCAGTAGGCATACAACCTCTACATATTCTAAGCTACAGATCCGGTTCAAAGTCCTAATGGAAATCAGCAGAATGATCATGAAAGTCACACTGTAGTCTCAAAATAATTAAAACACTTGCCTCCCCAAATTACTGGCACTGTAAATCCATTCACCCTATATTTAAAGATACATACCCCCCTAATATACTGATGAAAAAAAAAAAAAAAAAAAGCCAAGAATAATTAGATCTGAGCAGCCACAAAAACAAATATGGACACAGCACCAGGTTAGCAGTCATTCAAATTCACACTCTCCATTATGCTGCAAACTGTACCCCCTCCCAACACCTTGCACACAATATGGGAAATGAAGGGATTATGGGAATAATAATGCCAAAATAATATTCATACAGCCATGTTACATACCAAAGCTCCTCCTTCATTAGGATGCATGTAGGAAACAAGGGCAAGCAAAGAACAGAAAGAATGAAAATTAGCATTTTCCCTACAGGGTACACAGACACAACAAGGCAATTTATTATACAGTCTATTTGTAATGTACCATCGTATGGTGCGTGACCATTACCATATAACGATGTACACTTCCCATAATACAAAGCATACATAGGAAAGCACATTGCATACAGAGCTAATGGTTTAGGACGGTAGCCACCCATAAGCCTGATGTTCTGAAATGGGAAAGGAGTGACTGAGCACTGCACGCATGTTCGCCCCTTGTACACGTAGCAGCAGAAAGCAGGCAATACACACTGCTCACAGCCTAAACATATAGAGACAATACTGTACAGTATATATATCACCCATATACAGCCCATCCCCTCTGCAAGCAGCACAGCAATCACGGCCTTATAGGCGAGGAGGACAGTCCCGAGAGGACATTACCGCCGGAGAGGTAACACAGGGCGGACAGATGTTAGCGCTGCTATCTCCCAGCCTCTAGCTAGCAGAAGATGCCGAGCCTGCTGTCCCCAGCGCACCTCTGCCGCACACAGCAGCGCAGCCAGGCTGCACACTGCACATGCCGCTCCTCCAGCTCTGCTCTCAGCTCTCCCTCTCACCTGAATCAATTTTGATTCCTTGTAGCCCTCCTGCGAGGCGCCTTCTGTATCCTGGTGCTGGGTTGGGAGAGGAGGCTGGGTGGCCGCTGGCTGTCCGGGCTCAGGGGTTCACGATGCGATCTCTCCCCGTGCTGCTGCTGCCGCTCCTCCTACTGCTGCTGCTGCTCAATCGCACCGACTTTTCCTCGCGACCGGAAGCGCAGCTCACTCACTGATCCCTCCCGCCGCTCCTAACAGACACTGCAGGCCGCCAATCGGAGGCAGGGAAGGATCAGGCGGGCTATCCTGGCCGGACCTACATAGACGGAAGCTTCCGCGCGGTTAGAAGTCCACTAGGGAGGTAACGTAAAGTAGCTCCCAGTCATTTGGAAGAGTTTTTAGGAGGGTTCTCCTGAGCTTCGTGTGTGCTCACCATGGTTCAACACCATGTCAGATTAAGTGTAATGTGTATTTCCAGCTGTAATGTCACTTAAGTCTACAGTAATATTTCATATGAAATGACCAACAGGGGGCGATATCAGTATAAGCCACACCACTACAGACCTGCAAGCTGCAACAGAACAGTGAGTCCACTCCTATTGTACAGCCATGGCCAAAAGTTTTGAGAATGACACAAGTATTGGTTTTCACAAACTTTTGCTGCTTCAGTGTTTTTAGACCCGTTCTCGCGCCTAAACACCCTGTTTAAGGCGCGAGGGGCAGGAGAACGGGCATTCCCAGACCTAACTAAGCGCAGAATTAAATAGCTTCAGTAGCTCGTTCTCGGCGTTATTCACTTTGCGTTTAATTGAATCGTGCTCAATGACACTTATGAAATGTTTGTAATTTTACTTCAGTATACCATAGTAACATCTGCCAAAAAAGGCTAAAAACACTGACGCAGCAAACTTTGTGAAAACCAATACTTGTGTCATTCTCAAAACTTTTGGCCATGGCTGTACACAGTGGAATCGGTATGATTTACCGCCGGACACCTGCCCGGCGGTTGGAATCCCGACAGCGGCATCCTGGCAGAGGAGGAAATCCCGTTCGTCGAAGGTAAGTATTCTCTAACCTATTTCTAACGCCCTAACCCTCCCTTATGGGAGCCTAACCCTAACCTTCCCCCCAGTGCCTTTAAATTACGAGTACAGCAAGTCCCAGTGGTCAGTGTACGCTGGCAATGTAGTTTTGTTACTTTAGTGGTGTGATTAGGACACAAATTTAAAAAAAAAAATTGCTTGGTGTGCTTAAGTCACAAAGTCCATGCAGCAAAGGTGTATGGGGACACATAGAACTGTACCCCAAGTTTAAGCACATAATCTTAGATACACTCTACTAAAGACATACTTACCAACTTTCTGGCTGAGGGCAGCTAGGTTGGCGCAACAGGGGGTCTGCAATGGTGGGCAGTGTGGGGATATGGCGGCACGATCGCCTCATCACAGCTCCGCCCCCACTATACAATGGCGAGATTACCGTCATTATAAAGTAGAGGGTGGGGCTATGATGACGCGATTCAGTGTGAATTGCATCATCAACAGCCCCCCTCCGGTACTCGGTAAGTGGGCGGCTGCGGGGGGAGGTAGGGTGGGATTTTGCGCAGGTCGTGGGTCATCCGGGAAACTTGCCCTTTCGTGCGGGTGGCCGGGAGCGCCACCCACTTTTCGGGAGCTGTTCTGGGAGAGTAGGCAAGTATGACTAAAGAGTGTCCAGAAGGAACAATTGTAGTATAATAGAGGGTCAAACAGAAATACAATATGGGTCTTATACATTTCACAAATAAAAATATAAAAAAGCCCAAAAAGGTCTACCTAACTTTAGTAGTGCTAATTCTGTATGCTCCATGCTCAGCACGGTACACTGTATAATGAAGAAACATGCATCCCTGGCACATACCTTCTAGCATTTTACCCCATGTATTCGGGGCAAATGCAGCAGACCACCACATACATAAAAAGAAGAGTTTTACATTACCCACAGGTGTGCCCAGCTTTACCGCACTAGACTTTTGTTGAGCACAGCACCTACTCACCATAGTGATGTCATACCTCCCAACTTCCCACGTTTTATGTTTGTTAGGACTGTATGGCATTTAAAAGGCAAAATCAAACCCACCCCCCCCCAGGAGGTGGGGGTTCAGGTACCTGAGATTTGCAGTGTCAGGAAAATTATTCCTGAATCTTCCGTGCAGCCAGTACCCAGCCTAGGTCAGGTCGGGCACACAGCTCATGTACAAGCCAGGGGAGTGCGGGGGATGCAGTTAGCAGAGATGAGCATGTAGTAGCAGCCAGCAGCAGCTCTCTCCCTGGCCACACTACACCCTTTCTCTGTGCACCCGTGAGAATGTACCCTCTGCCTCACCCAAGTAAGTGACCAAGGTATGGCCTTCCTGTGCTTACTTTCAGCAGTGTCTGGAGCATTGTCCCTCAGGCATTGTGCAGGGGAAACTTTCTGCATGGGGCTGGAGGGGAGATGCCAATGGCTGGGTGCCCTGCAGTGTGCCAGTCCCAAGCAGCTCTGCTCTCATCATTGTTCCCTACTGTACACTGTTACTTTGTTAAGTTTGAATTGATGCATTTAACATTGTATACGTATGCAGAGGGAATACATAAACATATACAAAATATATATAATTTAAATAATCCATGTGACCACTAAAAAAAAAAAAAAAAGTAAAGGGACGGATTTAAGAAGGAGGAGTTGCCAGGACAGAAAAGAGGAGGAGTTAGGATAAATTATTAAATCCCCCCCCCAATAGAACAGTCTAGATCCGCCCCTGTTTCTGGAACCGTTGTTAACCTTTATTTCTATTTTTTAATAGACTAATAGGGAGCTACTATTATATAATACAGTAATCAACTTCTGAAATCATGTTTATCTGGATGGAGGCTTACAGTAAAAAAAAACCAGAAATATATATATATATATATAATCGCTTCTGCGAACATTTTTTTATTTGAGATGTTCTAGTTGTATTGCTTTGCATAGGGGCCCTGTCGCGGGAGTGGCCCACGTGATCAGCAGCGCTATACAGACTGGTGGCAGCAGCGCCTTCACCCACCACATTCTACATTGTGTGTACCACCGGGTATACCTCATGGAAGGGATTACCACCCATTGTGGACAGCACAATTGCCAACCACAGGTGCTTTATGATCTTGACCAGCGGCATCTTGCCAGAATTGTCTGTAGTTACAGACAAGCGACGCTAGCTCAAATCACATCCACATTCAATGCAGGAGGTACCATTTGCATATCCAGCAGGTCAGTTCTTTAGCTTCCATGGGATATGGGAGCAGAAGACCCACTAGAGTGCCCCTGTTAACAGTTCGATACTGAACACAGCACCTCACCTGGGTTCGTAACTGGAGGACTGGCAACATGTGGCATGGTCTGATGAGTCACACGGTTTCAGTTGTTTCGGGCTGATAGTATGGGTCAGGTGTTTCGCAGACCCCATGAGGCCATGGACCCCAGTTGTCAACAGGGCACCATGCAGGCCTTGTTGACAACTGGATGGTCCCATAATGGTGTGGGGTGTGTTCACGTGGCATGGGTTGAGTCCGCTGGTCCGCCTGAACACATCATTGACCGGTAACCGCTATGATGAATTGCTTGATGACCATTTACAGCCCTTCATGTATTTCATGTATCTCCACAACTATGGAAGATTCCAGTAGGATAATGCACCATGTCAACGATCCCAAGTTGTCCAGAATTAGTTCGAGGAGCATTCTGGAGAGTTCCGTCGAATAGTGCGGCCACCACGTTCGCCCGACATGGACTCAATCAAGCATTTATGGGATGTGGTGGAGAGATATATTAGCACCTAAGATCCTGCACCTACAAATATCAGGGAGCTGTGAGAAGCAATCCAGGCGACATGGGTCAACATCTCACCAGAGGTCTTCCGTCCACTTGAGGAATTGATGCCACATTGAGTTGCTGCATTTCGCTGGGCTAGAGGGAATTTTATACGATACTAGGCATCCATCCCCTGAATTTTGGCACTTCAGTGTATAGCACACACAGTGAGCGCATGACTGACTGTCTTTCACTGCTCAATTACCAATAGCTACTAGCCAGCCTGCACACCCCCGGCACCCAGTCCTATGTTCTCCTGCTGATTGGCTGACCATAGTGTCTTTCACCCTGTCAGCAATAACACACATTGAGCAGCCAGCCCAGTGTGTATTCAGGGACTGATTCAGGGTGTAAGCAGCGGCTATGTGAAAATTTACAAATGTTGCAGCTGCTGGGATTTGTACTGAGATGGTGGCTTTGCACATCCAACTGTGTACAAAGATGTGGCTCTGTCAAAGATCAGTCGATTGTCATTGGACTTCTAAGAAACCCTGTGATGGCACAAATTAAAATGTACCCATAAGATAACAATTATATACAGTTTATTAAACATGTAAGCATAAGTGGGCGTCTTAGGAGAGGCTGGTGGGCATCTGCATACACAGGGCGATCGCACGCCAGACATAGTGGCTGTGCTCATGCTTTGCCGCGCGATCGCCTGCCGAGCCGTCACTTGGCCAAATTTGCATACGCATCGAGCGAGCATACGCATCTAGCGAGCGGGTCTGAATGAGCTCCATAGTGCCTCATAAATATTCTCTTTGCGGAAATATATGCATGTATTTTAAGTTATAACAGCGGGCTTATGGAACTAGCCTGTTGACTCATTATCAGAGACTAAACATAGAGGTTTCACCAACAGCTGGACGCAGCTGTTAGGACATATATTTAGCCACACACATTTCAGACACTTTTTAGTGCTGGAGCTGTGAATGTTCTAAATATTTACAATATTGTTACTATTGTTGCATTGCAGACACCTGCTGATACTGCTATATGTTTCAGTTTATTGATACAATCTTAAATGTTGTGTCTTACATGCATTTATAATCCTTTATAGATTTTTAAGAGGCTACTGTATGTTTATGTGTTTAATAAACTGTATATAATTGTTATCTTATGGGTACATTTTAATTTAACTCACCATTCACCACACTGTTCATGTATTTTTAATTTATTTTCTCCTTTTGGCTTGAAACCAATTTTTGAACAGCTGTGAGATGAAATATATATTTATATTATTTTCTTTAATAAGAGTAAAAGTTGAATCTCCATTAAGTGCCTGTAGCTACTATATTTTCTTGATTTGTTTGCTTTGGTAGAGCAGAATGGCCACAGCAACAGATGCTGGAGAATTTTTTTCTGCATATTGAATGCCAGTCACAGGCAGACACACCCCAAAAGGAACCTGTGTTGTCATCACGCCCCATTGCTGCCTCCAAATGGCCGATTCCTGTCAACCACTTTGCGAATACATCCTCACTGCGAGTGACATCGGTAATGAGACTTGTCGAATGCGCAATGTGACTAAGACGCTTGCGCAGTTCACCAATAACTGCGTAACATCTCTGACGCAGGCCCTTAGGACCTTATTCAGAGGCGGCCGTACGGTCTACGACCGCACGGCCGCCTTGATGTTTTGCCAGTGCACATGACTGCCTCGTGCGCATGCGTGAGACCCGCTACGACGGACATCGCTGGAGGGGACAGCGCTGGTCGTAGCGGGTCTCTTTCCAAAGGTGGCGAGCAGTCGATGTTGATTGACAGCTCGCCCCGTTTGGAAGGCGGGCCGGGGGGGTGGCAGCCCAACCGGAGGCGTTCCCATGGGAACGCCTGCCGTTTGGGGGAGGCCCCACTGACATCACTAGTGATGTCAGTGGAGAGCTTCCGGCTCTGACAGAGCCAGAAGCTCTCCGGGGCTTACAACAACTGATACCCTACCCTAGGGTCTCGTCGTTAGCCCCGATGGTCGCGATGATCTCTGACCATCGCGACCATCACTCGAGCGGTCGTTAGAGCTGTGGATGTTAACCCACAGCCTAACGACCGCAACAGAGGCGGGCGGTCAGGATGCAAGTGGCCGCCCAGTTTCTGAGCGACCGCTTGCATCCTCCGACCGCCTCTGAATGATGTTCTGGACTGAGCATGCGCACGACGGAGGGAGCTCCGTCGTGCGCATGCGCCAGACGCGACGAGCGAAGGAAAGTCCTTCGCTCGTTGTGTCCGATCAAAGGGGGCGTGCTGTCAATATTGATAGACAGCACGCCCCCTTTGGTAGGCGTGCCGGGGGCGTGCCTCCCTGACGGGGGCGTTCCCACGGGAACGCCTCCCGTCAAAAGCCGGCCCACTGACATCACTAGTGATGTCAGTGGGAGTGATTTTGGCTCTGATAGCCAACCACAGGCTCCGGCTCGCAATTTCGATGGTCGCGATGGTCACGACCATCGCGGCCATCAAAATGCACGCTCGTATAGCCTGTGGGTGGTGACCCACAGCTATACGAGCGTCCAGAAGGACGCTCCATTTTCATGGAGCCCGGCCCTCATTCAGAGCGTGCGCTCTGCTCAGAGCGTACGGCTCTGAATGAGGGCCTTAGTCTCTTAAATTGTGAATACAAGACATGAAGAGAACCAACAGGCAGACAGACCAAAGTACCACACATTGGCCCTGATTCAGAGCCGGACCCTCTTTTTTTTGTTGTGCAGCCTCCTGGCACAAAAAGTGGGAGGCACATATAGAAACCGTTGTGGTGGTGAATAGAGGCCAAAATATGAAAATTCTGTCAATGTCCCAATATTTATGCACCTGACTGTATATACAGAAATACTTCCCTTGCCACCATATAGTAAAATGCTTCTAGTAATTTGGAGCCATTGCCAACAGTTGGATGCACTCCATGCTTTTTTTTATGTGAAATAAGCACTGGCACACTAAAAATACTTATACATATGTCCATATTACGATTTTTGCATATTCCTGACTTATATTTCCTTATGCATGGATGAAGGCAGACCTGGGTAGGGAAGGGGCATACCAGTGCAAGCCAGGTACAGTAAGTGTATATCAACATAACTGCAATATAATTATAGATGGACGCATACAGATACCCCAATTTGGAGGTGTATCTATTGCAGATGCCTGGACCACAGCATTTTACAAAACTATAGGAGGCTGGAATGGTCAAACTATAATGGGGAAAACTTCACCATGGAGTCCCCCTGCAAGGTGTTGGAGATGTGGTACCGACATGGGAACTACCCTTCATATAAGGTGGTTTTGTCTGGTCTTGAAGGTGTCCTGGGATGGAGTGATTTCGGTCGCACATGAAATAATAGGTTTGAATGCCCCAGATGGACCTGAATTTTGGCTATTGAACCTATCTGTATACAAAAATTAACTTTTGAATTATCTTAACAGTGTGGCTAAGGCTGTGATTTACGTGCAATGAAGGTCTACATCTCCCCCGACCCTTGTTGACTGGTTTCAGAGGATAGAACTGTATAGGTCAATGGATGATATTACGAGGACTGATTGAAAAGTAATGAGACTGCCTCTGTTTTTCTGTTCCATAGGTAAACGTGGCAACGCTATGATGGTTATTGTGAAGCTCATACATTGATGTGTCTGAACCTGCGGTTGGAGTGCCGTAGTCTTCTTTGTTTGGTTACAGCGAGTGGAAGATCTTCGTATGTTTCGTTATGGCGGTTGAGGAAGACATATCTTTGAGATTACGTCGGACATGTGTGATTGAATTTTGTGTTACACTTGACAAGCATATGGTGGAGAATCATTTAGCAATGCTGCAGTATTTCAGTGGTGGAAGCACTTCAAAGAGGGTAATATGCGAGTGACTGATGAAGCGCGACCATCCACCGCGGTTACAGATGTCAACATTGCAAAAGCTGCGGAGATGTTGTAAAATGACAGATTAACTTTACGTAAACTTTCGGCTTCACTTGGCATCTCATTCGAACAGGTTCAGCATATTGTGACAAAGGAACTAAAAATGCATCGCGTGTGTGCCAGGTGGGTACCTAGAAATCTCACAAGAGCAGATGTGACGACGAGTTGAATCGTGCAAGAACACCATTCAAATGTCGGAAAGGATACATGATTTCCTGACATCGATTGTGACGTGTGACGACTCGTGGATTTGTCATTATGATCTGGAATCCAAACAACAGTCCAGTGTATGGAAACACACGAATTCGCCTCCGCCCAAAAAATTCTGTGTGATTCCTTCGGCATGTAAAGTCATGTTTCTGCTGTTCTTTGATGCGCATGGTATGTTCCTACAGTACTGGGTTCCCCGTGGACAGACAATTAATGGTGACTGCTATGTAAACCCATTTGCGTGTGTCACAAGCCGCCGCACTGCCAATACCTTACGAGGCGAACGCCGGGCAAGTGTTCGCTGAAGTCTCCTTCTTCCTCCTATCTATCATCCTGGAATCAGTCCAGATTGGCTCCTACGTCTATATCCTGCTGGCACTAACGCTGCCCCGATGCCGGTGATAGAGTTTAGTGTTTCTGGTTCTGGCTTTGTCTCCTGTCTTCCAGTTGAGCTCCAGTATTCCTGCCTCTCATATTGTTATACTGCCGTTTTGTGTCATCTAGGCGGCACAGTGTGCATATAATCTACCTGCCGTTCAAGTCATCCAGGCGGCATGGTCGGTACTCTGTGTCCAGAGTACGCACCACAGCGTCAGCTGCCTGTGTCAACCCAGCGGTACAGGCTACACCACAGCGCCAGCTGCTTGTATCAACCCGACGGCACAAGCCGCACTACTGCATCAGCTGCTTGTATGTACCCGTCGGCACAGGGCGCACTCCAGTGACTTTAGTGCGCAAACCTGCGCCCAACACCAGTGACTTTGTTTCAGCAGTACAAGGCTGCGCATGGCGCAAAGGCAGCTTCATCTTCTACGGCCCACTGGCCGTAGCAAGCCAAGTAATATATTAGCCCTCAAGGCTGCTGCACGGCCCAAAGGCCGCTTCATCTTCTACGGCCCACTGGTGACAGCAAGCCAAATAATATCAGCCCTCAAGACTGCTGCACGGCCCAAAGGCCGCTTCATCTTCTACGGCCCACTGGCGACAGCAAGCCAAATAATATCAGCCCTCGAGGCTGCTGCACGGCCCAAAGGCCACTTCATCTTCTACTACCCACTGGCCACAGAAAGTCAAGTAATATCAGCCCTCAAGGCTGTTGCGTGGCCCAAAGGCCGCTTTTTCTTCTACGGCCCACTGGCCACAGCAAGCCAAGTGATATCAGCCCTCAAGGCTGCTGCACAGCCCAAAGGCCGCATTATCTTCTACGGCCCACTGACCACAGCAAGCCAAGTTACCTCAGCCCTCAAGGCTGCTGCATGGCCCAAAGGCTGCTTTATCATCTACGACCTTCAGGCCCATCTAGCCAAGATATCTACCAGCTCTCAAAGCGGAAGTATGGCCGCATCCAGCCAAGAATTACCAGCCCTCAAGGCGGTTATTAGACACTACCTTCTAAGTCACCCCTGTGGCATAACAGCGTGAAGCTATGAGGAAGAAGAGACCACATTTGCTGAAGAAACAGTGGCTTTTGCTCCAAGACAATGCCCGACCACATGCCGCTGTTGTTGCATTGGCAGCACTGACTGAAATGAATGGGACAGCACTGGAGCACCCTCCATATAGCCCGGACTTAGCACCCTGTGATTTCTGGGCATTCCCAACCCTGAAAAAACAACTGCTCGGAAAGAAGTTCTCAACAGATGATGAAGTAAAAAATGCCACAGCTGCAACACTAAAAGTGATATTACAAAATAGTCTACTGCACGTCTTTGAGTCATTGTTGAAACGCTGCAAAGAATGTATTGAATGTGAAGGACGCTACTTTGAAAAAGAAAAATGTTCAGATCCTGTGGAGTCATCTGATTCTGAATAACAAAAATCAGTCTAATTACTTTGCAATCAGCCCTTGTATTATACTTTCTCCAGATAAGTTTAAGACCTAATCAGCGATATGGTTTAATTAGTTTGAATTTTCAGAGTCTGATCAATATAAATCCCTTGTATGTTTGTCATAGATCCTATATTCCTTTACATTGTTTGGTTCTAGACTAATGATTACTTAGGCCCGGTGACAACCCCTCCCCTATATTTCTCTTCCCTCCCTTACCTGTCGGTTTCTCCCTTTTTCTCCTTGTTTTTCTTTCATTATTTTCATTATCTGATGTGTTTACATTTTACTGTTTATTTTGCTAATATGCCCTGTTGATATTAATATAGTAAATATTTTTTATAGGTATCTATATGACTATTGTTATATTTTGCTTATATGTATTTGTATTGGACACTTTTTGTCAGTAATGGTGTTTGTTACTTTTCATATATTTGTTTTGAAATTAATAAAACTTTACTTGCAAAAAAAAAAATCTTTCCCCTCACAGTCTTCTTTCTTATGGGTGGGGGAAGTGGCGAGAGTGGTTGTACAGTAGTGAGACACTGGAGAACATTCATTCCTGTCTATTGTAAGTAAGCACAGCAGGGGATTCTATGCTGGTGAAACAGATGTGACACATGGGGCCAGATTCAATTAGAGGCAAAAAGTGCTGTTTGGAGATAAGTTTACACGGAGTCGGTCTTTCGGCCTGTTTTCAAAGTATCTCCATATTCAATTCCAGGACGATTTTGCCTAAGCGGAAACTAAATGCATTGTAATAAGCGGAAAAGTATCTCCTATGAATAGCTGGTGAAAAAAAGTGCAAAATTGTTATTTTGGGGTGCAAACAACAGCCCCCCAAAGGACAAATTAACAAAAAAAACTTTAAAAAATTACCTCAGAACACCCCCAAAAAGTACTTTAGTTTTGGGAGCGAAAAAGTAAAAAGTGGGGGGACAACTATAAAAACTAGCAACATAGGCCCTGATTCAGAGCCCGTCGCTATTTGCCCTCGCTCGTCCAGAAAATAGGGGTGGCAATTCAAATGAACCGTTCGCTGTTTGCGGTCTGTTCACGCCTCTAGGTCTGAACGAGCGAACAAAACTTGCGTTCGTTTTTTGGGAAACTACGCCCCCTGGCCGCTCGCATCCGACGTCATGTCCGCTATTTATTAGATTAATCGAGTACATCGAACAGGGTATGAACTGCTCGCTATTCTTGTGGTTGGTTTTTGCTACCACAATTTTGCGAGCAGTTCTGGCTAAAAAAAAACCCAGTGACGTGGTCAATGACGCTGCTGTTTTAAATATGCACACCCATAAAACGCCAGTTTTGACCTTTAAGCACGCCTGCGTTCTGATTTCCACTCCCCGTTTTCAAGAACCTTCCCCTGTTACCACCCACATACGCCTCATCCTGTCACTCAAATTAGCAGGCATTCGCTATTTTGCGAGCACATGAATTTCGGCCGCACTGACTTGTTCGCGCATGCGTATAACGATCCGTACGCATGCGCAGTTTGGCAAACATCGCTCGGAGCGAACGAGCTGCCGCTTACGAGTGGCTCTGAATGAGGGCCATAGACTTCTAGGGGTGCAGTGAGGAGGGACCAACTGTTTTTGGGATTATGGGTGCATGTTTGAGGGTGTTTTTTTCATGTTTTTTTAAAAGTTCACTTTAAAGACATTAAAATATGTTAGAACCCATTTCAAGTACCTCAGATTTGACTGGACTACTTATTTTCACAAAAAAAAATATACTGCTTTATGCCATTCTTCACCACTTATGCAAAGACGCTAATAAGAAGCAATTTAATCTACTTAAGTACCTCAAACACTTTAATTAGGGCTATTAGTACACATCTACATTGATTCCCTATGTTACTGCATCTTTTTGGGGGTACAGAATGAGGAGCTCATTCAGACCCGCTCGCTAAGCTGCGTTCGTTTGCTGCCTTAAGGAAAAAAATATGCAAATGATGCGATTGCACACTAAGGTATGAGGACACCACCTATGACTGGACGTGCGACCGCCGGGTGAAGTTAGACGCCCAGCATTATACTTTCTCTTCTTTGCTCAGTTAGTGTAACCCAAGATTTTTACTATGCAATGTAATCAGCTAGCTCTCCTTAGAACAGAGATGCAAAATATGCTGCTGATTTGGCTATATATGCATTAAAAAATTAAGCTGTAAAGAGTTGCAGGTGATAATAGTGTAACGCCCATAAGATGTGGCGTGTCCATCGCAAGATGCATCCAACTCTGTATCAGTAGCATATAAGTTAGGTTTAAGGCATGCGTAGACCCAGCTACAGACAATACCAGGTCTTAAGCACAAGAGACTTTAAAAAAAATATATATTTATTTTGCATTGCCATTACTGTACTTCACCTACATTAGAACACCCTTAACTCTCCTGTCCCACCTCGACAGTCACAAATACATGAGCATGCCATTACTGTACATGACCTACATTAGAACGCCCTTACCTCCCCTTCCCCACCTCTCCTCCCAAATACCTGAGCATGCCATTACTGTACATGTCCTACATTAGAACGCCCTTACCTCCCTTGTCCCACCTCTCCAGTCACAAATACATGAGCATGCCATTACTGTACATGACCTACATTAGAACGCCCTTACCTCCCCTTCTCCACCTCTCCTCCCAAATACCTGAGCATGCCATTACTGTACATGTCCTACATTAGAACGCCCTTACCTCCCCTGTCCCACCTCTCCAGTCACAAATACATGAGCATGCCATTACTGTACATGACCTACATTAGAACGCCCTTACCTCCCCTGTCCCACCTCTCCAGTCACAAATACATGAGCATGCCATTACTGTACATGACCTACATTAGAACGCCCTTACCTCCCCTTCCCCACCTCTCCTCCCAAATACCTGAGCATGCCATTACTGTACATGTCCTACATTAGAACGCCCTTACCTCCCCTGTCCCACCTCTCCAGTCACAATTACATGAGCATGCCATTACTGTACATGGCCTACATGAGAACGCCCTTACCTCCCCTGTCCCACCTCTCCAGTCACAAATACATGAGCATGCCATTACTATACATGACCTACATTAGAACGCCCTTACCTCCCCTTCCCACCTCTCCTCCCAAATACATGAGCATGCCATTACTGTACATGACCTACATTAGAACGCCCTTACCTCCCCTGTCCCACCTCTCCAGTCACAATTACATAAGCATGCCATTACTGTACTTGACCTACATTAGAACGCCCTTACCTCCCTTGTCCCACCTCTCCAGTCACAATTACATGAGCATGCCATTACTGTACATGACCTACATTAGAACGCCCTTACCTCCCCTGTCCCACCTCTCCAGTCACAATTACATGAGCATGCCATTACTGTACTTGGCCTACATTAGAACACCGTTACCTCCCCTGTCCCACCTCTCCTCCCAAATACATGAGCATGCCATTACTGTACTGACCTACATTAGAACACCCTTACCTCCCCTGTCCCACCTCTCCAGTCACAATTACATGAGCATGCCATTACTGTACATGTCCTACATTAGAACGCCCTTACCTCCCCTTCCCCACCTCTCCTCCCAAATACCTGAGCATGCCATTACTGTACATGTCCTACATTAGAATGCCCTTACCTCCCCTGTCCCACCTCTCCAGTCACAAATACATGAGCATGCCATTACTGTACATGACCTACATTAGAACGCCCTTACCTCCCCTTCCCCACCTCTCCTCCCAAATACCTGAGCATGCCATTACTGTACATGTCCTACATTAGAACGCCCTTACCTCACCTGTCCCACCTCTCCAGTCACAAATACATGAGCATGCCATTACTGTACATGACCTACATTAGAACGCCCTTACCTCCCCTGTCCCACCTCTCCAGTCACAAATACATGAGCATGCCATTACTGTACATGACCTACATTAGAACGCCCTTACCTCCCCTTCCCCACCTCTCCTCCCAAATACCTGAGCATGCCATTACTGTACATGTCCTACATTAGAACGCCCTTACCTCCCCTGTCCCACCTCTCCAGTCACAATTACATGAGCATGCCATTACTGTACATGGCCTACATGAGAACGCCCTTACCTCCCCTGTCCCACCTCTCCAGTCACAAATACATGAGCATGCCATTACTATACATGACCTACATTAGAACGCCCTTACCTCCCCTTCCCACCTCTCCTCCCAAATACATGAGCATGCCATTACTGTACATGACCTACATTAGAACGCCCTTACCTCCCCTGTCCCACCTCTCCAGTCACAATTACATGAGCATGCCATTACTGTACATGACCTACATTAGAACGCCCTTACCTCCCCTGTCCCACCTCTCCAGTCACAATTACATGAGCATGCCATTACTGTACATGGCCTACAGTAGAACGCCCTTACCTCCCCTGTCCCACCTCTCCAGTCACAAATACATGAGCATGCCATTACTGTACATGACCTACATTAGAACGCCCTTACCTCCCCTTCCCCACCTCTCCTCCCAAATACATGAGCATGCCATTACTGTACATGAACTACATTAGAACGCCCTTACCTCCTCTGTCCCACCTCTCCAGTCACAAATACATGAGCATGCCATTACTGTACATGACCTACATTAGAACGCCCTTACCTCCCCTTCCCCATCTCTCCAGTCACAATTACATGAGCATGCCATTACTGTACTTGGCCTACATTAGAGCACCCTTACCTCCCCTGTCCCACCTTTCCAGTCACAATTACATGAGCATGCCATTACTGTACTTGGCCTACATTAGAGCACCCTTACCTCCCCTGTCCCACCTCTCCAGTCACAATTACATGAGCATGCCATTACTGAACTTGACCTACATTAGAACGCCCTTACCTCCCTTGTCCCACCTCTCCAGTCAAAATGACATGAACATGCCATTACTGTACATGACCTACATTAGAACGCCCTTACCTCCCGTCCCACCTCTCCAGTCACAATTACATGAGCATGCCATTACTGTACATGACCTACATTAGAACGCCCTTACCTCCCCTGTCCCACCTCTCCAGTCACAAATACATGAGCATGCCATTACTGTACTGACCTACATTAGAACGCCCTTACCTCTCCAGTCCCACCTCTCCAGTCACAAATACATGAGCATGCCATTACTGTACTTAGCCTACATTATAACGCCCTTACCTCCCCTGTCCCACCTCTCCAGTCACAATTACATGAGCATGCCATTACTGTACATGACCTACATTAGAACGCCCTTACCTCCCCTGTCCCACCTCTCCAGTCACAAATACCTGAGCATGCCATTACTGTACTTGACCTACATTAGAACGCCCTTACCTCCCCTGTCCCACCTCTCCAGTCACAAATACATGAGCATACCATTACTGTACATGACCTACATTAGAAAGCCCTTACCTCCCCTTCCCACCTCTCCTCCCAAATACATGAGCATGCCATTACTGTACATGACCAACATTAGAATGCCCTTACCTCCCCTATCCCACCTCTCCAGTCACAATTACATGTGCATGCCATTACTGTACATGGCCTACATTAGAACGCCCTTACCTCCCCTGTCCCACCTCTCCAGTCACAATTACATGAGCATGCATTACTGTACTTGGACTACATTAGAACACCCTTACCTCCCCTGTCCCACCTCTCCAGTCACAATTACATGAGCATGCCATTACTGTACTTGGACTATATTAGAACGCCCTTACCTCCCCTGTCCCACCTCTCCAGTAACAATTACATGAGCATGCCATTACTGTACATGGCCTACATTAGAGCACCCTTACCTCCCCTGTCCCACCTCTCCAGTCACAATTACATGAGCATGCCATTACTGTACTTGGCCTACATTAGAACACCCCTACCTCCCCTGTCCCACCTCTCCAGTCACAATTACAAGCAGGTGTAGGTGTCAAATGTGAGGAAATCAGTGATTTTATTGAGGCCATGCACAATACACATTTGCAGTGTTTCGCAGCATCAATCCCTACATGCAACAGGTCTATTACTTTAACAGTATTAGACCTGTTGCATGTAGGGATTGATGCTGAGAAACACTGCAAACAGGTACCAAGAATGAAGGCATACAGTACATTTATGTTTAAAGTGGTTCTCCACCTTTGGCCAATCCCTTATTAAGTTAACCTGTTCCTGTATGTGTAGCAAATAGAAGAGAATCCCCACACCACTGTGCTGGTTGTTACCTGAATTGTGATGCCACATTATTCTGCTAGCACAGCAATATAGGGCTGATTCTAATCCATTGAAGGGTCTTTGGTAGAGCACTACTGAATACGTATATAGGGGACAACCCCCTATATTTACTTTCTCTCATGACAATATTACAAATCATTACTGAGAATGAATTGTAATTAAAATAGCTACAATTACATTCCTGGTTATAAATGCTGTATTTTCCATTTTCAGACATACATGTAACAATTAATTTGAATTTGAGCAAGGTGGTGCTACATGCACATCAGGGTTGCTGCACAGCCCCATTCAAAAAATCTGGATACACACTAAATTCACGCATACAACCAGACAAGCTGGGTCCATACTTAATATACAGTATTAGCCACATTTATACTAAATAGATAGGTAAAGTCAAATACATACGAAGGAGTACATGTACTAACTGGAGATAAAGGGGGGGAGGTGGAATAGACAAAATTCCTGTACATCTCGCTTCTCAATATGTACAAAAGGGATTGCCTTCATCTTCTGCCTGCAAACAAAAGAGCAGGCATGCTAATCGGTGGTGCCATAGGCACCAATGGTGGCACTAGAAGACACAGGTATTACAAATAAGAAAATGCACTTACTATTGGGATGA
This sequence comes from Taudactylus pleione, assembly GCA_031769625.1. NCBI lineage: Eukaryota > Metazoa > Chordata > Amphibia > Anura > Myobatrachidae > Taudactylus > Taudactylus pleione. Next base: position 1,256,150 of record JAUIMM010000748.1, read on the forward strand.
TTCTCCAGCCACAGGAAGATGGCAATATCGGCTTCTCCTAACCTGAAGGGTGTGGGGGAAGCAGGATGTGTCCCATGTCTAAATGTGCGTTTGACAATAAAGTTTGTTCAGTTTTTTTTTTGTCTCATTTATCCTCAGTGACGCCAATTGGTCTTGCGTGGTTTCACATGTAATTGCGCATGTGCGTTCATCTGTAAAGACGCGCTATGCATCTCAGAACTATTCACTGAGGGGGTGACTTATACTTCACTCTCTCCGGGAACCCTTTTCTACATACATACCATGGTAAATGACTCCTGATTTGCCACAATAATAGGCAAAGCAGGAACTGCATTACCACTCAGCTGCATACACACTAGTCGATTATCATGAACGACATGGACGATAACGATATTGTTCAACGATATATAGTTCATATATCGTTCACAGGGCCGGATTATGGGGGGGGCGAAGGGGGCGATCGACCCGGGGTCCCCACACATAGGGGGCCCCCACATTCTATACTCAGCCACCGGCAATAACTTAAAAAACGGAGCACAGCATTTAGCTGTCTCCGATACGGTCCTTGGCAACTCAGCTGTTTACTTACAGCAGCCGCCGAGGAGCTTCCCTGCAGTTACAGTCTTGTGAGATTATGATGCCAAATCTCGCGAGACTGTGACTGGAGCCAAGGCTGCCTGCAGACTAGTGCGTGATCGAGGCAGAACTGCTGACTCGGACGCCTAACGTGACTTCACTTGGAGCAAAGAGCTGTAAGTCTGTGTGTATGTATAGAAATGTGTGTGTGTAAGTATGTATGTATATATATATATATATATATATATATATATACAGTGTATATGTATATATATATATATATATATGTAAATACACAGTGTATATATATACACATATACTGCATGTGAATATATATATATACTGCATGTACAGTATATATATATATATACATACATATACTGCATGTGTGTGTGTATATATATATATATATATACTTGCATTTGAAACTCCAGTTTATTATATATACTTCAAAAGTGTGTATGTATATATATATATATATTATACTTCATTACTGCATGTGTATGTGTAAATATATATATATATATATATATATATATACACAAAGACATCCTTTTTTTTTTAGAACATCACCAATATATTACTTTGATCATTTTATTGATAGGGGCCCCCACCAGTTTGTTGCCAAGGGGCCCCCACAGACCTTAATCCGGCCCTGATCATTCAGTGTGTATGCAGTGAACGACCAACAATGCGCGCTCCCGCGGGTCGTTAACGATGTCTTTTATCGTCCATACATGCAGGCCAATCTGACGATATCATCAAGAATTGCCTGTTCGGAGATGTGGAAGGATGACTTCACTGAAAGATATCTTTAAAGATAACTATCAGTGTGTACACCCAATATCGTTTGTCCTGCACTATAGAAAGTTCAAGGGAAATCTTTCACCAATATTGTTCATACAGCACATCGTCTAGTGTGTATGAGCCTTTAGGGGCCTAATAATCATTCCTTATTTGTGTCATATTCCCCCAAAACACCCACAAATAATAAGTATCCCCAAAATGTACAATGGGTGGATCACCCCAAGATGTACAATGGAGGGATCATCATCTCCGATATCTGCTGCGGTCCCTCTATTTTCAACAGCAGCCGCAACCCCCATAGATTTCTATGGGAGTTTCAAAGCAATCAGATTTACCGTTAATGTGGTCACTTCACTTGAAGCACCTCATAGGGACGGGCTCTTTTCGGAGCCCCTGTCACTGTGTATGCTATTTCATACAATCGGTCGCTATTATCGCATACTGCAATACGATCATGGGTTCTAAAATCAAGCCCAGATCGCACTGAGTATGCAATTATTGATAAATGGGCCCCTTAGTACATTTACCCCTAAGTATATTGAAAAGCCGTATATATAAATTCACACATAGGCACATGCAGAAAACTTGGATCCACACTGAGGGGGTCATCCAGACCCGGTCGAAAGCGCTGAGCGCTCGCAGTCGGGTTGATGTTCCCCCACTGGACATGCGCACGTCGGAGCCGGCTCATCGCTAGGGGTCTCGCACCAAAGGGGGCGAGCTGTCGATGGTGAGTGACAGCTCGCCCCATTTGGAAGGCGGGCAGGGGGCGTGGCCGGCCAAACGGAGGTGTTCCCGAAGGAACATTTGCCGTATAGGGGCAACCCACTGACATCAGCAGTGATGTCAGTGGGGAGCTTCCTGCTCGATCAGAGCAGGAAGCTCCCTGGGGCTTGCGAGTGCCGAGACCCAACCTTAGGGTCTCGTCGCAAGCCCTGATAGTCGATATGGCCATGACCATCGCGACCATCACCCTGGTCGGTCGCTAGAGCTGTGGGTGGTAACCCACAGCTTAGCGATCGACCAAGAGGCGGCACTACAAGATGCAAGCGGCCGCCCTCATTCAGAGCGACCACTTGCATCTAACCACCGCCTCTGAATGAGGTCCTAAATTTGTACACACCCAGAAAAGCCAGATCCATGCTACCTATAAAGAAAAAGCCAGATCTATATTAAATATATAGGAAAAGCCAGATCCATACTAGTCATGTCTGTTTTCACATTGTACAGTGACATATTCCCCCCCATCAGCAACATTTTGCACAATTTGTATTTTTGGCAGAATCCTGCTCCCCATTTCCCAATTAGTCTTCCTACCAAATTTTGGGACATTCTGGTTATTAAGCTGCATATGGCCCTGAATAGGGGAAGTTTAAATATGGCAGCCCCGCAGGGGCATATCTATAATGGGTGCAGAGTGTGCGGGGCACACGGGCCCCTGGGTCCAGAGGGGCCCCGCACCGCACACCCTGCACCCATAATATACTTACCTCTCCGGAGTCCCACATGGGCGCGGTGGTCCGGCGCTGTATAAACGACTGGAAAATGGCCACAGTGGCCATTTTCCCGGTGACCTGCGCATACTCTATAGACTCTTGGCACACTCTAGTGACCAGAGTCTATAACTCCAACGCTGGCCGTGCACAGCTTAGTGCGCTGCAGGCCACCAGACAGAGAGGAGGGAGCCCGTGTCAGAGACTGCACACGGGCCCCCTCCTCTCTAGAAACGACCTTGCTGCCCCGTATAATGAAAAAGCTGAATCCACCAAAAAAAGCTGATTCATAACATATACATTGAAAAGCTGGATCAAAATAAAAATGTAGGGACTGATTCTGAGTTGGATGCAGCTGCATCCGAGTCTATTGGCGGTCACCCGTCTGCAGCTATGCAAATGCTGCTACAAAGCCCTTCCCTAGTGTACATCTGTGTGTCCGAATGTGCAAGGACTGAGACACCCACTGTTAGCGTCCATACATGCCGTAATACCAATTGCTGAGTCTCTAGACGCAAAATTGGTCGTACCATCGAAACTTGCACCAGCACTTGGCAGGTTCCATTTCTCTATCAGAGTATGGTCTCCTATGTTAGCAGTAGAGCGCCTCTGTGTTCGGAACCGCTTTCAGCAACACGCCCTTGACACTCTCATAACATACCCATAAGACGGACCATCTCTGTACATACGCTAAGGCACCTCCCTGTCACCACCCAGGAAAGACCATTTTCAATACACTTCTATGTACATGCACCTCAAAATGCAACTGTGACTCTGGGCCTGATTCAGAGCCCAGAGATACCTGCTGCGGTCCCTCCTTCATACATCCGGGGGATACTAAGTATTTGAGGTAAACCCCCGAAAACAGGTGTTTTCGGGGAATTTACCTCAAATGCACTTTGATAAATGGGCCCCTTAGCCTCTTCTGAAAAAAAAAATTGCTCAGAAGTAGGCAGATGTGTTCTACGGTCCGGAAAGAGGTGAGACTATTAGTGGTGCAGGAGGTGTAGCCTGTCCCACATTCCCTGGACTCCTGGTAAATGTTCAGTAAAGGCCTCTACTCTGCTATTTTTAGAGAACAGCGCGTGCTAGGAAGACAGGAGTAGCATCGCCAGGCCCCTATGCAAATTTTGCTATTGGGCCCAGATAATATATATTTTCCATTCCTGGGTTAATGGGTTACTATTTCCAAACACCAGGAATAAAAACTATATGTGGGATAGAAAGTTACAGAAAACTTGCACTTTACATATGAAAAATAGTATATGGGCAAAATTGTACAATGTCAGATAGCCAACCCAAAAACACAAAGGAAATAAACATGTAAGATGATAAATAGTATAGTTATGGAAAGTAGAATCAGCCCTCTTCAGCTATGCCATGGTTTATGCTTTGTGCCTTTATATGGTCACTAGTGATTCCTTCTAGCAATAATACTCTATAATGCAGTTTTAAATAGTTATATATACAATGCATTCCAAATTATTAATAAGCTATATTTAATTTTCTGTGCCCTCAGCAGACATTATATGTGCTATGTATTCTTTACTTATAGGTTATCAGGCTTCAGTTTATTTTAATCAAATTGAATGTAGTGTTACAATCCCTTATATAGAGGCACCATCCTCTGCAGCGCTGTAAATCACTCGTTATAATAAATAGGGGACTCCATAGCATTATAATGAGAGGAAGTATTATCATTTAGCAGTATGAGACTGCAGACAGATTCCTTGCATGCTATTTCTCCTTGTAATGTACTTTAACAGAATATGTATTGTATCCTAACAGCCCTAAGCAAAGGTTTAGTTTGTATTCACCACAGGATTGGAATTTCACATTTGGCACCTTTCTGCTATATTAATATAGATATGAGAAAAGCAAACATTGCTAAGTTCTCCTTAGTGCATGCAGGAACTGAGCCCACTTATCATGTTCAACTGAAGAGAATAGCATCAACTTTAGTGGAATCTGGGCACACACTTACCCGTCTTAGGTGGTGGGCAGGCTGCGGCTTTGCGTCTGGAAGAGCTTGCAATCTCGAAAGCTCGCCTAGCATCTGACACCGACAGGAAAGTGTCTTCTGCCTCTGAGTCTCCCTGCCTGGACCTGCTGCTATTCCCCCGGGAAGAAGAGCAACCTGCCTGGAGGTCCGGGCTTTCTGGGAAGACCCCTGTGTCGCCCTCTGCATAGTTGCTTAGACTGGAAGCTGGAGGTGTGTCTTGCGGGGGCTTTGCATTGTCAGATGGTATGTCCCATACTGGTGCCTCCTCTCCCGCTCCCTGAGCTGGGTCCCCGTCACGTCTATTATATACTGCTGCTTCCCATCCACCTGCGCTTTGGCTGATGGTGCGCACGCTGTCCCTGTCCAGCAGGTAGATGCGCTTAGGGGGCGCACGGGGGTTCTCACTGTCCTGGTACCGGAGGCTGGTACACACCACTCCAGGCCGGTGGGGGCTGCTACTTAGCGTTTCCTCCCCAGTGTCTATTAGTAACTGGTCGGTGCTGAGCGATTTTCCCAGCTCTCTCTGTACCGACATCCTAGTGACTTGCCTGCTGCCCTCGCTGCTCTCTGAGACGGAGCGGGTCAGCCTTCTGATGCTCCCCTGCAGGTAGGAGATGAGGTTCTCGCTCTCTGCTCTTCTGTATACCCGGGTTCTCCCCACAGTGTCACCTCCTGTGCCGCCGTCTTCCTCTGATCCGCCATCACAGCGGGTATTAGGGTGAGTGTCTGTATGGTGCATGCACCTGTGGAGGTCGTAGCCTTCACTCCATACTCTGGACTCATCTTCCTTCATCTTATATAGAAGCACGTTCGTGTATCTGTGCGGAGTCACCACTTGCTTCCCCAACCTCATATCCATCGTCCCACTCTCCTGTCTAGTTACCAGTTCACCTGGGGCTGCCCCCCCATCCAGTACATCCCAGTTCCTGTCTTCCACTTTCCATTTTCGTCTTTGGATGCACTCTTTGCTGGACATAGCAGTCTGAGGGTCACCCTGCACAGTACTGCCACCACCCTTTCCCTCCCCTGCACCTTCTGTACAACACAAACTTGCTGAATTGCGGGAGGCTATTAGGTGACTGGGGAAATGTTCATCAAGTTCCCTGTGTCCCTCAGTCTTTAGTCCCGGGTGCGAGTGCTCAGGTAGAAGGGCATGGGCACCCAATACCTCTGTGATGCCCGCCCTGGCTGCTGGCACACGGATACCACTGACATCCACCTCCTGCATTTGCATGCTCAGCTCACCTCTCAGCGGAGGATGGGTGCATCGGATTCAGGCTGTGTATATTGAGTACCACCTCCCTGTCCACCACCAGTATAACGTTCTTCTCTAGTTACAGGCAACTCCTTATCTGTTCTTTTCCATCAAGACGTTACTCTGTACTTCTTGTTACTTATTTATGCCTAGACTGGGTAACCAAGGAAAAAAGGAGATGTTCTCTCAGGATGATACATTTTTTTGCCTGTCATTAAATCTTTGTTTTAATTGTCTTTCAGTCATCAAACGTCTTTGAAGGCACTAAAAAGTGTGTTAAATGAAAGCAAAGATCTCAGTATACAGCACAAAACACACGGATGGGAACATTAATCTGTAATGAAGAGCTTTAGGATTCCAACAAATATGGCAGAGGTTGAGCAGCCTCTCCTTATTAGAGAAACGTGAAACATCACTCTGCTCCACTGAATTACAAACCATTCAAATATTTCAGATGTAAACAAAGTACATAGCAGGACTGCACAATCTAATTCTTTTTTTGTTAAACATATTCTATTTACAGCAGTTGAAACAAAGGAATGAGAGTCTATTCATCCAAAAAAAGACCTCACCTATTAATGTATGCACTTAGAGCTGTACACAGGTCCACCGGCGGAGTATACATTGCTCCGAAACGAAGTGTATACATCTCAGTCACATCACTTTCAACTCAAGGGGTCAGAGCCAGTCCAACACTAATTATTTGGTAAGAGAATATGGATTTGGTGCCCAATGGTGAAATAAACTTTTAAAGGTTTGGAAATATATAATGTTACATTTCAAAAAAACAAACAAATGCCATCAGGCCCATACATGGGCACCTTATATTCCATCAGAAAGTAATTGAAGCTTGAGACCTTGTTAGAGCTACGGTTAAGATACCACCGTCTGGAATGCCACCCGTCGGTATCCCGATGTTGAAAGCTTGACCAGGGACAAAAGATAGGTGCCTAAATCCTGATGCCTATCTTTAGCCCAATGCCGAAATCCCGGCGCCCGGCATCCCGAATGAAGGTAAGCCGGGGCTTTCTACCTGTTAACCATGGGGGGGAGGGTTAGGCACCTCCCTGGGGAGGGTTAGGGTAAGGGGGTTATAGCTAGGCACCACTGTGGGGAGGTTAGGCACCCCCCCTGGAGGGTTAGGTTTAGGGTGTAGGAAGGGTGGGTTAGGGTTAGGCATCACTGGGGGGAGATTAGCGTTAGACACCCACCCGGGACGGTTAGGTTTAGAGTGCGGGAAGGGGGTTTAGGTACCACTGGGGGGGAGGTTAGGCACCACTAAGGGAGGGTTGGGGGGGGGACAGGCGAGGGTTATTGTACTTGCCAGCAATTGGCAAGATCTTCACTGTTTGGGCTTCCAGCGTCGGTATTTTGTCCACCGGGAATAGATCCGGCAGCATTACATACCAATTCCCTAGGATATTTATGGGTCTTTGTGAATAAACAGATATAATGCAGGGACTGATTGAGAGATGGACGCTAATACCACTGCAGCTGCAAACTTTTATGCAGCAGCTATGCGAAAATATGCAAATGCAGCAAAGTCCGGGATTTCTATTGAGACGCCCACAAATCCAAGCGACAGCATGCAAAGACGCAGCATAGGATGATCATTGGATTATAGATCTTCTGAGGAACATTATGGTCGTGCAGAATAGGTGCGATAACTGAGACACAGGAGCCATTTTGATTGTCTACGTGATCGCAGTTGCAAGTTGTGACACCCCCCTGAAACGGTTGCGACATGCCTGTGTTCAAGCTGCCACTTCCGTTACCTCCCCCAAATGGGTAGTCTGTTAATCACTTTGCAAATATATTCTATCTGCAACCGCTGTCGCAAGACCATCGCAGCACATGCTCAGTGCGGCTCAAATGCACGCACAGACCACTGATAAACGCACAACTGCATAAATATCATCATTGCGTCCATCTCTGAATCAGGCCCACAGTCTTTTTAGAGAATACTGAATTGAGTGCCAGAAGTCTTACAGGCAAAGGGGCATATTCAATTTGACGCGCAAAGTTGGAAAGGTTTCGCCTGCCGTACTTTTCGCTGACCGTGTGATTTGGAGGCGAAAACTTTTAATGCGCGGCCCCGCTATTCGCCCTATTCAATTCCAAAGAACGCGAAAACGGAACCCGGCGAAACTCAAACAGGCAAAAAGTGCTGTCTGATTTGGGGAAATCAGCCTGACACCCCCCAAAAGATGCACTAACATTGGGGACCAATGTAGATACCCCCGAATAGCCCTACTGAAGCTATTTTGGGTACTGCTCTCAATAGCTGTTAATTAGCGTCTTTGCACAAGTGGTGAAGAATAGCATTTATCAGGTTTTTTTGAGAAAATAACTAATCCCAGCAAATTTGGGGTACATGAAAATAGGTGCTAGCATGTTTAAAAATCGCAAAAGTGAAGTTATAAAATACGTGAAAAATGCACCTTCAGCAACCAAAAAAACACCTCCCCCATACTTGCAGACGCCCCAAAAGCTTATTTAGCTAGTTTTTAAGTTTGTACCCCAACTTTGTACTTTTTCACCCCCTTTTTCAAAGCAATTTTTTGGGGTGCAGGGTGGTTTCCCCACCTTTGCACCCCAAAACTGCAATTCTGCACTTTTTTCCGCCTGGTTTCATAGGCAAATCTTTTTCGCCTATACCAATGCATTGACTTTCCATGTAGGCGAAAAGTCTTTGAAATTGAATACGGGGATAAGTTTTCGCCTGGCGAAATGACATCATCACTAATTGAATATGCCCCATAGAGGGGTATTCAATTAGGTGCGAAAAGTGAGTTTCTGCCGAAAAGTTTCGGCGGTTACGTCATGTCGCTAGGCGAAAACTTTTCCCCGTATTCAATTCCAAAGACTTTTCGGTGGTGCGGAAAGTCAATGCATTGGAATAGGCGAAAAAGATTTGCCTATGAAACCAGGCGAAAAAAAGTGCAGAATTGGGGTTTAAGGGTGCAAACTTGCGGGAACTACCCAGCACCCTTGGGGCAGTCCCCCAAAGGTAAACTGTGTCAAAAAAAGTTTTAAAAAAATTGAAGAACACCTCAAAAAAGTACTTTCATTTTGGGGGAAAAAAAAAAAACAAAGTTGGGGGACAAACTTGGATAATAGCGAAATAGACTCCAGGGGACTCCCCAAGTATGCCACAGGTGTTTTTAAGATTGCAGGTGCTTGCAGCAGGTGGATTTTTTAAGATATTTAAAAGTTCACTTTAGCAACTTCAAAATATGCTAGCACCCATTTTCATGTACCCCAAACTTGCTGGGACTACTTATTTCCTGCAAAAAACCTGCTAATTGCTATTCTTCACCACTTCAGCAAAGACGCTAATTAGCAGCTATTGAGAGCATTTAAGTACCCCAAATACCTTCAGCAAGCCTATTCGGGGGTATCTATAGTGATCCCCAATGTCAGTGCATCTTTTGGTGGGTGTCAGGATGATTTCCCCAAATCTGACAGGACTTTTCGCTGGTTTCGAATTCGCTGGGTTCCGTTTTCGCTGTTTTGGAATTGAATATGGGAACAAGCTGGGACGAGTGCGATACTTTTCCTCATTCAGAAACAGCGATGATGGGGGAAACTCCGGCACCTAATTGAATACCCCCCATAGTCTCATGATACTGTACTCAACTGAAAGCAGAGACAGGCAGTAGATGTGACAACAGTGAAGTGCCTGTAGTACCAGTGTCAGCCTGCAGGAGATGATGATACTAGAGTGCTGCACACTACTGAGAGTAGGATGTGGATTAATGCACAAGAGTGTGTAGTGGGACACCTCTGGAATGGGTGCAAAGTGCAGAACAGCCCAGATGGTAGATGCTTAAGATAAATGGGGACTGAATGGATGCAGGATGCACTTATACACATGTAGCTGGAGATTAAAGGCCTGATTCAGAGATGGACAGTAATGCAAACGCAACTGCCTACTGTCACGGATCTCAGTTGCTAAAATATGCTAATGCCTTGCAAAACATGGCTGAGCATAGGGACGGCCGCTGCTGCTTCCTTATATCCGTACGACGACATGCAACAGCGCAAACATCAGTACCATCAACACCCAGCAGGCAGTCTGACCAGCCGCTGACTCAGCAGCTCTCCTGACACGCAGTGAGCTCTTATGCTACTAAAGCAATCGCAATGCCTAATTTATGCATGCCCATGAAATGGCGTTTAAACGGTTAGACATGAATGCGTTCCTCTAACCAACCCCCACCCCCATTACCAACCCAAAACGCTGATTATTTGTCACTCACTTTGTAAGTGATTCCTCTGTACGAATGTAATCAGAATGCAATCGCTGCACATGCACAGTGTTACTATTGTGCAATGGCAAACAATCGCTCGTCCATCTCAGAATGAGGCTCTAAGTCTGATACAGAATGCAGATGCACTATGTAAATGCAGAATATTGGAGGCTGAGTCAGATGCAGGTACACTTTATAAGCGCAGATCACTGAAGGCTGAGTCAAGTGCAGAAACTGGAATAGAGCTGGATGTCACTGCAGCCAGGAATCTGTTCTCAGGGAGAAGAGTGTTATTCTGGCAATGAGCTGAACACAGGAGATGGTTGAAATAGCGCACTCCCAGCGCCTACTGGCCGAGCAGGTCATATGAGTGCGGTTGCTGGAATCTGGTTGGCAGATGTAGTCATGTTGAAAAATATGAGATATGGTAAGAACTTACCCTTGTTATCTCTATTTCTACGAAGTCCATAGGGTTCCACAGGATACCTTGGGGTATAGGTGTGACGTCAGTCGCTGGGCACCATAGAGTTAAGCTTTTCAGCCTCCCAGGATGCACTAGGGTCCCCCACCTATACCCCGCCCCCGAGCCAAGGCACCTCAGTTAGTTATCAAGCCATAGGCCGGAGGAGGAGAAGGAAGAGAGAGAAAAAAGATCTGGACACAAACAAGAATCACATTCTCACCAGAGGGAGACGGAAAACCGGTGACCAGAGCAAAGCCCATCTGCAGCACAGGTGCGACAGGGCGGGAGTCCTGTGGAACCCTATGGACTTCGTAGAAATAAAGATAACAAGGGTAAGTTCTTACCATATCTCATATTTTTTACTTCAGGGTCCATAGGGTATCCACAGGATACCTTGGGGATGTCCCAAAGCAGTATCCTTTAAGGGTGGGGACGCTCCTGTGCAGAAAGGAGAATCCGCCGCCCGAAGGAAGCATCCTGAGAGGCGAAAGTGTCAAACCTGTAATACCTCACGAAGGTATGGACAGAGGACCACGTAGCAGCCTTGGAGATCTGAACTGCCAAGGCACCACGTCGAGCTGCCCACGAAGGACCCACAGACCTAGTGGAATGAGCCTTCAGATAAGGAGGGACCGGTAGGCCTTCATGAAGATAAGCTTCAGAAATAGCCATACGGATCCAGGCTGCCAAAGTTTGCTTTGAAGCAGGCCAACCCTTTTTACGGAAGCCATAGAGGACAAACAAAGCGTCCGACTTCCTAAACGAAGAAGTGCGGTCAACATAAGTCCTTAAGGCCCGCACAACATCCAAAGAGGCCTCACCCACGGAAAGACCCGGTGAGTTAAAGGCCGGAACAACTATTTCCTCGTTAACATGAAACTGGGAAACAACTTTGGGAAGAAACTCGGGCCGAGTGCGGAGCACTGCCCTGTTCCCATGAAAAACCAAGAAAGGGGGTCTACAAGAAAGAGCCCCTAACTCAGAAACACGTCTGGCCGAAGCAATGGCCAGAAGGAAAACAGTCTTAGCTGTTAGCCATTTAATATCCACTGAGCCCAGTGGTTCAAACGGCGGTCCTTGGAGAGCCCTCAGGACCACAGCCAAATCCCAAGGCGCCACAGGTGGAACAAAGGGCGGCTGAATACGGAGAACACCTTGCATAAAGGTGCGCACATCCGGGATTGTAGCAATCCTACGGTGAAACCAGACAGATAGGGCCGAAACCTGTACCTTCAAAGAAGCAAGGCGAAGCCCATGATCTAGTCCCGCTTGCAGGAAGGCGAGAATCCGAGACAGACGAAACTCCAGCGGTGCATAACCTCTCGGTCGACACCACTGGAAGAACGTATGCCACACGCGATGGTATATCCTCGCGGAAGACGGTTTCCGAGCTCGTAACATGGTACGCACCACAGAGCTGGAAAACCCCCGGGACCTCAGCATGGCCGTCTCAACAGCCACGCCGTCAAAGACAGCCGAGTCAGGTCCGGGTGAAGGCAAGGACCCTGAGACAGAAGGTCCGGTCGTAGCGGCAACCGCAGAGGACTGTCCCACGGACAGACCCTGAAGGTCTGAGAACCAGTGCCGTCTGGGCCACGCGGGAGCTATCAACAGGAGCGTCCCTCCTTCCTGTTTGAATTTCCGGATTACCCGTGGAAGAAGGGAGACCGGAGGGAACAGGTATGCGAACCGGAACGTCCACCGGACGGACAGAGCATCCACCAGAGACGCCCCTTCGTCTCTTGTGCGAGACCCGTACACCGGCAACTTGTTGTTGTGCCGGGACGCCATGAGGTCGATTTCTGGAAGACCCCACCTGTCCACCAGTAGTTGAAAAACGTCCGGGTGCAGGGACCATTCCCCTGGATGAACGTCCTGGCGACTTAGAAAGTCCGCCTCCCAATTTAGCACTCCCGGGATGAAGACCGCTGATATGGCCGGAAGATTGCGCTCCGCCCAAACCAGGATCCGAGAGACCTCTACGAGAGCCGCCCGACTGCGAGTTCCTCCTTGCCTGTTTATGTAGGCCACGGTGGTAGCGTTGTCCGACTGGACCTGCACCGGGTGACCCTGGAGAAACCGCTGTGCCTGCTGGAGAGCATTGAAGACCGCACCGTTCCAAGATATTTATTGGAAGCTCCGCTTCTGTCGGCGTCCACCTGCCCTGGAACAAGTGTGGACCCGAAACTGCTCCCCAGCCCCGAAGACTGGCGTCCGTTGTCAACAGGACCCAATTTGGAACCCAGAACGGACGTCCCTTGTTGAGGTGGGTCGTCTTTAACCACCACGCAAGGGACAGGCGAACCTCCGGGGTGAGCACAATCGTCTGGGACTTCAGAGACTGAGGCAGCCCGTTCCACTTGGACAGGATCAGGTGCTGCAGAGGTCTGGAGTGAAACTGGGCGTATTCCACCATGTCGAACACCGACACCATGGAGCCCAGTAACCTCATCGCCGAGTGTAAGGACACCCGGCGGCTGTGCAGACAACTGCGCACCCTTCACTGTAAAGCAGAGATCTTGTCCTCCGTCACGAAGATCCTTTGCTGTCCCGAGTCCAATAAGGCTCCAAGATGCAGAATCCTCCGAGACGGGATTAGAGTGGACTTCTGCCAGTTGATTAGCCAGCCGTGCCGTTGCAGCAGTGCAATGGTCAGGTCCAAGTGGTGTAACAGGAGCTCTGGAGATCCTGCCACCAATAACAGGTCGTCCAAGTACGGCAACATGCGGACTCCCTGCAGCCGCAGAGAAGCCGCCATTACCGCCATCACCTTGGTGAAAACACGTGGTGCTGTCGCCAGGCCAAAAGGTAATGCCCGAAACTGGAAGTGGTCGCTGCGGATTGCAAACCGGAGGAACTGTTGATGGCGCAAAAGAATAGGGACATGCAGTTAAGCGTCCTGTATGTCCAATGACACCATGTAGTCCCCAGGTTCCAGCGCCAGAATGATGGACCGTAGGGTCTCCATCCGAAACTTCGGGACCCGCAAAGACTTGTTGAGTGCTTTGAGGTTGAGAATCGGACGATATGACCCATTGGGTTTCTGTACCAAAAATAGATTTGAATAGAAACCCTGGCCCCTCTGGGAGAATGGAACAGCCTGGAGCATAGTGTGCAATACCTTCCGCAGCTCCGTAGCCTTGTTCCGGTCTGATGGTAGACCCGTGGTGAAGAATCGAGCCGGGGGTCTGTGCCGGAAGGAGAGGGCGTATCCGTGGGAAACCACCTCCAGAACCCAAGTGTCTGTCGTAGTGGTCGACCAACACTGGGCGAACTGTAGCAGGCGGCCTCCCACCCTGGGATCCCCCAAAGGGAGGCCCGGACCGTCAGGCCGCAGGCTTGTCATCTGGCTTGGGGGCCGGACGTCTGGTACTCCATGCCTGCTTCCGGGGCTTGGCCGATTTCTTAGGACCAGCCTGTTGAGGAAACGACTGTGGTTTGGGCCTGCCCTGGACCCTAGATGACCGAAAGGACGATGGTCCAGAACCAGAAGGAGCAGCGGCCGACGGGAGGCAAGCCGATTTGGCTGCCGCCAGCGTGGCCACAATCTTATCCAGATCCGGACCGAAGAGGACTTCTCCGGTAAACGGCAAGGCTTCCAGACCCTTCTTGGAATCTGCGTCCGCCTTCCAGGATCGCAGCCACAAGGTGCGACGAGCAGCTACCGCTGCTGAAGAAATTCTAGACACCAGAGTACTAATGTCTAGAGCCGCCTCGTTGATGTAAGTGGCCGAATCACGGAGATTGCCAATCAACTCCGCCTGTTCGGCCGGACAGTCGGAATCAAAAGAAGCCTCTAATGAATCCGCCCAGCGCTCCATCGCTCTGGCAACCCAGCAAATGGCCATAGCCGGCCGTGCTGCCCCCCCCCCGCAAGGGAATAAGCGGACTTCAGGCAGATTTCCACCTTGCGGTCCGTAGCATCCTTAAGGGAGGACATGGATGGCATCGGCAATGTGGCACTACGGACAAGACGGGTCACGTGAGAATCCACCTGTGGAGGGGATTCCCACTTAGCAAAATAATTATCCGCGAACGGATAAGCCACCGCCAGGCGTCTCTGCGGCTGGTATCTTTTGCCAGGCTGTTTCCACGCCTCCTCTAAATGGTCCACCAACTGACCCAAAAGAGGAAAGACTGTGGCATCGCCCTTCACATCTTTGAAAAAGGCATATTTAGACTTAGCCGCTGGGGGAACTTCGTCCTCAATCACCAAGGCTGTGCGGACCGCCCGAATAAGTCCAGGAATATATACTTTGGACTTAGCATCAGCGTCCTTAGTATGGAGAGGTTCCTGATCGTAAGGATCCAGAATCTCCCCATCATCAGACGTCCCTTCGTCATCCTCATAAGGAGCGGACAGAGACGCCACCGGCCGTTTATGAGGCCGCATCACAGACTCCCCTTGCAATACATCCGACAAGTGCTGTACAGAACTCGTCAGGGAGTTAACCCACGCTGGCTCCTGAGAAACCGGGAGCGGGGAAATAGGGAGACTGTGGGGTACCACCAATTGTCATGGGAAACCCTGCATGGGTGACGACACCACAGACTGCTGGGACAAACCCATCGGAGTAAACGCGGGCTGCGGAGCTAACTGGCCCACTAAAGCTGTTAGCGCCTGAGTGAAACAAGCCCAGGGCGGCTCCTGTACCGGTGCTGTAACCGTAAGAGGCCGCGCCATGGACAAACACTGCCGGCAAAGGCCCTCCGCGCTACCCTCCCCCTCCGCTAACGGTACTTTACACGTGGTACACTGTAGCCGGAGGGGAAAATCACTTTCAGACATGACGGCACCACGTATGTGACCCCTCTCACCAATTATATATTAAATAGGCGAGAGACCACCCTGCAGCACCGCACCGCAAGGGCTTAGCAGAAAGAACAGGGACAGTAATAAAGCTGACAGTTTAGAGAAGAAAAGTTACAGGCAGCGCTAGCACAGTCACATACAATGCAAAGAAAATCAATTCCTGCACTAACAGCGCTGATCACTCAACTACACAGACACAGGGCCTGGTAGGACACAGCGCTGCATACACAGACCTGACCACAGCGGAGGAGAGGTATGCGGGGGGACCCAGACCACGATGCTTCCGTCCAGTGCTTCCAGCAGCGTTCACCATGCGTTGGAGAAGATGGCCGCCGAGGAGCAGAGAGGAGGCTGGCCTGGGGGAGGAGCGCTGACACAGGGCCAGTCAGCACAGTGCAGAGGGCTGTGTGCAGCGGGGGAGGCGCCGGCTGTGAGACAGGGAAGGCGCGCTCCCCTGGCATGCATTTAACCCCTGGGACGCCGCAGCGCTACCGCTCTGCTGCGGTCCGCTGTCCCAGGGGGTAGTGGAAGCGCAGGTTGGTCGCCTGGCTCCACGCTGCAGCCAGTCCCCAGGGAGCCCCCTGCCTGGGGACTTAGGACCATGTGATCAGCGGGGACCCACCGCGGGACCCCGCTGCTTACCTCTGTCCCCCTTGAATCCGGCCATGGTCCGGAACATCTGGGGTCACCGCTAGCTGTGACCCCAGATGCCCATCAGCATCCCCGGATCAGTACCGGCGTTCTGGTACCGGCGGGGTGTAGGGAAGACAGCATGGACGTCAGGACTGACTGTCCATGCTGTTCATCCAGATGTGCAGCCACAGCTGCATGAAGAAAAAGCTTCAGGGGCTCTTCTAGCCCCCACTCCAACAGGTGCACCCGACTCCGGCCGGGCACCAAACTAAACTGAGGTGCCTTGGCTCGGGGGCGGGGTATAGGAGGGGGACCCTAGTGCATCCTGGGAGGCTGAAAAGCTTAACTCTATGGTGCCCAGCGACTGACGTCACACCTATACCCCAAGGTATCCTGTGGATACCCTATGGACCCTGAAGTAGAAAATCCAAGGTGGCCACACCCATTCTGTGCCACGGTGGGAACAGAAAGGAGGGTAAACGATAGGCGCACATGCAATAGTGCCAGTGCAGATCTCAGGGATACCAGAAGTGACCAGATAGGGCACAGATGGCAGTGTGGTAATATCACCGGACCCAGGAAATGGAGCGAAGATCCAGATGTGTGACACACAATAATATGGGGAGAGCGATTTAGAGAGGAACGAAAATGTCTGCAATGTACCTCTTCATTGATCTACCCCATGTGTTCAGCATCTGCCCTGTAAGGTGAGCGGATGCTGGTGCATGCGCAGTCTGAAACTTTGTCCTCAGGATGTTTCAATCTCCATGATGGTTGTCAGGATTGCGAAAGGGCAGCTTATCAGAGGACATCGCCAATAAGGTAAGTTTTCCTGAATGACTACCAAACATTACTATATACTGCATCGATAAGATGAGGTATATACTTATATTTTCCAGTAGCCACTTAATTTTGTACATGAATAGCATCCTAAAACACAGAGCAAACACAAAAGCAAAATACAGTGGATGAAACAAGATCAGAGTCTAGGGGTAAGTAGTGAGAGCATGGATAAGTGGAGCCAGGGGTATGGAGAGAGCAAAAGTCCAAATGGAATCCATGAGGCTGGCTGGAAGAGAGGTAGTCTGTACACGGGAGCTATGGGGCTGATTCAAACCTCATTGTTTGCGTACAACTTCCATGGTGAGTAATCCGCGCATGTGCTGATCACTGACTGTGAGATCGCTCACAGTGTCCCCAAGCTGCAGTATGATTGACATGCTGCGTTTGTTTGTGGACGAGACTGGGGCAGCAACGTGGTCCGTTTTACAAAACTGAGGCGTCACCCCTGTTTTGTAGACATGCCGCGGTCCGGGTTTGTGCCTTCCGATGCAGATTACCTGGCCCCAGCAGAACAATTCTGGCAGCCAGTATGAGTAAGCTTAGACTTACTCAGATAGCCGATGGTTGCGACCAACCCGAACGATGTGATCTGATGCTGTATCTTCGGTTATAGCACTTGGATCTGCGATGCTGGCAGGTGGCTCTTTTGTCCTTAAGACGCCTTCTGCGGCATTAGCATATTAGTTGTACGGTATTGCACAGTGCTGTACAATGCCGTACTATTATGAATCAGGTCCTATGAGCAGTCATATAATAATTGTATAATATTCTAGTAGAATAAACGGTATACAGCCAGCCCTGCATTGAGTAGTATAATATAAGTGTATGGATATTTTGGTCCAGCTGCAGAGATGCATACAACTATACATACGTGAGGATATACACAGGAGCAAATACGGCCAACTTGCCTTCAACTCTGCACCGGCTCCATAGAATCAAATGTATACGACTGGTGTATACTGTATGTCAAAGAGATTACAATATTAAAATAAATAGCATGATCAGGGTCTATTGCCATGTTGGGTGTACTGGGGTAGAGCTGTTTTCAACTTAATTTAGAATAGACCGGCTACAGCTATATATGACAATTTTAACAAAGGGTAACTAAAGAAACACCGCATTTATCCTAGCAAACTAAGGTTCGGAACACATTTAACGATGTCTACCCAGCCGACCTGTCGTGCAATGGGACCCGGCGTACACACTTGCCGATGTCAGGAGCGACTTTGCGACGGCGGGGGCCATGCTGCATTCGGGAGCGTGCATCATCAGCGACATTGAGTGTACACACTAGACAATGTTGCCGACTTGTCGTCCAATATCGTCTTGTGTGTACCGGCTATAAGCATATGGCCTGAATGAATTATTGCAAGTACTAACATTTGGCCAAAGAAATAGCTGACACTGTTTAGGCTGCTGCTGCAGATAGAATAGCAATTTAACAATATAGGCCCATATTCAATTAGTTTCGCACCCGCGATACTTTTTCGCATGCCGCACTTTTCGCCGACTTTGCGTGTTTTAGCCGTAGAAACTTATCGGGCGCGCCACCGCTATTCGCCGTTTTCAATTCCAAAGGACACGAAAACGCGTCCTGGCGAAACTCAAACAGACGAAAAGTGCTGTCAGATATGGGGAAATCAGCCTGACACCCCCCAAAAGATGCACTAACATTGGGGATCAATGTACATGCCCCCGATTAGGCCTAAGAAAGCTATTTGGGGTACTTAAGTGCTGTCAATTGCTTCTAAATAGCGTCTTTGCACTAGTGGTGAAGAATAACATTAAGCAGTTTTTTGGGGGTGAAAATAAGTAGTTCTGTCAAATTTGGGGTACTTGAAAATGGGTGCAAGCATAGTTAATCAATAAAACACCTCACCCATACTTGCAGCCCCCCCAAAAGTCTATTTCACTACTTTTAAGTATGCACCCCCACTTTGTACTTTTTCGCCCCCATATTCAAAGTGCTTTTTTGGGATGTTACTCACTTTTTTTTAGGCATTTTTTGCCGCATTTATCCTTTGGGGGGCTATCCCAAGGGTGCTGAGTGGTTTCTGCACCTTTGCACCCCAAAACAGCAATTCTGCACTTTTTCCAAAACTGCTATTCAGAGGCGAATCTTTTTCGCCTATTGCATTGCACCTTCGTATACGAGAAAAGTGAATGCAATTGAATATGGCGAAAAGTCGCAATCCGTGATACTTTTTCATGGATTCCCACTTTTCACTGCTAATTGAATACGGGCCATTGTGTTAATTTAAAAAGTTTTCATCAACTATTATATCTTATACAAACAGCAGTTAATAAAGCGCAACAAAAACCTTAACTTTGTCCTCAATTTACGCCGTTTAAAGCACATCCTCAGAGCTTCTCTGCTGCATATTGTACTGTATATGTAATAAGCACTCCTGTAGTACTCCATTACAGTGTATTAAGATATGCAGTAAGCATAGCAAAGTGTAGAGAAGACTCATCAGAAAGTGTGTGTATACAATTCTTACATTAGGTTTTGGTCTACGAGCATTAAAGCAAGTCTGACACTGTTGTGTACAAGGCCTTAGACAATAAAATGTTTAATGGGGTGTAATTATGTTCATCATCCCTTTACTATGTGGCTTTTAAAGAAAATTGCATAGGAATTGGTGATTTAGGGCATTGCCAAGAGTCCACCACCCGCATTCGGTATGGGATCCCGGCTGCCGCATGACCGGCAGCACGATTCCAGGCTGCGGCAGCCCGACAAAACAGCAGAGCCCGGCAGCGGAAGCCCGACAGCGCTGGAAATCCTGATTGTCCCTAAGGTAAGTATAAACTACCTAACCCCCCTAACCCTCCTTAGGGGTGCCTAACCCTAACCTCCCCCCCAAGTACCTAACCCTAACCTCCCCCCTCTAAGTGCCTAACCGTAACCCACCCCTCCCCGCTGCCTAACCCTCCCGGGGGGGTGCCCAACCCTAATTCCCCCCCCCGATATCCCTTCGATCGGGATGCCGGGCGCCTGTCTCCCGGCGTCTGGAAAATGACAGGCGTCTATATTTTAGACACCTGTTATTTAACCCTAGGCGAGTTAGAGGATTCGGGAAGCCGGCGGTCGGGATTGCGGCCGCCGGCTTCTTAAACTTATCCCCACCACCCACTACTTCTAATGATCCAGGTAAAGATTAAAATGTGTAGTAGCTCATCCAGGTGTGAGATTCAGACCTTTCTATCAGTTATGGTTTTAGATCATTTTTTTTGTTAATATAATAATTCTACCACTAAATTTCATTTTAAATAAGCATTTAATGATCCAACCACTACATTTTAGTAATTATGCCTGACGTTGCTCATCTGATTTGTGCTGCTACCCGAGTGTCTCCTGTGCAGACTTGTCTTTAATGTGTGATATTGGCTCCTGACTTTCTCTGCATCCTTACTCTGTAGCCAATAGAGGGGCAGGACACAGTCAGGGCCCTGCCAGGTTAAACATCTTACCACACAGTATTAAACGCACGTGGCCTGTACACTAGTGAAAGCGGGGATGGGTAAGTAACAGCAGCTACTGTGTTCCCCAACCCATGGTATGTTATGTGACACAATTATGTTTTTACTCTCGTGCAGGCTAAGTCCAATGTGCACATGTAAGTTCCAACATGAAGACATCATTTTTAAATATTTCCCTTAATAAAAGTTTTTCTTTTTGAGGTATTAAAATCTTTCTTACAGTCTTCTTGGATAAGCTAAATATTGATTTTGATGCTATGTATAGTAGCTTTTGATGTTTCAACATCCTACGTATAAAAAAAAAAATGGACCATGTTAACTGCAAGATTCAGAAGCATAAATCCATTTCCTTAAATGGCCAGCTTACTTAAGTCTTTCCATTGCTTGTGTTAAGTGGACATCAGGACACACACACTGCTAGTTCTGTAAGTAGCAGAATCAAGTAGAATAAAGGTACTAATATACATATGCACTATAGAGGTACAAATTCACACTATATATACTGTGTGTTTATATACTGTACACATATATATATAGTTAATTAAAGACACAAAGGGGGCACTCTATATTGCATGTTTTAATATAATATCATCTAAAACCATTCACTAAACGGTGGGATTTGCTCTGCAGGGTTCAGTCGGTAACACACACCACGTCGCTCACTGTTTTCTGAAGCAGTGTCGGGACCGACGGAGCAGTATAAAGGTGCCTACACACTTAGAGATATTTTACACGACTTGTGCGATTCCGATGCATCGTGACGACAAATCGTGTAAGATATGCCCAAATCCTGAGTGTCCACTCACCATCATGATGCTGATGCGCGTCCCGCAGGTTGTACATCGCATCTTCAGATCTGCCGTGCTGTAGGGCAGATCTGACAGTCTCAGTCACGATGCACTGGAATAGTTAGGAGGCACGATAGATCGTTTGTCACACTGGACAGTTTTTAACACCAAATCGTGCCCACGACTGCTGGGGAGCTGCTGGGGAGAGTTCAAGGGGAAATCGGACACAATGTCAGATCGTGAGCACATCGGCAAGTGTGTAGGCACCTTAAGAGTCTGGGGTAGTTACCCGACTGATCCCGCAGAAGTATTTTGAAAGCTTGATGCTGGTGGAGTATATTAAACAAATCATGTGGTAATCAGCCCACGCGGTTTTATATTTGGTACAAGCAAATCTTACCTTTTACTGGATGATTTGTGTTGTTCTATTAAAACATTTATGCACTATGGAGTTTGCCCTTTGTGCATTTTATTAACAGTGTCTTACCCCTGGGATATCGGGATTTCTCCAGCAAAGGGGCGCAGTGGTCCAGAATATTTGAAGGACATTGGTGCAAAAAAGGAATTGATGGACATTCTGACAGATTCTGTGTGGTAAAATTATGATTTATGCTGTGAATCTATCGTGCATGATCAAATGATTTGCATATTCATTAGATCAAGTGCGATATGTCACAGATGCATGTAACACGGACCAGGGAGATCCGTGCTACATGCATCTGTGTCATTGACACAGAAGCACGGACGGGATCAGTGAGACCAGTCTGTGCTGCTGTGTGTTTCAATGACACAGATGCACACACGGACCAGGAAATCCGTGCTATATGCTTCTGTGTCATTGTCGGCACGGACCCAGTGCTGTTTGTGCTTAAATACAGGGGACAAACGACGTAGGGGTCCCCTGTGATCATTATTCCCCCGCTAGAAAAAGTCTGGTGCTGGTTATGGATAATACAGGGGGAACCTACTCATTTTTCCCCCGGTATTTCAAGAACCAGGACCGGATCAGAGCCCAGTGTTGGTTGCGCAAAGTACGGGGGACCCCTACGTTGTTTGTCCCCCGTATTTTGGCAACCAGCGCTGGTTCTGACTAGCCCGGTGCTGGTTGTGCCTTAAGTACAGGGGACCCCTACGTCGTTTGTCCCTGCATTTATGCACAACCAGCACTGGGTCACTAAAAGCCCGGGGCTGGTTGCTGTCTTTAGCCGGCCACGCCGTTTTTTTTCATATTTTTACGTTTTGTTTTTTTTAAACCACAGCAGCTCAGACGGGTCTCTCTGATCCCGTCCGTGCTGTGTGTCAATGACACAGATGTGTGTAGCGCGGATCTTCTGGTCCGTGCGTGCATCTGTGTCATTGATATACACAGCAGCACAGACGGGTCTCACTGATCCCGTCCGTGCTTCTGTGTCAATGACACAGATGCATGTAGCACGGATCTCCCTGGTCTGTGCTACATGCATCTCTATCGTGCATGACATCGTTCTGTGTTCACAAACACAGAACGATGTGCGTCACATCGTGTACGGTAAGTCGAAATCTTACTGCAGGTTCAGTTGATCTATGATGCTGATACACGACGCCAGGGACGTGCATCGGCATCATAATCGTCCAGGAAAATACCACTTTTTACAAGATTGGTCGTTACGATCGATCGAAAAAAGGGAAAATCATGTAAAAAAATTGCACAGTGTACGGGCACCTTTACTTTGACAGAAGAGGATGATCCTGGTTCGCTATGGTGGTAAGTATACAATAAAATATACCTTTATACAATGGTTTTTGGGAAGTTAACATTTTATTTATAAAAACCAACAGAAAAAAATTAACAATTTAAACTGGTGTCTACATTTTCTTTTTAAATTTTTCTCAGTTGCACTACAGATGTCAGCATACCCAGGTGCCAGGGAGGGGGAAATGGGAGCCTTTGCATAAATAAACATCTTTGTTTATTGCACAACACTTAAGTGCCATCCTCTCCATGGATGATATAGGCAGGCTGTATTTATACAGGGAGTGCCACACAATATAGGTCAAAGCACCCCCATTTTCCCAGGTTTTATTGAAATTTGAAAACTTTAATATCTCAATGTACTCTGAAACTAAAGCATAGAACGAGCAAAAACGAATGGAGATAGAAAAAGGAATCAATTTGTTTAACTAAATGTAATTTAAGGTTCTGACTCATCAAAGTGGCCACCTTTTGCAGATATAACTGTCGAACACACCCATAGCATTCTTTCTACAAAGGAAGACATATGTTGCCCGGGATCTTCTTCCCAACACTGTTGCAGAAGTTCCCACAAATATGCTGCACTTGTAGGTTACTTTGCTTTCACCTTTCTGTCCAGTTCATCCCAGGTACCATTTTTCTCTCCGAATTCCATGCCTACATTACTTGTGTAGTTTTTCCACATGAACATAAACAAGTCTTTTATCACTATAGTTACTGCCAAACAGTTTCCAACAGGATGCGGTCATAATCCCGACCGCTGAGATTCCGGCACCGGCATCTCAACCGCCCGAATCCCAAAGGTAAGTAGCAGCTTTAGGGGGAGGGTTTAGCGTTAGGTAAGGCTCTAATGGAGGAGGGTTAGGTTTAGGGTGCGTGATGTTAGGTTTAGGCACAGGAGGGGGGGGGGGTTAGGTACAGGGACCGGGGAGGGAGGTTTAGGATAGGGAGGGGGAGGGTTAGGATACCTACCATCAGGTGTAAGTATCATAACTCTGTCGGGATGCCGGTGTCGGGATTTTGACCACTGGGATCCCGAGCACCGGCATCCCGTACCCATCCCTTTTCATACAATCACAGCTCAGTAAAGAGATCTCTTCTCCTAGCCATAGTGGATAACATTTTCTCAACTAAGCCTGCACAGCATTTTTATACATTTCAAAAGCATAATGGGGTATCTCAATAATCACATTTGTGCACTCTTAAATTTACTTTGTGTAACTCTTTGTTCCACTTTACTTGGTTGTTTAAATCAACTACATTGTTTAGAGGGAAATAATGAACTAAAAAATAAATGAAGGCAACATATTAATCTTCAAGTCTTTAATTGCTGTCAAAATAATTAATAACAAGTGTATATTACCGCACAAAAAAAATATGCATCGTCTTTCTGCAACATATTGAATAGAAATATACACATACTATCCACACATATAAGTGCAAAACTAAAAATTCTATCGAGAAGATAATGGAGTCAGCAGTTGGGGCTTTTAGAAACAGAGAAGCAGTCCATTCACAGTAGGGCATGGAGGACACCCACTTAACAAGTTGCTGGAGTCAATATTACCATTGTGGCCAACAGTAAGATGTAAGGCTCTATTAGGTGGAATACATTTTTGCCACATGATAATACTGTACAAGTGGTGTCCTTTAAAAAGGTGCATTTCTTGATCAATGACTTTGGCAATAAAAATATGTTACCAAATGGTTATTTATATTTAAAAAAACAACAACATATGAAGCAAGATATTTTGTAGGATCTTGACATGCAAAGATAAATTATGAAGGACTGCACTGCTCAAACATAAAACTCATTACCATAAAGCAGCCTGGTTTAAAATGTTTGCATCAATTGATTTTCCATGATACTTTATGCTGTGACTGTTCTCAGCTAGCATTGAACTGCGTTGTATGTACATTGCAGCTTACAAGGCCTTCTGTTTGTTTACAAAGCAGTTTGCAGCGGTGTATATTAGGTGTTCCACTGTAGTAGAAGGCAAAACATACACCTAAAATGTAAATTAATATGCTATTTGACAAACTAACTCTGAAAAGCACATTTTGACACATGGTTCTAATATTTTCATGAACGTTACGTTAACAGAAAATTGCACTATTATGCTTTGGCATATTGCAAAAGAAAAAAATGTATGGAAATAGAATTCAATACGGGGCTACATCATTGTAATGCTTTGTCCGGTTCTAGAAACTAAGCACCTCCATTTTTTTCTCTGCCCAATCAGAAGAACAGTTACTGTAATCATTACCTCTACTACAGGAGGACGTTCTCCCACAGGGAAAATAAATACTGTAATAAGTTTGTTATATTACAAATCATAAAATGCCTGCTCCTAAAACACAGTTGATGAATACTACTCTTGTGGTAGACATTACCAGCAATGCACAAAGAAATTCAATTTAAAGTGCAAATATTCAGCTACTGAAACGGGGAAGCTGTCAAAACATTATCACAATTACATGAGAGGAGGGCAACTATCAAGCCGACTGAAGTGTGTATAAAGGTATACGATAGTAGAAGGGTCCCCTATTATACATCTTTATTAAGTGTTATTAGTCTAAAAACATCATGGACATGTTTGCAATAACTATGCAGATCAAACTAAATATCTGCACTTCTATTGTGACTTCTTGTCTGCTCAATACTTACATATACTAATGTGTAACATTACTATCTGTATATTCACTGTAAGAAAATAAGGAGTTTAAAAACAAAAAGAACAGCTGGGGCTATAGTCCAAGCCGAGTCTTGATTGGTAGTGAAAGAATTGTTCAAGGCATCTTGCAGAACAGACCAGGTCAAAACACATACTTCATATGTCTAACAGGAAAATATCTGATTGAAAGCCCCAAGAAGAATTATTACCATTGAAAGTGAAATGTAAACTTTAGGTGTGGCTTTTCATTGGCTTCTGAGGATAGTAATGTGGCTCTTTAACAAAAACTTGTCACCAAGTTCTAAATCGATCATTTTTTATTTGCTTATATATTACATCAAGCCATGTTGTACTATGTAGTGATTTTTGATCCTACAGTATTTGCTAAGGAAAGAGGCCATAATACTGTGAGCTGAAATCAATAGCTTGATCTGAGCTGTTAGAATATGCAATGCTGACTTCCTCTTCAACTCACAGCTGTCAATGTGAGAGGAGACTCAGGGACGCTGGCACAGAGCATGGGATCTATTTACAAAGCCATGGATGGCGATAAAGTACCAACCAACCAACTCCTGTCACTTTTCAAACACGGCCTGTGACATGGCAGTTGGGAGCGAATTGGCTGGTACTTTATTTCCGTTCACTTTATCGCCATCCAAGGCTTAGTAAATAGACCCCATAGTGTATTGTATAGCATGATCGAGTATATGCTCTCTCTCTGAGGAACAAGTTGTGCTTGTTACAAAGTGAACAAGGGGCTATATATAATAAACATATAAAAAGCCAGTGTAGGACCTGAAGACTTGGTCATGTTAAGCTTACAATACAATAAACTGGAGTGTCATTGTTAATCATCACACTAAGTAAATGGAGGTAGGGTTCAATAAATGTGAAGTGTACCATATCTTTATACATATATAATTTTTCGAGTTTCCCCGCCTGAGATTAAATACAAAACAGTAACAAAGCAAAAAAAAAAAAAATCCATGATACAACATGAAAAAATAATAATATTAACGAGTACTGAATAATACTCACTATTTCTTAGTCAAGTAACTTTGCCATGGGCATAAAAGCAACATAATATCGGTCTCATACAAACATGCACATCACATTTAGTTTAAACATACAATAAAAGAAACAGTGACTAAAGGAAAAAAAAAAAACACTAATAAAAAAAAGTCATCTTGTCTCTGTTTCAGTCATAGATGAATTAGTAGATTCCAAGTGACCTGAGTGAGTCTCTGTTGCCCCTGAGGACGATGTTGATGGAGTGCCTGTACAGACAGGTCTGTCACCTAATTTAGGGCTCTTGCACTCGGATCTTTGAAAGGTATTAGGGTCACATGATAAATCATCAGTGGAAAAATTTAGACTCCCCAATTTGGCTAAAGAGTGAGACCTCTTGAGAGGGGAAGACAGAGTTAGACCCGCTAGTCGCATCCGTGTTTCTATTTCCTGAGCCCTCTGTTTGACAAGTCCAGGCTTGCCACGAACGCTATGAATGCTGTCACTACTTGAACTGCGAGTGAGATTGGAACTCATGGAAGAGGATGTGGGTGTGTAGCAAATGGTCTTCAGGAAGTCTTTTGTACAGCTACTTATCAGATCCATTTTGCAATAGCTTGGAGTAGATGTCTTCTGAAACACTCCATCTGCCATGTCGGGCACGTCTACTTTTTCTATGATATCCTTTTGATCTCCAATAGACTCAATAGACTGTACTGAAAATTGCTGTGTAGCTACATCTTTAGAAATATCTGAATCTGTCTTGTCTAAGGTCATTTCTTTGAGGACAGAAGAGCCTTTGCTCTTGAATCGTTCCAATTCTTTGGTATGCTTTCTGACCAAGCCAGCTTTCTGGAGCTGAATTATGGATTCTTGGTGTTGCATCAAGTAACTATGCATAGCAGGCTTTTCTAAATCGCTGCTGAAAAAGAAATATTTTAGGTCTTTGGACTGTTTGGAATCTCTTTTAGAATCAGAGTCTTCACAGAACTCTGCTTGACCAATCTCTTCTGGCAACTTTACAGAACCACTGAAATTTTTACCAACAGCTTTTGAAGGTGTTGCACCAAAACCTTTTGAATCAGTCTGCAAAGGTGTTCCTTTACACAACTGGTGTCCATGCATTCTTTCCAATACTGCTGAAGTCATGTGCTGTAATAGTGCTGGTTGGCTGCATACTGTTGGAGCATCTGATAGGTCAGTAGCCTCCAGTTGCTGCCACTCCTCATGCGTATCAGAAGATATGGCAGTTGCTGGATACATACAGTCTGTACATGATGGGTAAGTTGGTTTGACCTTGCTCAGGATCCCAAAAATGGCATCTTCCTACAAAATCAAGGACAGTAGTTTGAGAACCATCATTTAGGGCTGTGTTAGTGAAAATGAAAAGGATCATCATACAAGAAAACCAGACACTCTGGACGTAATTTCCTGTAGTCATTGGGATTTTTAATCCTAATGTAGAAACAGCAGTAGATCCAGAATATAGGGACTATTTTCTAAATCTATAGGGTTAAATGTAATACCATGAGAGTTGCAGGAACCCTAGGAAAAGTTGGAGCCTCCACATAATGTGAGGCTGAAGAGCTCTTGTCCAAAGTCTATAAACATCTTATGTGAGGAGAGGGGCTACCATATGCACAAGGTAAGCCATAGCAAGACAATAGTGGTAATGCAGTCAGCAAAACTATTTACTTAGCATCATCTCTTAGCTTCATTAGAAATGATTCAATACTCCTTAGATCCTGTAGTAATCTGTACTCATGAATATGTGCTAAAGTCTCTTTCTATATACTGCAAATATAACTTTTATTAGGTATTCATTTTAAATGTTGAAAGAACACTAATGAAAAGAGTGTAGAAGTTGTACATAGCAACCAATCAGCATCTACCTGTCATTTTATAAAGTGCACTTGATAAATGCTTCCTCAATGCCAATTGGTTGCTATGGGAAACTTTTCCACTCTTATAACTACTTGATACTTCAACCCCATAGTGGTGAATAAAAATGAAGGCATTTGATGTGTCTCCTAAGTTTATGCCTTCAACAAATCATGAGATGTATACAAATGAAGATGTGTGTGTCATTATTTTCCCAATATTTCGGGGGATGAAACAGTAGATTTCATCATATTGTCACTGTAAGTGAAACATCAATATGAGTAGATTATAGGTTGATTAAGAAGATAATCAATTTATAATGATCAAAAGTCAAATATTGTGGGTATCCGAGTACCAATAAGGATGCTTATCTATTTATAACGCTGTGATGATCAGAAATAGACTTCCCAATAATATAATAACAGAGAAAAGAAGAACTCGATAATGCTGAGTGTCACAGTGTGACTATATGACAATCTAATTAGGGTGGTGTCTAAACGTCACAGAGTAAAAATGGTTCACTTTCCCCACAATGAGAGGATGATACAGAAAGATAATATATAGTTCAATCACTGCTGGAGGGTTCATTATTTGTGGCACTAGGCACCTATTACTATATAATTTATGTCTGTATAGGTATATCTCATGGAGGTACAATGCAGGGGCCATAGCATGCAGGCGCACACTCTAGGTACTAAGAACAATGATAGACAAAAAAATCCTGATAAACTCTGCAATTAACATGGAGTATAAGTAAGGTTCTTAGTACATGTTTGGCCAAAAATGTTTGTCTATCCAACTCGTCATGGTGAACTACTATATTTGTGTATATTTTGTACACTTGCACCCCACCCATCTGCCCTTAGGTGTTTTTTTTATCACCAGCCCAGGTTCCTGCATTTCTGTCTACATATTAGAATGGGCACTATTACAGGTAAGTCCTGGATAAATTTAGCGTATTTTGTTAGTATTAGGGATGTTAGGGACCCATCTTATGGGGTTCACCTTGACGAGGTGGATGGCAAACATTTTTGGCCACACATTTACTCCATGTTAATTGTAGAGTTTATCAGGATTTTTTTTCTATCATTGTTCTTAGCACCTAGAGTGTGCGCCTGCATTCTATGTTCCCTGCATTGTACTACAAGTCTCAGCATGGCTGCACCTCCTATTGTGTTTAAAATTGGGGTGTGCAGTTCAAGCCCCCCGCCCCCTTACACCCATATCTCATGAAGGTTACAGGTAATCCACCCAATGCCAGTATTACCCAAACCCATGACTTATTACTATTATTATTGTCATTATTAGTGTGATCTATGAAGGTTATTTCTATTTGTAGCAAACAGGATTTCAGTACTTACTGAACCAGAAAAATCAATTTCTCCGATTCCATGGAGAGACTGGAGTTACACTGGGGTATAGACGGTGGTGTGTGGAGCCTGGCACTTTAAATCTTGGTTGATTTGAGCTTTGCTCCTAACCCTCTATTCCCCACTTGTCTTCAAGTTAAGTTCAACCAAGCCCAAGTAGAGATTGAGAGGAGAGATGAAAGGAACAAAGGGAGGAAAACTCTAAGTGACTGAACACTGCACAATAACACAAGGCAACATACAACAGTCTGAACACAAACAGAAAACAATCAAATACAACAGCGCAGTTAGGTCATCCATTGTCCCCCATGGAATCTGAGAAATGGATTTTACTGGTAAGTACAAAAATGTTTCTTTTTCGTCTGGGCTGGGGGACACTGGACCATGGAGGTTGTAGGTGGGAAGGTGTGGATTTTTTCATGGCTGCTCTGCAACCCTGGTTTAGCTTAGGGATTTTTACCTTTATTTTTAATGTTATGTTTATTTTTACTATAGGTACTGTGCGCTGCTTATAGCAGCACACAGCTGGAGTGTAAAGTGGCGGGGAGAGCTACATCTAAGGGTTGATGGCGCTGAGCGCTTCCCACATTCCACACACTCGGTCTCTGAAGAGACCGTCTGGGCCCGGGGATAGCGCGCTGCTGTTACCTGGTAGAGGTGCAGGCAGTCAGCGTGGTCCTGGATGGCGGGCGCCATCTTGCCGGGTTTCTTGTCGGCGGCTCCTGTGGGGAGAGTGCAGACTACAGACTGACCGCAGGTAAGACCTACAGCAACACCACACTGGACATGCTGATCTTGGAAGCTATGCAGTGTTGGGCCTGGTTAGTAATTGGATGGGAGACCACCTGGGAATACCAGGTGCTGTAGGTAAATGCGGGTCAGTCAAAGTGCTTTCCCCACTGAGGGGAGTAGCACTTGAAGGAGACGCCTTAGGGCTTGCTCAGTATAGCAGGAGGAGGAGCCATGGACTGCTGGTCCCCCCCCCCCACCCGCTCTCCAGCGGCAGAATGGAGGACAGAGAAATCTCATGCTCCTTTCCGTCTGCGGGGTGCAGCTAAGTGTTTTACAGTTGATTCTTTTCTATGCCTGTTTGGGAGTTTTTGCAGTATTTATTGCCGCATGTGACATATGTATTTATAAAGTCTTTATTGTTTTTCTGGGCTGCCTGCCGCGGGTAGGGCAGGAAGAGGGAGCGCAAATGACGGACGAATTAAAGTCCACAAAGGGTCAGAACCCCACTATGACTATATTTACATTGCTATATTTATATATACACTATGCTGTGGGGCCTCTATATGTACACTATACTTGTAGGGCCTATGATGTACACTGTCACTAAATTTCCGTGTCTTGTGTTACTATGTCATAGTGACTGCCCATGTCACACTGTATTAGCTATAAATCAGAAAACTGTCCTGTTACAAGGTGCGGCACGGATGGTGTAAGGGTTAGCATTGCTGCCTCACCACAGTGTGGGTTATCTTCCCGCCACAACCCTAATTATCAGGAGTTGGTTGGAAGGGATATTGCTAGTAGGGCGCGGTGACGCACAGGCATCTGAGGTGCTGAGTCCGCCATGGTGAGCAAGCATAGGCTCCGGCTCTCAGCAGGTCCGTGGTTATCCTGGCAAAGTAGATTCTGCTCCAGGCACAGACTTTGGCAGGCTCTGCTGTGCAACGCACAGGTGGAGATTGTCCTGGGAGGAGTCTTCCTCCCACCAGGGCTTCATAAGCAGTTCTGCATAGGTAGAAACTTCCAAAGCCTCGGTCAGTCTCGAAGGGTGAGGACCCACTGTCCTCTTTTGAGTAATTGCTGCTGTGCGCCACTTTTTAGTGAGTATGGCTTCCCAAGCCTGGGCGACGGGAAGTAACTACTTCACCTTCGGCGATTCTCTCTCCAGTCTCATCAGGGAGGCCTAGGAGATGCCAGATTACGAGGTCATCATTCCTTGCACATTTGCTTCCAACGACTTAGGTGGAAGCACATCCCACTGTTCTCCCTGCGACAGACTTTTCGCTCAACGCATACAACATTTTTTAGGGATCTACTAGCTAACCCTTGGAGGGTTGTCTCCCGTCTATTCTCATATGTTCGGGGGACATGACTCTGGCTTGGCGAGCCTTGACATAATTGGTGTCTACTATGGTCACTTCGGCTGACGAACTTGTCCATAGAATTTACAATAGTTCGCTCTGGGATTCCCTACCGGTTGGGGGGGGGGCAATTTCCACGGGGCAGCACAGATGGTTCAGTGGTTAGCATTCCTGCCTCACAGCGCCGGGGCCGTGGGTTCGGGTCCCACTTTGGTCCTGGCTGTGTGGAGTTTGTATGTTCTCCCTGTGGTATTTTGGTTTTCTCACACACTCCAAATATCACTTGTCTAGAGACTCTGGGTCTCATTCAGACCCGGTCGCAAGCGCTGAGCGCTCACAAGTGGGTCGACGTTAAGGCCCTGCGCCCGCACTGCGCGCGCGCAAGCCCCGGAGCGAGAGAGAATTTCTCTCGCTTCGGAGCTCACTACAAAAGGGGCGGGTGTCTATGTTGATCGACGGCTCAACATAGACGCCTGCCGTTTTGTGGGCGTCCACACTGACATCAGCAGCGATGTCAGTGGGGAGCTTCCTGCTCGATCAGAGCAGGAAGCTCCCTGGGACTTGTGGTTGCCGAGACCCAACCTTAGGGTCTCGTCGCAAGCCCTGATGGTCTTGAGCATCGCGACCATCAACCTGGTCGGTTGCTAAAGCTGTGGGTGTTAACCCACAGCTTAGCTAGTGACCAGGAGGCCGCACTTGAAAAGTGAAGCGGCCGCCCTCATTCAGAGAGAGCGCTCGCTTCTAGCAACCGCCTCTGTGTGAGAAGCCATGCAAGACAGATAGCTGAGGGACTTTAGCTACAGCTGTCTGGGCTCGAAGGGCCCTTTTGGCACTTATACCAGAATGTTCCTTACAATATTTTCTGTTGGGTGGGAACGTTCTTTCTGTGCCAGTACTGGTTGCCATGTTCCCCACAGGTTCAGAAAAATATTTTTCTTCCGGCAGCGGTCCCCTCCAGCGGGGTCTGTTTTATCCAAGAGTACGCCACTCTTTTTTGTCTGCCAGAGTATTTTATGGTACCATCACCGTTTTGGAGTCAGGGTTCCAGGGTAGCCTTGTGCCTCATGAGGAATCTTTCATACCCAGTACAGGTGCAAATGGTGAGTTCAGCAACCACTGAGTGACATCTTGAGGCATCTGGGTGCTAGACAGTGTGGCTAGGATGCCACCATGAACCTCAGGGTCTGCTGCCAAGGCAGTGCTTTTGATTTCTCAACGTTGCTATTCCCCAGGTGTGGCATGGGGGCGTTGACTGAGCCATCGTTCCTATCCCCTCAACCAGTGTTTTTGTTCCAGTCCTTCCGCAGGCACAGAAATTCGTTTTCTGGTTCGATTGCTGGACGTTTTTTTTTCCGGCCGACATTGGATCCCACGGAGTGGGTAGTTCCATACAGAGCCTACAGCATGGAGGCCAACTCATACCCGCTCTGTGTATGGAACGCATACCCTCACTGTTTTGGGCAGGTCGTCTTTCTTCCTCAGTCATTGATCGAATCTGCCCAGTCTGGGCTTGTCCCTACCGTTCAGTGGAGCCCAGGCTCCTTGGGGTTTGCATCAGACTATGGGCGGTGATACCACACATATTCCATTGAAGGTATAACAACTAGGCTCTTTTTGGGTTTCAGTTTGTGGCGGATATTTGGGCGTCACAGTTACGAACCTTCCTAGGTCACTGGTTTCACGACATCGCAGGGCCTCCCCTGTTTTCTTGTTGGTGCCTTCAGCTCTGAAAGTGATCTTCGACATTTCTCTTCAGCTGGGTTTTGTCGCTTGGGGTGGCCAGTGCACGACCCTTACTGACCTTGATCTCATCCGTTCCGTGGGTGGCTTGTCCATCGCTCTTGCGGACATTTGCTTTTTGATCATGAGACTCTCAACTTAGTGACCATTCATTGGAGTAGGGTCACTCGCGGGAGTTCCATTGGGTACGTCTCCTGCCTTGTTGGGGTTGCTAGGCACCCCTCTAGTCTAGGTTGCTGGTGCGTCCGACCGCGCTCCTCACTCTCATTCGGTGACTGCTTTCCGGTATTCTCCTCTAGGTCCATTCCTGGGTCCCTCCTGGATGGGTTTGTGGTACCCACGGACATAAGTCTCCTGGACTATGGGGCCGTGACGTTGCCTTTATGACTCTAGGGCAGTTGGGTAGCCGTCCTGAGCACTGAGCCATTTTTTCCGCCTCTCTTGGGGGCTGGCAGGTTTGCAGTTGGTCTAACAACTGCACAGTGGCAAATGTAAGTCATCCGGGGGGGCCTAGAGCGCTGACACTCAGCAGTAATAATACCTGTAATGTGATAGGGGACAGCAGACTTCCTCTCAGGGCAGTGGTCTCGCTATTCAGTGGTCTCTCAGGCGTTCGTTGGTTAGGTCTTCAGCGAGAGGATCTTAGGGCCTCTCGGCACATCTTCAAGACTTCACAGGGTTGTCTGTGAACAGGGTATCTGATGGTTCTGCAGAGAATGCATTGACTGTTCCGTGCAGGTTTCGGCTAGCGAGTCGGTTCTGCCGTCCCCACTGTTACCTACGGTTCTCCAGGCCCGTAAAGCCTTCCCGTATACGGGTAATCCTGGAGGCTCCATGCTGGCTCCACTGTCATGATGTGGGGCCATTCTCAGGCAGTCGGTATGTCCTGGATTGGGTCTTCCACTTCACCAGTCTTGCTGCTACATGGTTCATTGTTTCTACACAGGGACCTTCCTCCGTTGGTATTCCCGATAAGCCTTTTGTGACCAGGGGTTGGAAAGCTTAAGTCTCTCGTTTCCTCTGAATTGGGAAACTGTTTTTGGTAGGGGTGGATTACAAGTTTTCACTTTTCACATTCCTTCGCGGGGATTTGGAGGCCAGTTGACTACTACTTTTTGTGATTATGCTGGCCTTGGCCCGGTCACTTTAATTCAGGCGACGTTTGGCCTTTCTTCCGAAGGTCCAATTCCTTGTTATTAGGTATGTTGCGTATTCAGACACGGTTTCATACGCAAGTGGGGCCGTGGACTCTGGCTTTGGTCCTGTCGGCTCTCACACAGGCGGCATGGGTGTTGGAGCGTTCAGCTGATCTTTGGTTAGTTGCTTCTGAGCTGGTCTTCCTTATGGCTATTGCCTTCAGTTGGCATGGTTTCGTGTTGGCATTCCCAAGTCACTTCCAGGAGGATGGGGCCGTGCTATGTACACTTTTTTTTTTACACAAGCCGACTCTTGTTTCGGCCTTTCTTCCAACAGGAGGTTGTCTTTCTGATCTTTTGTCCTTCAGCGACATCCTGGGACTAGGGTGAGGTGGCTGTGCTAGCTGGGCCGTACGCCACACTGTTCTCTGCGGCTGCTTTTGTAGCGCATTAGGGGGTTGACCAGCTACTCAGCAGACCCTTGCGTATTGGATCCACTTGGGCATCACTCATGCCTCTTCTGGAACGGGGTGACCGCTACCAGACCGGGTGTCAGAACCTTTTGCCAGGGCATCTGTTTTCTGAGGGGCAGTGCGACACAAGACCAGCAGCACAGTCCGTTGTACAGTTCTCTGGTCTCCTGTCTGCATGTTTACTCATCTTTTAGCGTTCAGGTTTCTTGCCTCTGGTGGCACCCTCTGGGGTCATACAGTTCTCCGGTCAGGCAGCCTGAGCGTTCCCTCCCATGGGGGCGGCTTTTGAACATCCCCATGGTCCAGTGTCTCCCAGCCCAGACGAAAGAGAAGAGAGGATTTTTGGTTACTTACCGTTGAATCCTTTTCTCTGAGTCAGCTGGGGGACACTGCGTTCCCTCCCTCACGCTCAGCTGTATTGAGTATGAGTTATGATTTGGGTCGTATTTGACCGTCAATTTAATTTTTATGTGTGACAGTGTCACTGAGGATAGTTTCTCCTTACCAGGCACTTTTGAAGTTGTACTGAAGTCAGGGGTTGCAGAGGGGAGGAGTTATAGATTTCAGTGTTAGTGCCAAATCCACGCCTTCTCACCTACAACCTCAAGGTCCAGTGTCTTCCGGCCTGACTCAGAGGAAAGGATTCTCCTTCATCCACTGGGAGACACTGGCGTTACATCGCAGATGTCCCAAAGCAGTCCTCACGGGATGCAGCGAGTATAGGCAGGACAAAGCACCCTATTCCCAAAACTAGCCTCCATAAACACAAACGTGTCAAAACAATAGTTTTACAAAAGTCTACACGGAAGATCAGGTGGCAGTCCGTCACAGCTAAGCATCAGAGGCCCCAAGATGCCCAGCCCAAGAGGCGCCCACTGACTGAGTGGAATGAGCTAAAAATCTGGCAGGCACTAACCGACCCTGAGAGATTACTACTCTGATCCGCCAGGATACAGTTTTCTTTGAAGCCGGCCCAACCCACTTGGGAATCATAGATGATAAGTCATCAGTTTTTCGTAGGTCCAAAGTACAGGAAACCTACAACCAATGGGCCCAGACCACATGAAAACTTTCAGGACAGCTGCCCCTTATCAGGGAGCGATCCCGCATTGCCCTTTCCGGACATTTTGTGAAAGGGTAGGGACAATACAGGAGTATTATTAAAACAGACAACCCACGCAGAGTAAGGTTACGAATATAGCAAACAGAATAAAAGTGCAGCAAATGACATACTGATGACAGAAGTGCACTACATAGCAGCTCCTTTAAACCTAAATAGCAGACACTGATCTACCTATGACAGGATTCTCAGTAGTATAGGACAAAGACACCATAAATCCCAGCAGAGACTTAGGCCAGTATCCTACTACCCGCGGTAAATTACTGTAGCGAATTGCCTCGCCCGGGGCTATCCAATTAGCCCTAGTGTTGGCACTTATCGGAGGCAGACAAAACCAAATCCGTGATAAGAAGCCATTTTTCCCTCGATTGCTGCAGTAACAATACATAGGTCTGTGACCTTTCGCAGATCCTGTGTGTTTTCGGACGTAAAAAATTAGGTTTAATTGGATACCACGAAAAAAAAATTAGTCGAAAAACACCCATAAAATGGTGAAAATACCCCGTTTTTTGCGTCAGAAATTTTTTCTCTGCTAATATAGTAACTAACAGTCTTGCAGAAATTACAAGTCCCTTGCTGGCTGGCTACCTAATAGGCACACTATAATAAGTAGAAATGCATTCTATCATTATCCAATACAACTCACAACACCAGCACCATAAAGGAGGAGTTGTGGCCAGGCACAGTGTCTCCATGGTGAAGCTCTGCTGTAGTGAGGGCTGAAGCATGTTGCTGCTTCTGCTTTGCATGTTGGAAGATGGCAGTCAGTCTGCATTCAAACATGCACCATGGAGGAGAGGGCAGACCAGTCCTTCCCTCTTAGGGTTAACAGTCAGGCTGCATCTCCAATTGGAGCCTCTCTGTCACTGAAGAG
Source organism: Taudactylus pleione (assembly GCA_031769625.1). Lineage (NCBI taxonomy): Eukaryota > Metazoa > Chordata > Amphibia > Anura > Myobatrachidae > Taudactylus > Taudactylus pleione. Next base: position 1,293,661 of record JAUIMM010000748.1, read on the forward strand.
GTCCCAGAGCAGTCATTAAGTGAGGCCTACTGAGATAGAGGTCTATGCTAAGCCCCCCCCATCTCTCCAGCTGCAGCTCTGCCTGAATGTATTAATTGCTGCTGCTCTGTGGCAGGCCACTTCTGTCCTGATTGGGACTTAGGCATGTTGTGGTGGAGGACAGATTATACTTACCGCCGCATTTTCCTTCCCGTGCGCCATCGACCCGCAGTGTTGGAGGACACTGGGCTCAGGTCCCCAGACACACTTTTCTGATTGATCTTTGTACAATTTATATCTCTACAGAGAGCCATATGCATATATTATATCATCCTTTATTTATATGGCGCCACAAGTGTTCCACAGCGCATTACATAGTACATAAACAAACAATACAATGCCGAACAAGGTTTATATACATTGCTACATTAGCGATCATAACACTCAAATAAGCAACAGGGTGTGTTAGGTGCTCTAGTGGGGAGTAAGGAGTAGATGAAAGTATAAGAAGAAGCACAAGAGGGTAGAGGGCCCTGCTCGTGAGAGCTTACATTCTATCCCAATCTCTTTATTAGAATGGATACTATGCATTTATCACAAGTGTTCCTGTCCCCTACACACAGTTCAGACAGCCATAGTATGTGCTTAAGCAATATTTGTAGGAATGCAATCTATATTGACTATATTCCCAATACAGGTAATCCTTACTGTATGTCAGGCATGTCAAATTTATGAATTGCCGGACACTATATGGTAGACTCCATAGACTCAGAGCCACCTTTAATTCAATACAATGTAATGAATACAGAAAATAACAGTCTACAAATTATTTGCCACGATACCTGTGTAATACAGAGGGCCTGATTCAGAGCCGGACGCTATTTGCGAACGGTCGTCCTGAAAAAGGGGCCGGCTATTTAAATTGAGCGCTCGCTCTTTGCGGTCTGTTGACGCCTCTATGTCTGAGCGAGTGAACGAAACATGCGCTCGCTACTTTGTAAAGACGCCCCCCCGGCCGTTCGCATCATACGTCATCTCCGCTATTTATTAGATTAATCGAGTACATCGAAAGGCGTCTGAACTGCTCGCAGTGCTTGTGGTAGGTTTTACTTCCCGCAATCACTGCGAGCACAGGCTAAGAGACAACCAAGTGACGTGGTCGATGACACTCCCTTACTAATTATGCACTCCCATTAAACGCCCGTTTTGACCGTTTGGCACGCCTGCGTTCGGATCTCCACTCCCCGTTTTCAAGCACCTTCCCCTGTTACCACCCACAAACACCTCACTTTGTCACTCAAATTAGCAGGCCCTCGCTGTTTTGCGAGCGCACGATTTCCGACCACAATGGTTGGCGCATGCGCATTACGACCCATACGCATGCGCAGATGTGCGAACATCGCTCGGAGTGAGCGAGTGGCCGCTTACGAGCGGCTCTGAATCAGTCCCAGTGTACACTATCCACTGCCTTGCATCGATTGGCAGCAGCTGCAGCATGCATAAGGTTGAGGAGCTAAGAAGCAGCCCAACAAAGTTTCCAAACACATTCTGAGTGAGGAGAGCCCCAAAAGTGAGATGCAGTGGCACTGTAGCATAATGTGAACTGGGGACACTGTGTGGAATAATGTTAAATGGAGGCACATTACTTTAAAGCATATTAAGTCTTCTGTATTTAAATTTGTTACTGAATGCTCATCTGAACACACTTTTGGTGGCAGGAAGGTGCAGTAGATCATGGTAAATTTTGACACATGAAAGTATCTCACAACCTATGTGAAGTGGAACATGTGGATTTGATCTTTTATTAGCAAATGTTGGGGCTTTGTGTGTTTCCACTGGCAATATATAGTCCAACTACAAAATGCAGCTATAACTCTACTGTGTGGCAAAGTATGTTACAGTAAGTCCCTGGGGATGATTCTGTGCGATGGCCACAATGTAATTCCAGATTGGACCAATAACATTGCGGAGTTTGCCACAAGCCACATAGATGTGCACAGGAAAATCATTGATGTTGGGCTGCTGTATACAGTATTGTGCACATCCGCACATCGCAGCATTCAATCACCCCACTGTGCTTTCTTTACATCATTACAGATATAATTTTTTAAAATCAGCAGTTTTACAAATGCAAATATTTAGGCTGTTAAAGTGACTTATCTGACTCTGTCCTATATTGTAAAAGTTATTATTAGCTTCCATATTATGCAACGCCTACCTCATTGTCTATGGGACAGCTTCTTTTGCTGCTGCTGTTGCTGGAAAATTCCTTGCTAGCACGCTGGTCCTCTCTATTATACCCCATGGGTGCAGCCAGATTCCTCTTCTCACTTTCTGGCGAGGTTTGGTCATCTTCAAGGCTCTTTGGCTTTACAGTTTCTTCAAAATCCAACTTCTTTCTCACTTCCTGTATCCTAAAATCACAATCTTTTGCTATTGGTAAAGATTCCTTGTTGCTACAGTTTTTCTCTTTGGCTTTTATTGTGTAATATGGCTCTGGGAATGGGGACTCTCCCAGTAGGGCATCTCTCTCCAAGTCTTCCACTTGAAGCACCACATTTGGTGGCTCAATTAGTTCATGAGGCTCTGTAAGATGCCTGAAACATTGACTTTCAGGCAAGACTTGATCGTCCACATCTTCCTCATTTAACCTGTATGAAAGCTCTGATTCCAGGTTATGTGGCTTAAAAGGGGCATCTAACTCAGTTTGCGGCATTCCACACTCCACATGCTGCCTCCACAGTTTGTTGTGTCGTTGTTTACTAAAAGACAAAATCATCATTTATAAGGTGCAGTTTGTTACATTAATGAACTGTACAAACTGCAGACCTGGGGTGATTATTAATGTCTGTAAATGGAATCCACCAGAAAAGCAATCTGTAAATAGCTTTGAGATTTGTAGACACACCAGAAAGCGTACATGGGTGACAAAGTGAAATGTTCCTTCAAAGTGCAACCTACCACCACTTTAAAACTTGATTTATTCTCTTAAAATACTGCTCTGTTCATAGAGTCCCACAATTTCTTGTGCTTCTCTATAATGAACCATAACTAAGAGTGTGACAATACAAAATTGGCGATTATAATTTGTAAATGATCCTTAATGTGCTCCATTTTCAAATAACCAGTTAAGATTTTATTATAAATTGCATATTCTCCACTGAGGGGAATAATTAGTAGCATGGTACAAAGTACAAACGTTATATGAAGTTCTGTATCCCATAACAACCAATGACTTCTCACTTTAAAGCAGAGGTCCTCAAACGTTCTTCAATCACAGCGCCCTAGAGTATCAGCAAAGTTTCCACAACAGCCCTAGGCCGAAAGTTTTTTATTGGACATTCAGCAACACTTACACAATGAGGTAAATTGTGCTTACATGTCACCTTTAGTTTCAGTTATGTGGTGGAGGACAGGGTAGCGCTTCTGTTAGTACACATTTTATGATTGGTAGCCACCAGTGCTGGTAATTCCCATCATATTGATCATACTGGATCATCAACCCTTGGCACCCACATAAGTGCCCTTCAGCACCTCAGGGTGCCAGTTTAGGAACTACTGCATTAAAGCCTTCTACTATACTCAAAATAATGAAGATAATACTCTATTGCTCTCTATAGCAGCATATTTTCTTCTGGCACTATTTTACTAAAGGTATAATCTATTAATATTTTAATAACATATTTTACATTACCACAGAGTTATACATTTAATTCATATTCCCAATGTCGGTTGGACTGTGCTGACTTTTGTGGCTTCCTTTGGTCTGTGGCATTTCTAGCATATATCTGAAGAAGAGATTACAGAGTGTGCTAGTGCATGTTTTACAGATCTTCTAGCTGGAGTGCAGGTGTACTAATTGACAAAAAAAACAGATCTACAGGTGGCAGGGCTAGATTCTAAGTGGGGTGGCAGGCGCGGTCACCCCGGGGCCCCCATACATAGGTACCCTCCCACACAGGAGGCCAGAACAATTCACTGCCTTCACTCCGGCTTAGCTGTTCCATATACAGTGGGCAACACAGAGCTCACCGCCCTGTTGTCTCAATAGATGATGACATCTCATGAGAGTGTGTGTGCGTGTTTCAGAGGCTGTCCCGGTACTGGAGTCCCATAGAGTTGCTACTCCAGTGCTGCTGGTTATATATGCCCATAGCTGAACTGAATCCCAGAGCCAGCGACATCAAGAGAAGGGGATCACCATCATCATCTGCTCCTCAGTGTGGGCCAGATTTTAAGCCAGGTAAATAAATAAAAGGGCCCAGAAATATATATATACGAGAGGGTTAATATCACTTGTGAGAGCGCTTGATCATCTGTACAGCCGCTGCCGAATGCCTGCATACTTTTCAGCACAGAGGACTTTTGATACCCGGACGGAGGCGAGCAAATACGGAGGGAAGGACCCGGTGACATCAGCGGCCGATATATAATCTACACCGCAGTCTCCCCTATAACCGGAGGAAACACAGCAAGTAGCGGAGCACTGCCCATACTTGCAAGCTACCCAGGGAATCAGGTGTGGTGTGAGACAAGCCGAGCGGAGTTACCACTGCAAAACCTCTGCCTCTGAATCAATATGTGCTGACAGACAGGTAAGAGGATTAAAGCATTCATTTACCTGCTGGTGAACAGATTAGCTATATCTTCTGACTATATAAGAATGCTGTTTCATATATAAATGGATTATATATAAAAACTCTCTTGGACTTATTCAAATTGTATGAGAACTAATATATCCACAAGCGGTAATATTATAAATCTAATGGCCCATTATTCATCGGCTTTTTAAGCAAATTTTAAATATAGTGATGTGATTAATATTTTTTGTGTGTTGTAAAGAGAGTTATAGATTTTATTAAATAATGAGAGTTACGGTAGACTTATCTTGGTTAACTCTCTTTCTGCGAAGTCCACAGGGAGACAATGGGGTGTAGATGGTGGATAGGAGGACCGGACACCAACTGCAAAGCTTTTCAATCCCTGGATGCTCGGATCCTTCCCCCTATACCCCACCCACAGCCTGAAGCAATTCAGTTTTGTCAACAAGTCCAAGGCAGGAGCAAGATAGGACAGAAGGAAGACTGGTACACGGAAGAATCACACTCTCACAAAACTAGAGAAGGAAACCAGTGACCAAGAGAAGAAACCCATAGAAGCCGGGTGTGGACCCTAAGGACTTCAAAGAAAGAGCGTTAACCAAGGTAAGTCTACCATAACTCTCCTTTTCTTCTTCAGGGTCCATAGGGCTCCACAGGGAGACAATGGGGATGTCCCAAAGCAGTTGTTCAAGGTTGGGGACGCTCCTGAGCTGAGTGGAGAATCCGGCATCCAAATGAAGCATCTTGAGAGGTAAAGTAATCAAAAGCATAGAACCTAAGAAAGGTGTGGACAGAAGACCACGTGGCCGCCTTGCATAGTAGTTCAGCACAGTGAGTAGAATTGGCAGATACGGTAGCCGGCACAGGAAGGCTAGCCTGCGTATAAGCTTGTGAGATAGTCATGCAAAGCCATCTGGCCAACGTCTGTTTGTTACCTGGCCAGCCTTTCATGTGGAATCCATATCGGACAAAGAGATAATCCATTTTCCTGATGGAACCAGTATGGTCCACATAGATCCTCGGAGCACGGACCACATCCAAGGAAGCCTCACCTGCCAAGAGGTCTGGAGATTAAAAGGCCGGAAAGACAAATTCCTCGTTAATGTGGAAACGAGAGACTACCTTGGGATGGAAGCCTGGGCGAGTTCGAAGAACAGCCCTGTCCTGATGAAAGATCAGAAATGGGGAGTGCCCCCAAGTCTGACACCCTACGGGCAGAGGCAATAGCCAGAAGAAAGTCTTCGCAGTGAGCCATTTGACGCCTACTGAGTCCAGGGGTTCAAATGGAGGTCCCTGTACTGCCTGGAGAACGACTAACAATCCCACGGAGACACAGGAGGGACAAAGGGAGGTTTTATACGGATGACACCTTGAAGGAAGGTGTGAACTTCCGGCAGTGGAGCAATTCTGCGCTGGAACCAGATGGATAGAGCAGAGACGTGTACTTTCAGAGAGGCCAGGTGGAGTCCGACATTCCATCCAGCTTGAAGAAAGGCAAGGATTCTAGAAACCCGAAACACCTGAGGGTCAAAGCTTCTGGTAGCACACAACTGAAAGTATGTATGCTACACCCGGAGATAGATCCAGGCGGAGCATGGTCTGGACCATAGAGCGAGAAAACCCTTAGGACCTTAGAAGGGATGTCTCAGGAGGCGGAGACAGGCGGGCCAGGTCCGGATGTAGACAGGGAGCCTGAGACAACAGGTCAGGCCATTGAGGAAGTTGGAGAGAAGCATCTATGGAGAGACTTTGAAGATCGGAGTACCAATGGTGCCTGGGCCAAGCTGGAGCTACCAACAGGACCATGCCCCCTTCTTGCTTGAATTTCCGAAGGACCCGAGGAAGAAGGGACACTGGAGGGAAGATGTACGCCAAATGGAAGGTCCACTTCACAGACAAGGCGTCCACGAAGGCTGCTTCAGGGACCTTTTGTCCTGGACCTGTACACTGGAAGCTTGTGGCTGTGTCTTGAGGCCATGAGGTCCACGTCCAGTAGACCCCATTTGTCCACCAGGAGCTGAAAATCGTCTGGGTGTAGAGACCACTTCCCGGCATGCACATCGTGATGGCTGAGGAAATCCGGGATGAACACCGCGGAGATGGCTGGGAGATGCCGCTCGGCCCATGTGAGAATGCGTGACACTTCTGCCATTGCTTACCAACTTTGAGTGCCTCCTTGGTGATTGAGGTATGCCACTGTCGTGGCATTGTCGGACTGTATATGTACTGGTCTGCCCTACAGAATGTCCTGAGTCAGAGTGAGAGCTCTGTAGATGGCTCAGAGTTCTAGGACGTTGACTGGTACGATCTCCTCGACGGGAGTCCAGCGTCCCTGGAAGGAGTGCTGGCCGGTTACTGCGCCCCACCCTCGGAGGCTTGCATCCGTGGTGAGGAGCACCTAATCCGGGATCCAGAAGGGGCGACCCTTGTTTAGGTGAGACGTCTGTAACCACCAGGAGAGGGATAGATGCACTTCCGGAGATAGGACCATCGTCTGGGATCTGATCAGATGGGGCAGCCCATTCCACCTGGAGAGCATTAGGTGTTGAATGGGCCTGGAGTGAAACTGAGCGAACTCCACCATGTCGAAGGTGGATACCACGGACCCCAAGGTCTGCATTGCTGAGTGAATTGACACTTGGTGACTATGAAGTAACCTGCGCGCACTCTGCTGCAGTGCTGAGATTTTGTCTTCTGTCAGGAAGATTCTCTGAACTAGAGAACCCAGAAGGACCCCTAGATGAACCATCCTTTGAGAAGGGGTCAGGGAAGACTTTTTCCAGTTATCAACCAGCCGTGTTCCTGTAGAAAGGCAATGGTTAACTGAAGATAGTGGTGAAGGACCTCAGGAGAGAGTATGCTAACAGCAATAGGTTGTCCAGATATGGAAGTAGTCTGACCCCCTGACAAATAAGTTTGGCCGCCATGATCTTGGAAAGGACCCACAGAGCTGTAGAAAGCCAAAAAGGCAGAGCCTGAATTGGAAATGTTGCTGTAGGACAGGAAACCGGAGATATCTCTGATGAGCAGATGCTATAGGTACATGTAGGTAAGTGTCCTGAATGTCCACAGAAACCACAGCTAGGACAATGAACAGGAGGATTTCCATACGAAATCTAGGTACCCTGATAAATTTGTTCAGAGACTTGAGGTTGAGGATAGTCCGATGAGGCCCATTGGGCTTCTGAACTAAGAACAGGGTGGAAATCCTGTGAGGCCAGGACTGGCATTACCACTGAGTGCAGCAGGGACTGAATGGCAGTCTGGAGGAGCAGTACTTTGCTCGGGTCCGATGGAGGGCCTGCGTAAAACAACTGCTGGCGGGCAGTCTCAGGAATGAGAGGGTGTACCCATGAGAGACCACTTCTTGTACCCAGGCGTCTGTTGTAATCTGACAACAGAGCTGGGTGAACTGAATGAGTCGTGCGATCCCCCAGGGAAATCTCGAAAAGGATGAAATCCTAGGCCTTGATGCAGAGGGCAGGAAAGCCGTCTTAGAAGCTGCCAAGGTAGTAACAATTATGTCTAACTCTGGGCTAAACAGGATCTCTCCAGTGTGGGGCAGAGATTCCAAGACTTTCTTCGATTTGTGTCAGCCTTCCCATGAACGAAGCCAAATGATACGGCGGGCTACTAACAAAGTAGCAGATGCCTTGGAAGCTAGGAGGCCAATATCCTGAGCCACTTCTCTCAAATAGGAGGCTGCATTCCTGATGTGCGAGATGTAGGACAACTGTTCCTGAGAAGCGTCAGAGGGAAATGTGTCCTCTAAAACATCTGCCCAGCTCTCAACGGCCGTTGCTGTGGCTATTGCTGGACGAGTAATAGCTCCTGTAACAGAATACACAGACTTGAGGCAAGCTTCAATCCTTCTATCCGTCGTGTCCTTAAGGGAGGAAGCCGTAGGGATAGGTAAGGTGGAGCTTTTAGCCATCCGTATCACGTGGGACTCTACCGCTGGGGCGAGCTCCCATTTAGCACAATCAGTTGCTGGAATAGGATAAAGAGAGACCAGGCGTTTTGGCACTGAAAACTTTTTATCCGGCGTATGCCATGCCTCGTTCATGAGCTCAGAAAGTTGAGTGAAGAAATTCTGCTAATATCACTTTCTGTTGCTTAAAGAGAGGCTCCTTTGCTTTAGGAGCTGGCTCAGCGTCTTCTATTTGCAGAATTGATTTTACAGCCCTTATTAGTGCAGGTGCATTCCCTTTTGGACTGAAGCTCCTCCTCCCCTGAGGGGGACTCATGGCCTGATTCAGACCCGCTCGCTAAGATGCATACTCTCGCTGCTGCCGATGGTATGCCGTGTGTATGCATTGTGCGCATGCATCGCAGTGCGCATGTGCATACCTTAGCGAAAGTTCACAATGCATTTGCTCGCTGCACATAGACAGCCCAGCAGAGTGAGTGACAGGGGAAGCAGTTTGTAGGTGGTAACAGGGGCTGGCCATTAAAAACGGGTGAGTGGAGGTGCAAACGCAGGCGTGCCTGAGCATCTCAATGGCGTTTTAGAGGTGTGCATAATTATAAGACAGCATCATAGTACACGTCACCTGGCTTGTTTTTACACTGAAGTGCTCGCAGTGTTTGTGGCAGGGTATGGTCCGCTAGCATCCGATGTACTGATGGTTGCATACACTTCCTGGACATGACGTGCACAAGTGGGCATCTTAAGACAGGCTGGTGGGTGTATGCATACACTATGTGATCGCTCTCTAAGAAATACTGGGCGTGCTAATGCATTGCTGTGCGGTAGCACTGCCTATGCAATTTGCATACACTACGTGCGAGCGGCTCTGAATCAGGCCCTTAGTGAGAGAGAGATCTGAGTCTTCTGCCTCCCCAGATGATACCTCAGAATCTTAGATCTGTGTGGACTGTGATGATAGCACAGCATGTTTAGTATTTTTACAGGATAAGGGCCTCTCATTATGCAACACATGTTGAAATGCTGAAGAAATAGCTGCTAGACTCTGCACTGAGGTAGAGAGCATGTCAACACATAGGGAGGCATAACTGGTATAGCAGGGTGTACTTGTTGTGGTAAATCCATCGGGGGAGCCACGGCAGGGACTGTTAGGTGGACCGCAATCTTTGCCAACACCTGTGAAAAGGAAACCCAAGGGGGTTCCTGAGCAGGCGCAGGAGGGGCGACTAGCCTGGGCTAGTATAACAAGATGCACATAGACCATCTTAATTAAATCCTCCTGGGTTAGTCCAGCTGAGCAGAACGTGCAGGAGACCAATGTAGGAGCAGCAGCCTGCTTGTTAGCCTTGCCTTTGCTAGACATAGCTGCAAGGACAGTATAGCACACAATTTGGCACTGAGCAGTATGCAACTAACAGTGTGTGACAGGCAGCCTTCACAAATACAGGTAGATGTGAAGACAAGTGAACCCCCTTTATACACCAGTATTACAGGGTTATAGTGAAAAAAGGGGAAAGGTATAAGATGACAGTATGAGACAAAAAAACAGGCAGCAGAACTAGAACTAGTCACATACAGTGCAAGTAAATATATATATAAAAAAATATAAGTGCAATGGGCACTATATACAACTATACAGACCACAGTTGCTGGTAAAATAATAGCGCTGTATATCCTGGTTCCTAGGAGAGGTATACAGGATGACCGGACCCATTGTTCCCTGAGACCTGTGGCTGAAGAAAATGGCCGCTGAGTGTCTGTGAGGTGGCGTGGAGAGGAGGAGGAGCAGCTCAGGTACAGCAATACCGCAGTGGAATGGCGCACTGAGCTGGGGGAGGGGCAGCAGGAAGATGGCTGACCTCCCCTATGCTGTCTTTAACGACCGGGTCTCTGGCCTCCAGATATGCCCTGCGCCAGTATATTATGTACTCTGGTGGGTTTGTGGAGTCCTGGGTGGAGCGGGTTCACATCACGGGGTTTACATCAGCACTTCTGGTCTGTCTCCTGAGATCGGAGTTAAGACTGCACATAACCGCGGTTTCCCACGAGCAGGAACCCGTCTTGCCCGTTCCCCTAAGTCCCGGCTGCAGTCTGGGGTCCCCCAGTGGAGCCCGCTAACAAGGTTCCTGGGAGCCCCGCCGTAAGTATCAAGCCTGGTGCTGGAGTTGCGGCATCGCAGAGGGGTGATGGAGCAGCAGCACAGATGTCCTGAGGACTGTCTAGTGCTGCTTGTTCTGTCTTTAGTAAAATAAAAATAAAATAAATCATAAAAGTAAAGCTTGGGCTACTTAAAGCAGCCCCACTGTTATAATGGTGCACCTGCTCCAGACGGACACCAAACAAAACTGAATTGCGTCAGTCTGTGGGTGGGGTATAGGGGGAGAAGGACCGGAGAATCCTGGGATTGAAAAGCTTTCCTGTTGGTGTCCGGTCCTCCTATCCACCACCTACACCCCATTGTCTACCTGTGGAGCACTATGGACCCTGAAGAAGAAATTGTATATTTTTTTTATTGAAAGAAGCCTCGATCGGTTATTATTATTCTCAGTCAATGACATCAATATCTACATCTTACACCATTAGCGCAGTCCAACGCGTTTGTATATATTAATAACATGCAGCTGAACGTTGCACTGACAATTCATATGTATGACAGTGTCACAGTGCAGCTCACTGCTCGGAGCCGCCCCAGCCGGAGGGAGGATACCTGTTACCCCCCTCCTCAACCCTGGCCCCCTCCACCTTAGTACACCCTGCACTAGAGGCGAGCATTGCAGCCTCCACCTCTCCTTACATTTATAGGAGCCCCCACAACTTTGTTGCCCAGGGGCCCCCACAAAACTTAATCTAGCCATAAAAGATGGTATTAATTATTCCTGAGGAAACATGCACTGTTAGGGTTCCATGAGGACGGAGTTTGAGAAACATTGGGATAGGGGATCCCACAATTGTAAAGGTCTCTATTTAGGGGTGGTCATTTACAATAGCATGATTTAAGTTTACTTGTTTCATTCTGACTCCTTTCCGTGCAACACCAGTTCGGTTTAAAGCAAGTTTTTCTTTTGTGCAACTAGAAACTGCATTTGGGAATAAATATGCAAAAAGTAAATTCACCTGGCATCAAGGATTCCTTCATATTCTGAGAGTTGGCGCTTGAAACCCGCATTTGGTCTTGCTACACTGCGCTTCTGTTTCACGTAATTGTATGCTTTCTCCATAGACCAGTCATATTCTTTCATGGCATACGCAATGACTGTAGAAGCTGAGCGGCTGACTCCCATTTTGCAGTGCACCAGACACTTGGAATTATTCTTTCTGTGGGCACAACCAAAAAAGGTTATAAAGCCACAATACTAGGGCAAAGCTTTATCAGCAAAGCATCATAAACTAGAGATGTGACCAGATCATAACCATGTACAATATATTTTCTATATAGAAAGTCACAGGTGGTAGACAGGTAAGAGTAGACACAAGTCCGGGATGGGGACATTAGAAAAGGCATAAGAAAGCATAGGAAGAAGTAGATAGGAAGCATAGGAAGAAGTGGATTGTGCTGTTTCACGTTTGAGACAGTTATTATGGAAGTGCCTGGACAAAAGGTATCCCGCTTTCTATGATCATAATGATGGCTAGGGTGATGGGAGGGAACTTTGGGGGTAAAAACAAAAAGAAACTTATAAGCAGTATAAGGGTTAAGAGATTAGATACAGATGACATTGGGTTATTTTAAACAAAGCAAGCAATCTAATGCCAGTTGCTTAGGGGCCCATTTATCAATGATCGCTTTTGAAATGCGATCAGGGCATGCCAGTAACGCCCATGGTCGCATTGCAAAAGCGATTCTATTGGCCGGATGTATCATCCGGGACATGCAGGGACACAGGCTCCGAAAGGAGCCCGTCCCTGCAATGTCTTCGGAAAGCTGCCGGCTGCTGCGCATGCCCAGTCCCCATGGCCTGTACATGTACATCCGCCATAGCTGGCGATGGTTCCGGCGGATCCCTCCGCCGGCTAATAGTGCGCGGTGTAGCACATAGGCTACAGCGGCTAACATCTTCAGATGGCGTTAGCTGCTGGGGTCAATATCCGGAATACATTGCATTCCGGATAGTGGTAAATTTGTCAGCATCCCTCATAGAAACCTATGGGAGATGCGGCTGCCAGCGGTAAATGGAGGGATCACAGCAGGTATCGGAGATACCTGCTGCGGTCTTTCCTTAATACATACGGGGGATACTTAGTATTTCAGATAAACCCCTGAAAACTAGTGTTTTTGGAGATTATACCTCAAATACACTTTTAGGGCAGCACAGACGGTGTAATGGTTAGCATTACTGCCTCACAGCACTGAGGGCATGGGTTCAATTCCCACTACAGCCCTAACTGTGTGGAGTTTGTGTATTCTCCCTGTGCTTGCGTGGGTTTCCTCTGGGTACTCCGGTTTCCTCCCACATTCCAAAAATATAAAAAGGTAGGTTCACTGGCTCCCAGCAAAAAAATTAACCGTAGTGTGTATGTCTGTGTACATGTGGTAAGAAACATAGGCCCTGATTCAGAGCCGGACGCTCTGACAGAGCGCTCGCTCTGAATCAGGGCGTCTTTTTTTTTTTTTTATGGAGCGGCCTCCTGGCCGCTCGCATTCTGTGGGTTGCCACCCACAGCTAATGCGAGCTGCCAGGATGATGGTCGCGATGGTCAAGACCATCGCGACCATCGGGCTTGCGACGAGACCCTTGTGGTACGGTCTCGTGGCCGCAAGCCCCAGAGAGCTTTCGGCTCAAACAGAACCGAAAGCTCTCCCACTGACATCACTTGTAATGTCAGTGGGGCCGCCCCCAAACGGTAGGCGTTCTCATGGGAACGCCTCCGTCTGGGCAGCCACCCCCCCGACCCGCCCACCAAAGGGGGCGTGCTGTCACTCAACATGGAAAGCACGCCCCCTTTGGTGCGAGACCCAGAGCGACGGATTGCCCGTCGCTATCCGGGTCTCGCGCACGACGGAACCGGCTCCATCGTGCGCCTACGCTCTGGGCCACCATCGACCCGGTTGCGAGCGCACTGCACTTGCGACCGGGTCTGAATCAGGCCCATAGAGTGTATGCTCCACTGGAGCAGGGACTGATGTGAATGCCCAAATAATCTCTGTAAAGTGCTGCAGAATGTGTGCGCTATATAAATAACTGGTAATAAATCATAATAAATAATTCCCAAATGAGTATTCCAACTTCTCATTGTTCCCAGATACCATACTATGGGGGCGATTCAATTTGAATGCACACATTAGCAAGAATTATGATACAATAATATAGCAGATTTTAGGGACACATCTATGGGTGGTGAAAGAAAATATGTTGGCTGTGAGTTTGTCAGAATGCTGGCAACTTGCACCCATAGCCAAGAATTGAATCGCCCCCTTAGAGGCTGTATCTAATCATAGAGAATAAAGGACATATCTTGGCAAATCTTTTTTTAACCACTTAACTGACTACTTTTTTTGTGAATTAGGTGAAGAACATCCATTTTAACTTATCCAAACTGGTTTCATAAATTAATTTTTTTTAAGATTTGTAAAAAAATAATAATCGGGGTTTAAAACATTTGAGACCGGATCCAGGCAGCAGGTATGTCAGGGGCGTGAGGGGGAGGTTAATTTACTTTTCACATTTTTTGCAGCCGCTGGGTGGGGGGTCCTGCTTTGATGAACAATCAGCAGTGATCGGCAGCACAGCAGACAGAGGGGGAGAGGGTGCTGACAGGTCCCTCTGAGAGCAGCAGCTGCGGGAACATTCTCTTCCTGCAGCCGCCTTCATGTTTATCTGATGGGTCGAAATTTTACGACCAGAGGAGATAAAGAACTGCCTGGTGTGGTCAGAAAATTACCACCATGCCAGGCAAGTGGTTAATGTAGTAAATAATACAATGTAATTATAGGAGTTCAGTATGTTCCATTGTGTCATTACATGTGATATCACTACAGCTACAATCATCAATACCAACTTTGCTTTGTTAATGAAGTTATAGGCCTCATTCCAGTGAGAGAGCAGGTCAGTGGTCTCCTCATCGTATACACGGATATTATGGTAGGCAAAAAGGCCTGGAAAAAAGTTGTCTATTTCCCTGGTCACATTCAGTATGTAGCCAATTCTGAAAAGAAAATGTTATTTTGTTATGTTAAGAATATCATCAATATGAATAGAAATAACAATATAAACTCGTACACATTCTGAGAACTCTTTGGCTACACAGAACAATTGTACGGAGTAACACTCTATCATTGATGTTGTACAGTTGATAGATTATTTAATAATACAAGTTTAACATTGTAAGCTTGCAAGCAGGGCCCTCTTACCTCTATGTCTGTCTGTTATTACCCTGTTTTGTTCTATCAATGTTTCCAATTGTAAAGCGCAACGGAATATGCTGCGCTATATAAGAAACTGTTAATAAATAATAAAATAATAAATGTTCTGTAACCCACAGAAGCCAACCAGATGTTTGCTCTTTAGTCTGACTCAATAAGTCTGCTATTAGCAGACAGGTTTTGCTATTGATTGCCAGCGATGGATTGTAGCACACAATTACTTTTTGCATTGCATTTTTAAATAAGCCCTTTGATATCATGGTAACATTTATAATTGTATAGATCTGGTCTAGGCTACAAAAGCAATTACTTTTCTGCCGATACAGAGAACACACGATTCATAGTATTATGAAGATAACATTTTCACCTTCTACTCACCCTGCGTTGTGCAGCTCCTCCAGATTTGAAGCATTCCACTCAGAGCCCTGCAATACACATGGCACAAATCAATACAGTAAAATCAATGCAGCCCAGGCTGTGAGGTTCCGCCCCTTAAGAGGTCACTTTAACTATTCACCACTTATTTGCCAAATGCATTTACTTTTTATTTTTCCCTTCTCTGTCGCTTTCTATTTTTAACTAAAGGGGAAAGTCCGCCTTTGACTTTCTTCACTCCCCCAGATATGTGTAAGGTGCGAGGCTCTCCCCTAGGATTCATTAGCTTCATCACACCAGATCCGAATAGGTTTTTGTCCACACAGACCCCTACTAAGTAAGCAGGAAATCCAACCCCATTAATACCAGATATGAATGCACAAATAAAGTACTGAGGGCCTGATTCAGACCTGCTCGCGAGCGCTGAGTGCTCGCAAGCGGGTCGATGGTGCCCTACTGCGCATGACGGAGGGTGCTCCGTCATGCGCATGCGCGAGACCCATGGGAACGCCTAGGTCTCGCACCAAAGGGGACGTGCTGTCGATGTTGATTGACAGCACGCCCCCTTTGGCGGGCATGCCGGGGGCGTGGCTGCCAGATGGAGGCGTTCCCATAGAAACGCCTACCGTCTGGGTCCGGCCCCACTGACATCACTAGTGATGTCAGTGGGAGTGATTTTGGCTCTGAGAGCCAAAATCACTCCAGGGCTTGCGGTCACCGAGACCCTAACGCAGGGTCTCGTCGCAAGCCCGATGGTCGCGATGTTCTTGACCATCGCGACCATCATCATGGACGCTCGCATAAGCTGTGGGTGGTAACCCACAGCTATGCGAGCGTCCAAGAGGCCGCTCCAAGTTTAGGTAGGAGGGCCCTGATTCAGAGCGAGCGCTCTGGTCAGAGCGTCCGGCTCTGAATCAGGCCCTGAGACTTTTACATCTGGTGATGTGTTATTGGGAGACTACAGCATCCCTGCTGGGAGAATATCAGGTAATAAGTAACACAATCATGACCAATGCATCACTGTGCTACTGAAACACTGCTGAAAGCATAAACTGTGAAAGCAGAGCTTCCTATCGCCCTACTCCAATTATCCCTTGTCACCATGTGCAATAAAGGAAATACAAATGATAAATAAAATGACGATCTCTAAAAGGCTTCATTTAGAAGCTGAAACATTGATGCCATGCTAAACATGTTTTACTTTTCACCTAAAATACTGCTTGGATTAGCCCGATTTATTCCGTCATTTAATCCTGAGAGTGCAAGGACTGTATTTGAAGCTATTTGTTACACTGGTTAAAGTGCACTTTACCACAAACATGCAACTGGATGGTGCAAAACACATATCGTTATACATTCATGGCTGAGACTAGATATCCAGAACTTCAGAGGTGGCAAGTGAAGTCCTCCTGCGTGGAGCAAAACAACGTGCACCTTCCAGTAAAGCATAGAACCACTTGGAAATACTCTCTTCTGCATCCCTTTCTTTAAATATTTCCATGCCGCAAACGTGAACCTCATTTCTGCATTTCGGTGAAAACAGAGGGCGTGCCTGTGTACCTAAGCTGCCCTTTGCATCCTGCCAGCAAAAGCATGAACTTTGCTGTAAAACTGAGCATAACTCAGTCAGCACTCCTTAAGTACATTTATGTAGGGTGCATAGTGTGCTGCACCAGGCTACCCTCTAGAACAATATAAGTGAATAAAGTGCCAGCCTCCCATCATGATTTAAGCTGTCCTATATGTAAATTCTGACCAATTTATGTGCCAAAACATAAGAACAAGCAAAGAAAGCTGTTGGAATCATGAAGATGGGCTGGTCCGTAATTCAGTTCCAAAATGACTAGACACAATGTTAACGTGACATCACATAAAAAAAACAAAAACATTTGTGCTGCACTTTTGCAGCTTGTGAATGACCTGAAGTGAAAGCTGAAGTGTCTGCTCTTCCAGACATTGCTAGAAAAATCTTGTTAAGATTCCTAATGATGAAATTCAATTGTGTACCTCAACGTAAGCTAGAATGCCTCAAGCACTGCCATAGGCCTTGCTGAGTGAGCTTCACATGTTCACATGTTAAACATGAGCTGGGGATAATTAAGGACAAAACTGTGATCCTGTGGAGACAGCCCATGCAGTACATTTAAAAGACACACATGGAAAATACTATGATGCATTTAGAAACTGACCCTGTTCAAAATAAGCATTAATGTAATCATATTACTTGCGTTACATACCAAGTAAAGGTAATCAAAGATGAGAGAAGCTTTATCCATCTGCCCAAGAATCAGTATCATTTCATTGTCTATGTATTCCTTGTATTCTTTCAAGTTGCAGCTAAGCTTCTTCTCCAGTTCATTGCGGATCTACATACAGACATCGGGCTCAGAAAACATATCACAGATGTAGAGGAACGAATCACTGGCATGCAGAACTGCTAGGAAACAGCTCTCTTTAGTACATACTCACCTCTTTGCATGTTACATTCTCCAAGTCCTTGCTCATCATGATGCTCCTTAGTTTTGCTTTGATGACCCATTCAGTCCTCTCACCTTCACTTGGTCTGCACACAGAAAAATGTCTGGTCAACAAGAACAAACTTTTATTGCTGTATTATCTAATAAACACAGCTGGAGAGCATATTTCGTGTGTTTTTTGTTTTTGGCAAAATTATCTTCCAACACAGCTACACAATTTTTTATATATGCTTACCTGATTGAGAAATGGGATTATTTTCAGCAGCTTCCCTATGAATGTATTTAATAACTTTTATACTGTTATTATTTGTAACACTTATTTTTCTGACAGGGTATGCACATTATATATATATTATATATATATATATATATATATATATTAATTATATTTTTACCTTACTAGGAGTCTAACATGATCTAATTTTTTTATAATGAATCTTATATTTAACACTTGTTTTATATCTATATACTGTTTGTGTATATGATTTTGTAGTGTAGCTAGAAATTATTGAGTGATTAAAAGTGACATTTTAAAACTCTTTATTTAAGAGTGTACCAAAATGGAATTCTTCTTTTGACCTATCTTGTGGATCACCCCCATAAAGCTAACAAATGTACCCACATAGACATGGGTAATGACTGATGAGTGCTCAATGATTGTAATGTTCCTTTAGCTTTTATTCCCTGTGTATTGGTAAGTAATGAAATACTTAGAGAACTAAAAATAGGAAAAATATGAGATATGGTAAGAACTTACCCTTGTTATCTCTATTTCTACGAAGTCCATAGGGTTCCACAGGATACCTTGGGGTATAGGTGTGACGTCAGTCGCAGGGCACCAAAGAGTTAAGCTTTCAGCCTCCCAGGATGCACTAGGTCCCCCTCCTATACCCCGCCCCCGGGCCAAGGCACCTCAGTTAGTTACCAAGCCATAGGCCGGAGGAGGAGAAGGAAGAGAGAGAACAAAGATCTGGACACATACAAGAATCACATTCTCACCAGAGGGAGACGGAAAACCGGTGACCAGAGCAAAGCCCATCTGCAGCACAGGTGCGACAGGGCGGGAGTCCTGTGGAACCCTATGGACTTCGTAGAAATAGAGATAACAAGGGTAAGTTCTTACCATATCTCATATTTTCTACTTCAGGGTCCATAGGGTATCCACAGGATACCTTGGGGATGTCCCAAAGCAGTATCCTTTAAGGGTGGGGACGCTCCTGTGCAGAAAGGAGAATCCGCCGCCCGAAGGAAGCATCCTGAGAGGCGAAGGTGTCAAACCTGTAATACCTCACGAAGATATGGACAGAAGACCACGTAGCAGCCTTGCAGATCTGAACTGCCGAGGCACCACGTCGAGCTGCCCACGAAGGACCCACAGACCTAGTGGAATGAGCCTTCAGAGAAGGAGGGACCGGTAGGCCTTCATGAAGATAAGCTTCAGAAATAGCCATACGGATCCAGGCTGCCAAAGTTTGCTTTGAAGCAGGCCAACCCTTTTTACAGAAGCCATAGAGGACAACAAAGCGTCCGACTTCCTAAACAAAGAAGTGCGGTCAACATAAGTCCTTAAGGCCCGCACAACATCCAAAGAGGCCTCACCCACGGAAAGACCCGGTGAGTTAAAGGCCGGAACAACTATTTCCTCGTTAACATGAAACTGGGAAACAACTTTGGGAAGAAACTCGGGCCGAGTGCGGAGCACTGCCCTGTTCCCATGAAAAACCAAGAAAGGGGGTCTACAAGAAAGAGCCCCTAACTCAGAAACACGTCTGGCTGAAGCAACGGCCAGAAGGAAAACAGTCTTAGCTGTTAGCCATTTAATATCCACTGAGCCCAGTGGTTCAAACGGCGGTCCTTGGAGAGCCCTCAGGACCACAGCCAAATCCCAAGGCGCCACAGGTGGAACAAAGGGCGGCTGAATACGGAGAACACCTTGCATAAAGGTGCGCACATCCGGGATTGTAGCAATCCTACGGTGAAACCAGACAGATAGGGCCGAAACCTGTACCTTCAAAGAAGCAAGGCGAAGCCCATGATCTAGTCCCGCTTGCAGGAAGGCGAGAATCCGAGACAGACGAAACTCCCGCGGTGCATAACCTCTCGGTCGACACCACAGGAAGAACGTATGCCACACGCGATGGTATATCCTCGCGGAAGACGGTTTCCGAGCTCGTAACATGGTACGCACCACAGAGCTGGAAAACCCCCAGGACCTCAGCATGGCCGTCTCAACAGCCACGCCGCCAAAGACAGCCGAGTCAGGTCCGGGTGAAGACAAGGACCCTGAGACAGAAGGTCCGGTCGTAGCGGCAACCGCAGAGGACTGTCCACGGACAGACCCTGAAGGTCTGAGAACCAGTGCCGTCTGGGCCACGCGGGAGCTATCAACAGGAGCGTCCCTCCTTCCTGTTTGAATTTCCGGATTACCCGTGGAAGAAGGGAGACCGGAGGGAACAGGTATGCGAACCTGAACGTCCACCGGACGGACAGAGCATCCACCAGAGACGCCCCTTCGTCTCTTGTGCGAGACCCGTACACCGGCAACTTGTTGTTGTGCCGGGACGCCATGAGGTCGATTTCTGGAAGACCCCACCTGTCCACCAGTAGTTGAAAAACGTCCGGGTGCAGGGACCATTCCCCTGGATGAACGTCCTGGCGACTTAGAAAGTCCGCCTCCCAATTTAGCACTCCCGGGATGAAGACCGCTGATATGGCCGGAAGATTGCGCTCCGCCCAAACCAGGATCCGAGAGACCTCTACGAGAGCCGCCTGACTGCGAGTTCCTCCTTGCCTGTTTATGTAGGCCACGGTGGTAGCATTGTCCGACTGGACCTGCACCGGGTGACCCTGGAGAAACCGCTGTGCCTGCAGGAGAGCATTGAAGACCGCACGGAGTTCCAAGATATTTATTGGAAGCTCCGCTTCTGTCGGTGTCCACCTGCCCTGGAACAAGTGTGGACCCGAAACTGCTCCCCAGCCCCGAAGACTGGCGTCCGTTGTCAACAGGACCCAATTTGGAACCCAGAACGGACGTCCCTTGTTGAGGTGGGTCGTCTTTAACCACCACGCAAGGGACAGGCGAACCTCCGGGGTGAGCACAATCGTCTGGAACTTCAGAGACTGAGGCAGCCCGTTCCACTTGGACAGGATCAGGTGCTGCAGAGGTCTGGAGTGAAACTGGGCGTATTCCACCATGTCGAACACCGACACCATGGAGCCCAGTAACCTCATCGCCGAGTGTAAGGACACCCGGCGGCTGTGCAGACAACTGCGCACCCTTGACTGTAAAGCAGAGATCCTGTCCTCCGTCACGAAGATCCTTTGCTGTCCCGAGTCCAATAAGGCTCCAAGATGCAGAATCCTCCGAGACGGGATTAGAGTGGACTTCTGCCAGTTGATTAGCCAGCCGTGCCGTTGCAGCAGTGCAATGGTCAGGTCCAAGTGGTGTAACAGGAGCTCTGGAGATCTTGCCACCAATAACAGGTCGTCCAAGTACGGCAACATGCGGACTCCTTGCAGCCGCAGAGAAGCCGCCATGACCGCCATAGCGTCCTGTATGTCCAATGACACCATGTAGTCCCCAGGTTCCAGCGCCAGAATGATGGACCGTAGGGTCTCCATCCGAAACTTCGGGACCCGCAAAGACTTGTTGAGTGCTTTGAGGTTGAGAATCGGACGATATGACCCATTGGGTTTCTGTACCAAAAATAGATTTGAATAGAAACCCTGGCCCCTCTGGGAGAATGGAACAGGCACTATAACTCCAGCCTGGAGCATAGTGTGCAATACCTTCCGCAGCTCCGTAGCCTTGTTCCGGTCTGATGGTAGACCCGTGGTGAAGAATCGAGCCGGGGGTCTGTGCCGGAAGGAGAGGGCGTACCCGTGAGAGACCACCTCCAGAACCCAAGTGTCTGTCGTAGTGAACGACCAACACCGGGAGAACTGCAGCAGGCGGCCTCCCACCCTGGGATCCCCCAAGGGGAGACCCGGACCGTCAGGCCGCAGGCTTGTCATCTGGCTTGGGGGCCGGACGTCTGGTACTCCATGCCTGTTTCCGGGGCTTGACCGATTTCTTAGGGCCAGCCTGTCGAGGAAACGACTGTGGTTTGGGCCTGCCCTGGGCCCTAGATGACCGAAAGGACGATGGTCCAGAACCAGAAGGAGCAGCGGCCGACGGGAGACAAGCAGATTTGGCTGCCGCCAGCGTGGCCACAATCTTATCCAGATCCGGACCGAAGAGAACTTCTCCGGTAAACGGCAACGCTTCCAGACCTTTCTTGGATCTGCGTCCGCCTTCCAGGATCGCAGCCACAAGGTGCGACGAGCAGCTACCGCTGCTGAAGAAATTCTAGACACCAGAGTACTAATGTCTAGAGCCGCCTCGTTGATGTAGGTGGCCGAATCACGGAGATTGCCAATCAACTCCGCCTGTTCGGCCGGACAGTCGGATTCAAAAGAAGCCTCTAATGAATCCGCCCAGCGCTCCATCGCTCTGGCAACCCAGCAAATGGCCATAGCCGGCCGTGCTGCCCCCCCTGCAAGGGAATAAGCGGACTTCAGGCAGATTTCTACCTTGCGGTCCGTAGCATCCTTAAGGGAGGACATGGATGGCATCGGCAATGTGGCTCTACGGACAAGACGGGTCACGTGAGAATCCACCTGTGGAGGGGATTCACACTTAGCAAAATAATTATCCGCGAACGGATAAGCCACCCCCAGGCGTCTCTGCGGCTGGTATCTTTTGCCAGGTTGTTTCCACGCCTCCTCTAAATGGTCCACCAACTGACCCGAAAGAGGAAAGACTGTGGCATCGCCCTTCACATCTTTGAAAAAGGCATACTTAGATTTAGCCGCTGGGGGAACTTCGTCCTCAATCACCAAGGCTGTGCGGACCGCCCGAATAAGTCCAGGAATATATACTTTGGACTTAGCATCAGCGTCCTTAGTATGGAAAGGTTCCTGATCGTAAGGATCCAGAATCTCCCCATCATCAGACGTCCCTTCGTCATCCTCATAAGGAGCGGACAGAGACGCCACCGGCCTTTTATGAGACCGCATCACAGACTCCCCTTGCAACACATCCGACAAGTGCTGTACAGAACTCGTCAGGGAGTTAACCCACGCTGGCTCCTGAGAACCCGGGAGCGGGGAAATAGGGAGACTGTGGGGTACCACCAATTGTCGTGGGAACCCCTGCATGGGTGACGACACCACAGACTGCTGGGACAAACCCATCGGAGTAAACGCGGGCTGCGGAGCTAACTGGCCCACTAAAGCTGTTAACGCCTGAGCGAAACAAGCCCAGGGCGGCTCCTGTACCGGTGCTGTAACCGTAATAGGCCGCGCCATGGACAAACACTGCCGGCAAAGGCCCTCCGCGCTACCCTCCCCCTCCGCTAACGGTACTTTGCACGTGGTACACTGTAGCCGGAGGGGAAAATCACTTTCAGACATGATGGCACCACGTATGTGACCTCTCTCACCAATTAAGTATTAAATAGGCGAGAGACCACCCTGCAGCACCGCACCGCAAGGGCTTTAGCAGAAAGAACAGGGACAGTAATAAAGCTGACAGTTTAGAGAAGAAAAGTTACAGGCAGCGCTAGCACAGTCACATACAATGCAGAGAAATAACAATTCCTGCACTAACAGCGCTGATCACTCAACTACACAGACACAGGGCCTGGTAGGACACAGCGCTGCATACACAGACCTGAGCCACAGCGGAGGAGAGGTATGCGGGGGGACCCAGACCACGATGCTTCCTTCCAGACTTCCAGCAGTGTTCACCATGCGTTGCAGAGAAGATGGCCGCCGAGGAGCAGAGAGAAGCTGGCCTGGGGGAGGAGCGCTGACACAGGACCAGTCAGCACAGTGCAGAGAGGGCTGTGTGCAGCGGGGGAGGCGCCGGCTGTGAGACAGGGAAGGCGCACTCCCCTGGCATGCATTTAACCCCTGGGACGCCGCAGCGCTACCGCTCTGCTGCGGTCCGCTGTCCCAGGGGGTAGTGGAAGCGCAGGTTGGTCGCCTGGCTCCACGCTGCAGCCAGTCCCCAGGGAGCCCCCTGCCTGGGGACTTAGGACCATGTGATCAGCGGGGACCCACCGCGGGACCCCGCTGCTTACCTCTGTCCCCCTTGAATCCGGCCATGGTCCGGAGCATCTGGGGTCACCGCTAGCTGTGACCCCAGACGCCCACCAGCATCCCCGGATCAGTACCGGCGTTCTGGTACCGGCGGGGTGTAGGGAAGACAGCATGGACGTCAGGACTGACTGTCCATGCTGTTCATCCAGATGTGCAGCCACCGCTGCATGAAGAAAAAGCTTCAGGGGCTCTTCTAGCCCCCACTCCAACAGGTGCACCCGACTCCGGCCGGGCACCAAACTAAACTGAGGTGCCTTGGCCCGGGGGCGGGGTATAGGAGGGGGACCTAGTGCATCCTGGGAGGCTGAAAGCTTAACTCTTTGGTGCCCTGCGACTGACGTCACACCTATACCCCAAGGTATCCTGTGGATACCCTATGGACCCTGAAGTAGAAATATTTAGAAAACGTGCAATGATAACTGCTGCAATAAACACTGTGGCAACCATTGGTGCTAGAACGTGGATCATCATTCACATAAGTTGTGCAGTGGTATGACTATAAGGGAGCTGACTAAGGCACTGTAGTAGCCTACGCAAGAACCAAGCTCTATACACCATTTTAACAGGGATCCCAACAGGCCCAGAAAAGGAACTAGGCTTTAAACTTGCCCTTAGTGCACCAACTAATAGGTATGTTCTCACTAGCCGTGACGCAGTGTTTATGGACTATATTCACCTACTGAATGTAACACATAGCAATGATAGAGAGGAACTACAGTGGTTGCAGGGCATGCAGAAAATATTTTGGGACGCCAACTGGTCTGACTACGTATGTGTAAAGGTAGAAGTCATCATATTATCCCATCTATCCACCTGTTCAATCCCCCAGGAATCAGTTGATGGTGCATATGCACGGTCAGATTTTTCTTCAGATCTGAACGATAACCATCGTTCATATCTGAAGGAAAATCTGACATATCTGACGTGTTTCAACGATGGACGATTAACGAAGCGCGTTCCCGATGGTCAGATAACGATATCTGACATCTGATGTGTTTGCAGTTAGACTTGGATGATTCCATTCATTTTAATGCAGGCAAAAATCGTTCGTAGTTCAAATCGTTGGTCAAATCGTTCATCTGACAAATCTGACCGTGTGTATGCACCTTGACAAGGCAAAAAAAAAATACTCAGCAGACAGAGAGAGCACAGGAACAGAAGATGATGACACATCTCTTAAAATATGTACCACACACCTCTGTATGGATGTGCAGAGCCCAAGCAGGTAACAGTGAGTGAAAATCAAGCAAGTGTTGGGAGGGGAGAGTTCGGTGAGGTGATCACAATTCTCATTAGGGAAGGGGGGAAATGGTATATTACTAGTGGAGTGAAAGAGAGCGTTCCTACTCTGATGACAACTCTTCACTAACAAATGCCCATTTAGAGAATACACATTTGTGTACTGCATATGAGCACAAGCCTTGCTCTTCTGCACATATGAAGTTCCAGTCTCAAAATGCGCTTGAGATTTCTTACGCTTAGCATGAAGGAACAAGGGAGGAATGGGGTGTGTAAGTATATGCTAAATAGCCATAACAAATAAAAAACCTGATTTGCTCCTATCAGGCCACCTGGTGAGGCCTAATATCTCTGTGGCATGATGTTCTGAGATATCTGAATTGACAGAGATTACCGATACTGTAGCTTATACTGATAGCATATTACCAGCACTTAGGTCAGCAGCTTTACAAAACACTCATTTGAGAATACTCAACAGAACTTATATTTCCCCAGCTCACTGGTGGCATTTTGTGGAGTCTGAGTCGGGGGTATTGCCTTAAGTGCCATAGGCCCGATGCTACGTTATCACATAACCTCTGGCATTGTAGAAAAATCAGTCGGTTTTGGGACAAACTTCTTGATCAACCACACATTATCTTTAAACTTAAACTGGCCAAGAAGGCAGAGGCCCTCCTTTTTGCCAACTTCTCCTCCTGAGTCAGTGACATGGACTCCTCCCTAGACCCTCACGTATCTCTTTTAGCAGTCATGGGTCACTGTGGTTAAACAAATTATTTTATGTATATGCTAAATAGAGTAAGGACATGTTCTCATAAATGCTTCTTAGTCACTGCAGAACACAGGCACATATGCACCTGTCAGGAGGCTTATCTCTTCAAGTTGCTCAACCTCTGCTGCTAAATACACGCAAATGATGACGACATATTGTACTCTAAACACGCTCACAGTTTAGGGATCTAGGGGCATGCCACTGAACACATTGGGTAATCTGTGTCGCCATATAGTATTTTTTTAAATTAGGATAGTCCAGGTCCCACCTTGTTAAGTTAGTTTCCAAAGCCTTAGGCTGGGTACACACGTAAAGATTTTATGTCCAACCATCCAACTAGTTGATTGGTTGGAATGAAAATCTGGTAACATATGGGAGTAACTGATGATCAGCAATTTGGTCCTAAATGCCAGAAAACAGATGAAAATGGTCGTTCAGACAAGTTTGTTAAATATTTGATCTAAACCAGTGGTTCTCAAACTCGGTCCTCAGGACCCCAAATGGTTCACGTTTTCCAGGTGACCCAGCAGGTGCACAGGTGTATTCATTACTCACTGACACATTTTAAAAGATTCACAGCTGGAGCTAATTATCTCACTTGTGATTCTGTGAGGAGACCTGGAAAACTTGCACTGTTTGGGGTACTGAGGACCGAGTTTGAGAACCTGTGATCTAAACAATTTGTTCAAACAGTTTTTGTCCATTTTCCGGCATTTGGGAGCAAATTGCGGCTTGTCATTTGCTTTCATACCTTACCAGATTTTCATTCCAACCAATCAACTAGTTGGATGGTTGGACAGAAAATCTTTACGTGTGTACCCAGCCCTAAGCTGGCCACACACTAGAACAACTTTCATCCAACTAGTTGATTGGTTGGAATGAAAATCTGGTGAAGTATGAAAGCAAATGACAAGCAGCAATTTACTCCCAAATGTCGGAAAATGGACAAACACTGTTGTTTGAACAATTGTTTAGATCAAACATTTAACAAACTTGTCTGAACGACCATTTTCATCTGTTTTCAGGCATTTAGGAGCAAATTGCTGATCATCATTTACTCCCATACGTTACCAGATTTTCATTCCAACCAATCAACAAGTTGGCTGGTTGGATGTAAGTTGGTCTAGTGTGTAGCCAGCTTTACTCTAAGGAGCAATTTGCTCATATAAATATAGATATGTAATAAGACATACACAAAGACCCACATACACGTTAAATGTAAGGGTGTTTTTGGGTGATGCTGAGGTTATTTTGGCTACATAGGGTTTGATTGTACCCAGGTCCCTCACTAGAGAGTTTGTATGTTCTCTATATGTTTGTGTGGACTCCTCTGGTTGATCCAATAGCTTCACATACTACAAAGACAAAGACTTCTGATTAAATGAACCATAGTATGTCTGTATGATGGGAAATATAAATTGTAAATTCCACAGGGGCAGGTACAGTTTTAAATGATTATCAGCTGTAAAACTCCATATAACATGTAAGCACAATATTAAGAACATATAATAATGATTAAAAAAAAAAAAAAAAAAAAAAAAGGAAGTACAATGGTAGTTAGTGTTAGACATTTGTTACCAAAAAATTTCAACGGAGCAACCAAGTGGAGCAGATTAAAAAATAAAACCTACAAATGAATCAGTTTTTGGGACACTCACTTCTCCATGAAGAGGATGGGGGAGTCTGGCCGAGTGGACTCCAGGTCCTGCATGGTGTTCCACTCATTGATACAACTCTGGTCAGAACTGATGCAACTCTCATAGAATGTGGCCCACACAAGAGCCAGCCCTCCAGGGAAGTAGTTGTACCGTCGGGCAACCTCACAGGCCTTGTGCAGAATCTGAAGGGCTGACCTGTTAGTTGTAAGTCACACAAAAGGAACACATTCAATGAACATCAGTCAATCACAATAATACAATTAACGTGACAATGTCATAGGCACACACATAAGTAATATTTAATATTCCATTTCTTGTTTACATGCTATACACATCAGATTCAATCAGATCATTGGCTCCCTTTTCTATTTAGGAAACGGTCAATAGTACTCAATTATCATGGATATACCCAGGGGTGTTTCAAGAGAGGAGAGGGCCCGTGTGTAGTCTCCACACCGGTAGACTCTGAGCAAGAGTGTGTCCAGAGTCTACAGCACATGCGCAGGTCACTGCGGCCATTTTCCCGGTATTTACCCTACTGCGCATGCGCAGAACACCGAGAAATTGGCTGCGGTGGACATTTTCCAGGTGACTTTGACAGCGCTGATACCGACACCAACGTGGGACCCTGGAGGCGGAGTGGTAAATATTAATAATATAGGTGCAGGGTGTGCGGTGCCCATTATAGAAACACCCCTCGTTATACCAAACTCTCGTATGTGGGCTACAAATGGTTTAACTGGTTATTGTGGTGCTATGCCCTCCTACTATTTTTAATTGGATGGTATAATACTTAAAGGAATACTCTAGTCACACATAGGTTTTACTTCAAGTTTATTTTTCTATATAGGATCTATAAAACATTTAAGGAATAAGTCACACTGTACAATGAATTGTAATGCTGATAAAACAAAATAAAAACAATGGAACAGTGCACATAGTGAGCAAACAAACATAACAGCTTTTATTAAGCTAGAACATAACGCTATATAGTGGTCATTCCGAAAACATTTCTTACCACATGGCCTGCACCGACACTGGTTTGAACACAAGGGTTCTTCCTGCAGTGTTGACACTGAATCCGCTAAGGGAAAAATAAAATAAAATTAAGAATGCGAGTTTTGAAAGACATTGATGTGATCCCAAAACAAGACTGTTGATTATGACTCTCCAGAAAAATCCAGATTGTGAATCTGCAATATACTGCTCAGTGCTAACTTAATATTAAGGAGATGTCCTCTGTTTTCTATATAGATACTTCCCCAGCCTACTCTACTCTACTTTTCGCAACCTGACAACATGAAAACACTGTCTGATCCGGCAGGCTGACTCCGTATTAGCCATTCATCACATACACATGGGATGTGTAAATGTATATGGCATCTGAGTGGCCTGGGTGCAGCTCCTACCTAGTCACATCCATGTTTCTTACAAACCTCTGGGAGCGATTCAATAGCTACAGTTGGAGAAAATACCCAACACCTTTGATGCTTTCATTTCCAGAGTATCAGGGTGGCTTTCCAGCAGTGAGCATACAATTACATCCCCGTTGTATGTATATACTGACTAATTGGTTCATGAAACCCTCAATGTTACATGCACTAAACAAAAAGTGCCCTGTGTGTGATTACTCATTGTGGGCACACAGTGTGATCTGTGTGTATCAGGAGACAAAGCACATCTTTTAAGTAACAGGGCCATTTCCAACCCAGTCATCTTTAACATTTGTACAAACCACAGTTATGTTGAACAATGTAATAAACACTCACCCATCTCCATCCAAACGTATGGTGGTGTCACTCCACAAGTGCAGAACCATGCCGATAGTGCAGCACTTACTAGGACACAGACAATAGATTGGTTACATAGCGAAATAATGGTTTTCATATTTATTAATATATTTCAGACTGCTCTTACATGTTTTTTTGTCAGCCTTCATCTTTTTCCAGAGGTACTTTATACAAATAAAAAGGATATCATTAGCCCAGGCTAATAACAGCAAGTGATTCCTTTGTGATCACTCTTTTACTTAGTATATGAATAAGTGCCATTTAGGAAAACATAAAACTTTTATTACAAGTTAACCTCTTAATAAAATGGGGTCCTATGACTAAAATGAGAGAAATATAGTCAACCCCAAAAGTCAAAAAATTAAGCATATATAGTATGTTATACACAAAATGACTTTAATATAGACGTATTTGTTTCATGGTGAAAAATACTATTGTAAAAGTCAAATGAGTTGAAAGCCAGAAAAGATAAATCAAACAATAAAATAGGGAAAATAAATACCCTGTGTTATACAGAAACTCCTACCATCTCATGTGATTATCTCCAAAACAGCCTTTCTCGGCGTGCCAGGTTCCGTGCGACTCGGCCAAACCGAGCATCTTTTTCACTACAAATGCGCGCTGATTCGCACAAATAAAATACTAAACAAGAGCAAGCGACAAAACTACTTTGCTAGATTGCACGGACCAATTTCATGTGCGCATTTGTATATCTGTTTGCAAACGAGTCCGAATTTGTAAACGAAGGGCTAAGATGCAGCAGCTGCGGCTTTTTCTCACGCAGAGTTCCTTTGTGATTCATCTGTGACATTGCATGTGTTTAATACTAATTCCTGTGCTGTAAAAGTCGTAGCCCAGCATCTCTAGTGCACAGAGTGGTGTTATACTGCGAAGCAATAGATATGTCCACTCGCACCGGGCGCTTCGCTCCATATGGCGTATTGAGGCTACACATGTATAAGGATACATCTGTATTCAGCTTCCATAATTAGAGGGCATATGTTGCCCACACACAGAGGAAGCAGCCATTTTGGGAGTGGACTTGTGTTTATGACCATGCAGCCCAAAGCTCACTAGGAACTTTGTAGTGAAGGAGACCGAGCAAACCAGGTAATTTAACAACCAATCTCTAATTACAATTTCAAACCTAAGATTTCAGATCCTGTCAAAGAGCAGGAAAACTTGTTATATTTTCAGGTGATTATAGTACATATGGAATTCAACTAAACTTAGCACCTCACCTTTCTTTACTGCTGAAGTCCACCCCCAGTAGTATGTTTTCTTCCGTGTCTTGTCGCCCATTACTGTAAACCACCACCATGTATCGTACCCGGTCTGACCAGCTGCTCTCCAGACGGACAGCCTTAACAAAAAGCAAAAACATTGGCACAATATAAAGAATAAACTAAATCTAGAGCAAGTACTCATTCTCAGTATTTGGAAGGTGGCAGCATTAGGCCAAATATTGACTTTACAGGAATACAACAATAAAGGTCTTATCACTAACTTACTGCCATTATAAAACACTGAGAGGTCATTAAGAAAATCATTATACTAGCTAGCAATTTCCCGGAGCATCTGGGCAAAAGTCACACGATTCAGCAGATGCACATTACACATGCTACCATCTGAGTAACAAGAAGCTACAATGTAAAGAGTATCATCACTGAATCTCTACAAATTCCATACGTCCTTACTACATAATACATACATAAATCTATACTACAGTTAGAGTTTAGTGATCTCAAAGATTAGTATAGTAAATATCATGGTGCCATCCAATCAGTATGTCATATAAAAGACATTACTTCTAAATAGACTTCGGATCTACAGTAGGTTATACATATTTAGAGAAGTAGACTACACCAATGTACTGGCTTAAGCTTTTATTCTACATGCACATTTATAGGCTGTCAGCAGTCCTAAAGACGACACTAACAGCATAAAGTTTTTTAATAGGTGTAACTTCTTCACCTGCAAGCAAAGCTGTACTGTACACATATCAAATACAGAGGTGACTCGTTAGTTTTGTATCAGTGATCAATTATCAATATAAGTATAATTATAATTACAATTATTATTGCAGCATAAATTTACCAGTTTAATACGATCTTCAGAACGGAGAAGATTGATCATGACCTGAAGGTGTTGTGGCAGATCTCCTACAAAGGTAAATAACAGTTAGTTAGGGTTATGGTTTGTTTACACCTTTACTATTTTCATGTTTTTCTTTTAATGGATAAAGCAAAATATAGTGCATTTCAGGCAAATAACCTATGGACATGAATGCGTTTTCAAAGTCTGTAGATGTACAGAAAAATGTCCATATTACGTGTGAGAAATAAACCAATGATGTTAGCATGTCCTGAAAACACAGAATACAACAGACTGATAAAAGCTGTATAACACAAGTAGTCTTGTTTCTGATAAGTGCAGTGTGAAACATAGACCCTTGTTTGCACTGAACGGCTGTGCCGTACGTTACAGTGGAGACCATGCTAATATCATGGTCAGCTGGCCATTGTGAGAAGCATGTATGTGACCTGCCCCCAAGTAATCAAAGACAAATCCTGTATCGCTCAAATAGCTGCTGACCTCAAGGCCACCCCGTACCAGCATTTTTGTGCAAGTGTAGAAGACTCCTTGGTCCTTGGAAGCTGTTCCCCTGCTGCAGGAAGAGGGCAGCTCCCTTCACCATGAAAAAACTGTCACTCAAACTGAAAAGAAAACAAAAAGATATATATATGTAACACCATAACATTATATTAAAATAGCAATGCATGTAGCGGCTTCAAAATGACACGCTTTCTTTTTTTCAAATGAGAGTATGTTGATTTGTAAATATTGTGTTTTATATACAGAACACACTTACAAGAGACATGCAAACTACAGGCTAGTGGTTTATTCTGATTTATGTATTTATATGGTACCACATAACATACACAGTGCCTTACACAACTGCTCTAAAATATGGAGACAGGTGGAGCAACACTATAGAGAGCAAGAGAGGAGAGACACGTGGATAAAGATAGGGGAGACAGAGAAATAGTGGGTGGAGGTAGAGAGTAAGACGGGGCGAAGGGGAAGAGAGAAGGGGTAAGGAGAAAGGGAATTGAGACACAGTTTGAAGCAGAGAGAAAGAGATAAGAGGGGATGTGAGAGAGATGGGGAAGATAGAAAAGAAGGAGTGGGAGAGAGAAAGAGGGGGTGGGGAAGAGATTGGGGGGGGGGGGAAGATATAAGGAGACAGAAGAAAAAGAGACAGATTTGGGGAGATCCATGACACAGGTTTATAGATTGTTTCAATGCGTATGACCCAATAAGCTCCAATAAAGCTGTAGAGAAAAATAACAGTGTAGGCATAAATCACTGACCTTCACAATAATACATTTAGAGACTGATAGAGCAAATGCTTAATACATGTAGTACTTTATACTGAAAACATTAACCAATATCAATAATAATCAACCAATAAGAGTCTTTTGTGCCAACCATCACCCGAGTTTCAGTTGAATGTTAAATATTTATTTCTCCCTCCTACATCTAAAAGTTTGGATTTAAGCATTACAGTAGTCTAAATCCCGGAGTAACACATGCAACCACCTACGCTGGTTCCAGCCTGGCTTCCAATAATTCTGCATTGAAAATTTTCAAGTGAGAGTGAAGCACGGTCACATGCATCTCTGCAGTACCCGGGGAAAGATTGCTGTCAGACTCTTTCCACGAGAGAGGAAAGAAAGACATTCTCCAGCAGATCTCTTGCAGCCATGCAGACGTGCTTCATCATTGCCGGACACCCAGCAGCATTATGGCACATGACTCTGCTGCTGTTTTTAAAAAAAACCTCTTCCATTACGATCCTTCAATGCTGATACAATTGCTCACTATCCTCCTCTTGGACATATCTATTGCTTCGCACAGGAAAGATGACTTCACTTTCTATAACTTACTGAAACGGCAGTGTTGTTAGGTCACTTATGGGACGGTAATATCCATCATCGCTATAACCCAATCAGCAGGAAGACTAAGTCATCAGTTGTTAAAGATCAAATGTACAGTCCATTTGAAGGCAGCTGCAGGATTTTTGGGCAAGTTTGCAGGAAACATTGTCATTTTCTTGGGTATGGTTTCATTAATGAACAATAATGTTACACGTTAGTTGGCACCCTACACAGCTATTAGAAACACGGCTTCCTGTTTAACAAGAACAAATAAGTACGACTGATGTTGGCATTAAGAGACATGGAATAGGTTTCAAATGTGTGGTAGCAAATTAGCCTGTGGTCAAGCAGGTCACCTTTGCTGTTGTCGATAAATCGCTACTGACCTACTGGAAGTATTTTATTGCACCAGAGCCCAAACACATTTGGATACCACCAGATGCATGTTTTCCAGAGAAGATTTGGTAAAGCTTATTGATGCCATAACTAAACTTTCCTGTGTGAAACCATCTTTGAAGATAACAGTAAGGTTTCAGTAGCAATATTTCATTCATTGTCTCAACTGCTACATGTTTTAGAACTAATGCTACATGTACTATAAGGAAGTACTATAAGGAATACAATAAATTGTAATAGAGAATCCTCTGCACGCAGTAAAGCTACAGAAGTGGATAAAAAAGGTAATACACGGCAATTAATAATTTCATTGCAAACAATTATTTTCATTATCTCATACTCTAATGGAGAAGTAGACAACCTGTCGCTCTCCAGCTGGTGTAGTAGAGACTGCTGGTATATTTGCACACTTGGGTCCTGTATAACTATTGCAATGCCTATACTGGTTGGAATTTCATCAATGCATACATTTAAAACAAAAAAAACCCCAAAGACACACAACATTTTCTTTAACAGGACTCTGGGTTTGAATTCTAGTTTCTTTAAATTTAGCATTACTCTGTTACAGTTCTTTTGTTATTAGGTGTAGGATCTATGATGCCATATAGTAAGTGTGAGGACTTACAGCTATCCCCGTATGGTAAACATGTTCAGGAACCCCAGCGTGGCAAACAGCAGGAACCGTAAGGGATCTTTGTACTGCAGTGATATGTGCTGTTGCTGGAGAATAGGGCAGCTGACCATTCCCTGCCTACAGACCTCTCAGTCATACAAACCTCCTCTGTGTGAGAGAGAGAGACTGGAGGAGTAGTGAGGATGGAATATAAAGTGACAATACATATTCTTAGGCCTTGTTTCCAGGAGGCCTACAGAACAAAAAGATCCAATGTGTACTTGCATTTAAAATGAATAGAATGTGTGCTTATTTGTTTATGTACTTTGTAGGGTGCTGTGGAACCTTTGTGACGCCATATAAATAAAGGATAATAGATAAACTAAGCTCTGTATCAGTTTTGACTCAGCAAATACTGGGTATATATTGCAATGTTTAGGCAAACTTGGCGTCATTTATAGTGCAGCGCATTTTGCAACCCGAACATACACATAAAGATTCTGTTGCAAACATTGCAGTCTTACATGTGTATTTTAAGTCCCAGATATCTCAAGATAAAACTTACACAAAACACAGCTCTATTCCTATGTCAGGCATACATATGCGTATACTTCTGCCAAACAACAAACTGACATCATACGATCTGGAAAAGACTACATATCACATTGCCCTTTAAAGAAGCCAGTGTAATTACTTGTCTATAAGACTAAAACATGAATTAATAGCAGTGACTGTCATGCTAGAAGGCTCCTTTTTTTGAAGTGCCACAGTTTAACAATGACCTCAGTATGATACATAATGCCTTAAAAACCCCGGAGCGAACATTCTTGTGTGCAATGCAAGATACACACTGGGCGCGTACGAATTGGCCTTCCGAACGATGTGAACGATATATCTGTACAATATATTGCAGATGCGATATACCCATGAACAACGTTGCTCACAGATATATTGTGTGTACATACTGACCCATGGCCGGGATGATCTATCGCTCGTCAGTTGTACAAACAATACTGGCAGTGTGTACCTAGCATTACTGTATAAATATAATCGTTTATCATATCAACCATGGGAATAAAAAGGAGTTGGACAGTGCTGATTGAGCAAGCTTTCGCTTGGCGCATAATTACAAGTGAAGAAAAGAGGACAAAAAAAAAGTTCTCCCAGAGCTAAAATTATACTGTAATGCTGGGTACACACTAGACCAGGGATGGGGAACCTCAGGCCCAGGGGCCGTATAAGGCCCCCGGAATCATTTGGTGCGGCCCTCTGAGCTTTTTTCTATTAGCATTATCCGGCTAGCAGGGTGCTAAGAGTGGCACCCTGCAGCCAGAATCTATGCAGCAGTGCCGTCTGGAGCGTCCTTAGGACGCTTCAGACGGTCACACCGCTGTCCTTACAGCTCCCCACTCACTGGCGATTGTGGTCCCGTCCCCATGTGACATCACATGGAGGGGGCGTGGCCTACACGGGGCCCGCAAATATTGTTATATATATTAAAATGGCCCGCAGACGAAAAAAGGTTCCCCACCCCTGCAGTAGACAATATGTTGTCCGATCCGGCGGATCAGACCGACATATCAGGCACATCGTTTAGTGTGTACCCACTATGTAGCCGACAATGCGCACTCACGCGGGTCATCATCGACATCCTCCATCGGCTCTACATGCAAGGCTGACAGGGGATGCATACTTGCCGATGCCGGCTCCCCTGCCAGGTGCCGTTGCTGACAATGTCGGGCTGGGTACACATCGTCTAGTGTGTACCCAGCTTAATATCCCTCACTTAATCAGCACTATTTTTGCATTGAGTACAAATTGAGTACAGTGAGTAGGTATACAACCATTTATCTAGACCAATGGTCCTCAATAAGTTTTCATGTGAGTACCTATGCCTCCCAACTTATGTTGTCAGTAGGTCCAAAAGGGAGAGTGGTCTGGCGGGAAATGCATGCCACAAACAAAAAAATGGCAGCTGCTCAATCAATCTGGTAGTACTATTTTCAGGTGCATGAAAGGGAGGGGTTATACCAAGTAGAAAAGGGAGGGGGTTTTAACCCCCTATTGTTCCTCAGCACACTGAATTGTACCTGTAACAATATATGAACACTATATAGTAAAAGAATTTCAGAGATATTGGTTGCATGCATTTGCAAATACATGGAAAGCTGCTAGGGAAATGCATGCCCCCAACCCCTCTCTCCACTGAAAAGAAGCTGAGCGCATGTACACATCTATTTACCGCAGAGCAACAATTGAGAAGGGGGTCTCCCCACCTCTCCTCCCACCACCACGGTAAACTGTGGCCTGTGGGTGGGACTGCGGGATTGTGCCCAAAAAGCAGAACTGTCCCACCAATATCGAGATGTCACTATATATAAAAGCAATAAATATGCCATAAATGAGATTTAAAGAAAAAAAAAATTACACAAGAATAGAATGGATTCTATATATATATTTCTCACATATTGTATTATCATTTTTTTTTGAAAGTGTCAAAGTGACAATTAAACTCCACATATACATTCTTTTACAGGTATATGCTTTTTTGTTATCAGGGTCCTACTGTGATGATGCATAAAGGTATAGATCCCTAGAACACTGCTTGTTCTATGTGCCCAATTATCACCTGTATGTACAGCCCCATCCGCCATTACAGAAAAGTTTTCGAGTACCTGCGAAGCACTGACATTCCCCTTTCTCCAGCGGCAGTGCTGCTGATGGCTCATCTAGATCATTTATACCCCTTACAATGGTCCTGAGGCACATGACATCTCCGAATACATCTCAGAGTAAGAAAGACACTAAAATACTTTGGTTTTATGCTTATAAAAGTGAGATTACAGAACAGAAATCAAACCTGGATTAAGTCTGCAAACTAGGTTCCAGATTTAAATAATAGATACAATAAGTAATAAGAGAACCTTAACTTGTCAAGTTTGTTTTTTTACAAATATGAAAAGATTAGCCCAAAATGAAAACAAGAGATTTTAATTAAATAGAAGCCACTAAACTGTCTCTTGATTTGCACTCTGGCACAATATAATAGTGTATCAGTTTACATGTGGAGTACATGTAACAACATACGGACACGTAGGGTCAGTACAATACAAGACATTAGTGTCTGTGTACTCTATATCATTTCGTACGTAAGGAATTCATTTTTAAAGGTGTTCTGAGTGTCAAAGTGATACATTTCTAAAGGGTGGTCTCCCAATGCTTGTGTTATGAACAAAACAAATATCTCCCATGGGTACAGGATCACAGCGGTAAAAATACTGATGCCAGCATCCCAACAGGGAAAGGATACCAATACTCGTCGGTAGGTACCCTAACCCTCCTTCCCTCCCCGATGCCTGAACCTAACCACCCCCACTAGTGCCTAAACCTAACCTCCCCCTCCCTGCACCCTAAACCTAACCCTCCCCTCAACTTACCTTTAGGATGCCGGTGCCGCTATTCTGACAGGACTTAACGTATCCCTTTAAAATAATCCCTTCTATCAGGTACACAATGCTCTGCTCCTGGACTTCCCACCTAATTTATGATTGCAGTCACCTGTGTTGTACTGAGTAACTGATGAGAACAGTGTTTCAACACAGGTGGCTGCAATCATAAATTAAGTCCAGGAGCAGAGCATTTTGTACCTAATGGAATGGGTCATGTAGGAGGGTCTGCAAATAAAACCTTGCCATAATAAGGCCAAGTACCAATTGGTGTTGCTTTAGCATCTGTTTTTTATTTTAGCGCTTATGAAAACGAGTGTCATGTGTCCGATTGTTTGTTACTGGTGTTGTGAGCTCACTGAAGGCTTCCCCAATGCATTTACATGTGATCAACGCATTGGACAGAACACATATGCAACACTAGCAAACACAGGTGACAATGGTAGTCGCTATAGGCCCCCATACATCAGCGATGGATCGCTGCGTTCCTGCGATCCTGCAACCGGGCATCGCAGGATCGGTGAGATTCAACATGTTGGATTTCACAGATATGCCGATCACGATCAAAAAATTATTGTGATTGGCACAACAGGGAAATTTAACATGTAGAATTTCACCGATCCTGCGACGGATCGCGGAACATCGATGGCCGCTGGTCGGAAATGGGAGAACTTGTTTTTTGTTCTCTTTTCTTAGCTTGTAACTATGCGCCAAACGTAAGCTTGCTCAATCAGCACCGTCCAACTCATTTATATTCTCATG
Source organism: Taudactylus pleione (assembly GCA_031769625.1). Taxonomy (NCBI): domain Eukaryota; kingdom Metazoa; phylum Chordata; class Amphibia; order Anura; family Myobatrachidae; genus Taudactylus; species Taudactylus pleione. The sequence continues at coordinate 1,332,143 of JAUIMM010000748.1, forward strand.
GTTGATAAGTATAAAAGGTACAATTATATGATAAACCATTATATATAGTAATGCTAGGTATACACTGGCCAGTGTCCAGTTTTAAAAATGCCCCCCCTCCCCCCCTGCTTTTCCCATTCTAAAAATGGTGCCGCGGCTTAAAATTCAAGATGGCGTCAGCGAGCCACATAATCGCCTCGTCCCCTTTGCCGGTTTATATTAGCCAGCGCAAGTCAGTCCGTCGGCGGAGGCAGGAGCGAGAATGGCTCCTGAAGAATGATGATGTCTGGAAGTCCTGGATGGGCTGCGGCCATGTAAAAGAGCTAACAGGCCACCCTCCAAGTGAAAATGTCGGAAGTCCTGGGATTGTGATGGCCCCTCCAAAAGAGCTATAAGGCCGATGTCCTCAAGGTGAAGTTCCTGAAAATGTAAATATTAACACAATAGGTGTATTTTTTTAAATATTTATTTTACAGTAAGAGTACAGGTACCAGCGGGCCACTAATGTCCCGCATGTTGGTATTTGTAGTTCCACAAGTACCGGCATGTGGGGGAGGCTGGCTGGGGTCTGTTGCCCCCTGTAAAACACAATATTAGTTTTAGAATAATTATGGGGGGGGTCCTCACTTTCCCAGTGATCCTCGGCGTGGGCGGATTAGTATGGGGTGCGAATGCTTTGGTCGGGAGACCTCGTGATGTGGGTCTAGTGGCTGTGGCATTACACCCCAGCTAGCAGCTAGTGGAGTGCTGGTTCTAAATAAGGGGAACACAACGCCATTTTTTTCCCCGTATTTTTACAACCACCACAGGGTCCAAGAGCATTAAATATGGGGACCCCTAAGTTTTTTTGGCCATATCTTTTTAAACTAGCGCCGGCTCAAATTGCTTTTTGGTGTTTGAATGGAAGAGTTACAACAGGTTTCTGAAATTTCTGATCACGTGTAAGAAGCCTAAATGGGACATGTGACACCGTAAGGTTTGGTTTTTTTTGTCTAATGTATGTATGTATGTGCATATATATATATATATATATATATATATATATATATTTTATATATATATAATGGTGTGGTATGTTTAGACATATCCCACCAACATGAATGGACACACTAGTTCACATGGCTGTACACCTCAGACCTGGTCTACTTCCATCTGTAATTTGAACCTCATCACAAAGCTACAGCTGTATCACTCCACAAGTGTGATCAAGAGCATCAAGACACTGCTCACGTTGCCTCACTGACATACACATTTCTGACAGAAAAATGACAAGAAATGTCAAAATAATTACTTCTTGACTCAATGGACCTGAAATTAGTCCTCACCAAAGAACTTGAACAGGACTTACCTGAGTTCAGAATTCAGCAAAGCAAACAGTGAGTAGACATGCCAGACTTCAACCAGAAGAAGAATTAAGCACTTCCTTCAGTGCTTACGCAGGTGTAAGATGGTTGGGCTGGAGGAAACATGGTCAAACATTGAGGTGCGTAGTGTGATCAGATTTATTCATCTAAAAAGCACATCAGCAGCTGAAATTCATTGTCAAGTTGTCGTGGTGTAAAATGATAATGGCATGTCACAGGAAACAGGCTTGAGTTTGGAGCACTGCCTTTGATAACGGCAGGACAGACTTTAAGATTCAGGAGGGCAGATGCATTTGAGTTAGTGATATTGCTGACGAACTGAACATCTCAGTGCACGAGAGACAATACCATTCTATTAGTTTTGTGAACTTCTGTGAGTTGCTTCGTAACCCAGCGTGAACACTTTTTCCTGTACCCCAATTGCTCATGAATGATGTTGTGCACAGTACCCACTGAGATGTTCAGTTCTTCAGCAATATCACTAACCCAAATGCATTTGTCCTCCTGAATCAGACCTTCAATGCGGCACAAATTGTCATCTGTGGTGGACGTTCCTGGCCGGCTGGATCGCTGCTCATCGTAAAGATCTGTCCTGTCGTTATCAAAGGCAGTGACCCAAACCCAAACCCGTTTCTATAACATGACGTTATCCCCGTATATCTCGACAAGTAGAAATTTGATCACACTATGCACCTCAATGTTTGATCATGTTTCCGCCAGTCCCGACATCTTACACCTGCTGTTGGGACAGTATGACTGACGTATCACAGTCTAATGGCCATGAGGGGAAGCAGTGGTCTACCTGCTCTGGACTGGTGGGAAATTAGAATGAAATAGAGAACATTACACACGTTAGAGGTCTTGTTACCTTATTTATTGAACCATCCTTGTATATAATCATTGCAATGTGAAAATGAGAGACATGAATCAAAAAGCATAACAATAGCAGGTTAACTTATAATGGTAAACTTCATGCTTACAAATAAAATGATACGGACATCCACCTTTTACTTTTCCTGCAGTGACCAGCGCTTGTAGCATAATACGGTGCATCAGCAGAGCTAGGACTGACCAGAAGGTGTGTTATGTTACATAGAGCTAGCACTAAAATCTCATTACTTATGGTGGAAACAAAGTGTTGTATTTACTATTGTTGCCCCTTTAGTCTTTTGATTAACAGTAATGTTGATTGAGGTAATTTCATGGAAGAAAAGACAAACCTATAATAAATGCATGGAACAGAATAAAAGGCTTACAGGGCTAAAAAAGAAAAAAAAAAAAAGACTTATATTTAGCCTATTCTGGGGGTGGTGTTCCCTGTGCGTCATTCTTGGCGACATGAGTCAGCAGATCAGGGTAACAAAAGTCTCACAGAGCTCGCTCCTCTAGGAACAAGAAATGAGGCTCATTGTCTGCCTGACTCAGCCAGTGACCTTTTGGGGAAGAAATACAATGAAAACAGGCAGCAGAAAAGACCCTGCTGTGTGGGTAAAAGTAGCAACTTTAACCCATTATTAGCCAGACATGTTCAAGATAAGGGTTACATCCAGAATAACTGCCTTTGTAGAAGATGGACACAAAAATGGTTAACAAAATTGACAAATGGGCTATATCGCAAATGACGTTTTGTGTGCATGTCTATTTTTACGCTAATACCCCACTTCTATGCAAAGCATGAATTAGTGTGAGAGAACATAAGGATCTACTGTGGTGCAATGTTTTACATATTCAGATGGGAGTCTATAGGCAAATCTGGGTGCACGAAATAAACACAGACTTGGCACACTTGTGTGCCTCACTTTAACGTCCAACTGTAAGAATGAGATTTCATTTGGAAGAATTAGATTAAAAGGGGTTGAGGGCACATTTGCGAGGGAGACCCCTGTACAGCAGACAGAGGAGGGCATACTCACAGAGCCTTCTTTCCCCTGTTCCCGGAGGTGATGGAGATATGGCTTAGGCCCATATTGTTCATTGGCGCCTTTGCACCTTCCATACGTGTTGTATAAGGGCCAGTATATTTCTAAGGTCATTTCTACCAATTGTGAAAAAAAATAATTCAAATGCAAACTGACATCACTCTAGAGATCTAAGACATAAATGAGGATTAACCAACCAGTGTTTAGGGAGGGAAAAAAAGGAAATGTCCAAAATACCAATAAGTCCCTAAAGAGATAGCTGGACTATGAAGTGACGTATTTTCTCCTTTCCAAAATGCTCAATTTCAGCTACTGTAGGACCTCATCTACGTTCATAAATGTAAGGTGACATGAAATGAAAATGGGGTTATTGTTATCTGTAAATGACCTCAACTGAGTCCGTTGCAACCAACCGAACAATATTTACAAATATTCTGCTACACAATGTATAGGAATAAAACAGAATCATTACTGCGACTTGTATACGAATGTATACGAAGATGTATACGAATAAAACATAACGATTACTGTGACTTGTGCCCAGTGCACCTTTAGAAATAGGTTATAGCAGTGGTTCCCAAACTGTGTGCCTGGCACCCTGGGATGCCTCGGGACCCTTGCAGGGGTGCCTCAGGTTGGTGGTCCAGCACCAAATCAAATTATATATGGTCACTGTAATGTAAATATATGGACAAACAGAAGCACAAACCTGTCCCCCACTATATAACCAAACATAAGGATGACAGATCAGCACAATTTACTTCACTGTACTACTTCACTACATTTGTTTCTGAATTTCTCAATAATAAGCTTTTGGCTTAGGGTGCCATGCAAACAATGCTGATGCACTAGGGCGGTGTCATTCAAAAAAGTTTGTGAACCACTGGGTTATAGTATATTCTACCCATCATTCAACTTGTTGTCCCAGACATTGCTTTGTTTTTTTCCCCCCCTATGTGGTAGATGCCTGGATTTATGTAAAGTTTACCTCTACCCATAAGCTTAATTATGTGGTGTAATAATTAAAATAATCAGTAAGTGGCAAAAGCAAGGGTGCCTTATACCCAGACAGTCAGGGTTAAGGCGATCCTGTAATTCGAGTCATCATGAGCACTTTACCTTTGGTGGCATTTAATGAAAGGGGGGCTCTTGCCTCTTCTTACTCTGCTGGCTGCCTAAAGCAATTGATAAGTAACATACATTTTATTATAAGAGAATTGATGGGGGATTGGCAGTAGAACGTAGAAAGTCACAGTGATCTCTGGGGCTGCCACTGCCTACCACGTTTTACATCACTGTTCAGGATTTAGAGGACCTGTAAATATGACACATTTAGATGCAAGCTATTAAGATATGGAAATTGGTATCTAGTATTCTACAGTTTACGAGATTAGATCCAGACACTTCTCTATGTAATCATCGTATATTACCTGAACTGGCCTCTTTACAGCTTGAGGTGACATGGGGTTCTAACGGTGTAACTACATTGGGTCATTTATATGACACTTCAATTCTTAAATCTTTTGCACAACTCAAAGAAGCTCATCATCTCCCTCAATCATATTTCTATAGATATTTACAATTACGGCATGCTCTCTCGGCTCAATTTTCAGATGGCCCTCCTCTAATTCAAATATCCCCATTGAAGTCATTCCTTTTATCTTTAGGTCCCCGGAAGACGCTTTCTTACTTATACTCCTATATATTGTCTTCTTATCATAAGGATAGTTTACCACATCTTAGATCAAAGTGGGAGAGAGATATTGGCCTTATAAGTGATACGGAATGGGATAATGCTCTAGAAGCTCCTCGTATTTCCACGACTTCTATAAGATTTCAACAGATTCAACTGTTTATTCTACACCGTACCTATTTAACTCCTGTTTGTTTGCTAAAATTTGGGGGGAGAGCATCTGACACATGCCCTAAGTGTAAAATTAGTAGCGGTACTTTCTGGCACCTTCTATGGGATTGTCCGGTGGTTAGCACTTTTTGGAATAAGGTTCTGAGAGTTTTGTCCAATACAGGTATTGCTCCCACTTTAGCTACACCATTGACGTGCTGTTTAGTCTCTATGGACAATGAGGTAGTGGACAGATATCTTAAACAATACATTGTCAATATGTGTACACTAGCTAAGGTATGTGTGGCTCGGTCGTGGATGGCTCCTACAGGGCCAGATTATAATGCTTGGCTGTCCTTGGTCCGTACCACTGTTGAACATGAAAAACATGTGTTTATTTGTCGCAAAGCTGAGAAGAAGTATGAACGTATCTGGAGCAGTTGGTTTAAATCCTGTTATGCCCGTGCATTGCCTAATGATTGACCGGTATATTATTGTTAGGATAATGAGGTAGATTATTACTTTGTTGGAGGTAATGTGCTGTGTGATAAGTTGAGCATTTATTGGGATCTAGTTGATTTTGCCAATTTTTCAGGTGTTATTTTTGACAATATTCCAATCTTTATATAGTGTGGTATTTTTTTTTATTTTTTTTGTATATATGTTTTATGTGTATATATATGTATGTATGTATGTATGTGTGTATGTATATATGTGTGTGTGTGTGTATATATATATATATATATATATATATATATATATATTGTGATAGGATCACTGGTAAAGTGGTAGGTGGCAGGTACATTTGAAGGGGATGTCCGAAAATAAGGACAGTAATGCGAGAATTACAAGATGGTTCTTGGCGTTACAAACTTTTACATTTTCAGTGGAACACAGGCCAGGGGGCCTGTTGTCTAAAGCAGACGCGTTGTCACGCGTTCATTGTTTGGGGGCTTCAGTTGTTCCGCCCCATAGGTCGAAACAAAGGGGGGGGATATGTGATAGGATCACTGGTAAAGTAGTCTGTGGCAGGTACATTTGTCCCAGATTCCTGTCTTATGTGTTTTAAATCCCCAGGAGAAAGTCTGCAGTGTAGCAGGCTTGAGTGTCGGCTTTTTGAAAAGCCGGTTTGGGACCTGGGGGTTGTGGGTGAGAGGAGAGGGAGGGCTCCACCCACGGCCACTCCAGGTTTTGGGCCTTGCTGCCTGGTAACAGGCTTGTTAGGTTTTCCACCTGAGAGTGGCCAATATAAGCCTAGTGTGTTTAGGGCTGAGTGTCTCACCTGGGAGAGCAGACAGGGAGTTTGCTCAGAGACACTTGGAAAACCTATTTGTGAGTACTGTGCTGTGCCTTGTTGCTGGTGAGGGCATTAGGCCCTGCCAGGTTCTGATAGTGAGGGAACCACCTGTGAAGTTAGTGCCCCAACAGGGCTAGGATTTATGTTTATGTTTTCTTTATGTTATTTCTGACATTGTACAATAAAGACTGGCGCCGATCAGCTTGTACTCGCATCCAGACTGGTGTGCTGCTTCCCTGCCACTCTGTGTGTGTGTAAGGAAGGAGTCCCCTACCCAGGAGAGGGACCTCCTAATCTGACTGTGTCACAATATATATATATATATATATATATATATATATATATATATATATTCTCTATGTTTATTGTTTTGGTATACACATTATTATATTTTTTATAAGCAATGGATCTGGGATGTAGTTTGTAGATCTAGGTTTTATATTCCAGATACTGTTATTTGATTATGTATTTATGTGTATATGTGTGTATGTATATATGTGTGTGTGTATGTATATATATATATATATATATATATATATATATATATATATATGTTATTATTATTATTTAAATTTTTTTATTATATATTTTTTATTATTTATTTTGTTTGGTTATTTGTTAATGTATTTCTATAAAGCAATAAAAATGTACTCAATTTAAAAAAAAAAAAAAATATGACACATTTAAATGCAGAACTACGAGGTATCTGCCATGAGAGATCATAAACCAAAGCCAATGTCCTAATAAACCGCGTGCAACACATCACCCCCAACTGTACACACCAGCCCTGACATTCTCTGCTTTATAGATGGGAAAGCAGAGAGTAAGGCTTAATGGAGCAGCCACCTTTAGTTCACATCACTTACTGTGCAAAATACAAGAGGAGGAGGGAGTGCAGTGCAGTTTGCAACAAGCGATTCCCTGCTTCCTTCATGGGAAATGACTGGCCTGAATGTAAGCAAACACATTTAGGTAGGGTGGCATTAATAAAATGAAATGTGATTAATTAATAGTGTCGGCCTGATTCAGAGATGTACGCTAATGTCACCGCAGCTACGTGAAAATATATGCAAATGTCGCAGCCGCAGGGATTTGTATTGATGTATTAGCAAATCCAAGCGACTGCGTAAAGAGATGCAGTTCGGTCACAGATCAATAGATTATCAGGCTTCTGCTGAGTAACCCTATGGTCGCACAGAATTTCTGCGGGAGCCATTTTTACGGTGTATGGGATCGCAGTTGAAGGCAGAGACATGCCCCAAAATCGGTTGTTTCAGTTGATACCCTCCCCCTTGCCACCCACAAACAGTCTCTGTCTGCCAATCAGTTTGCACATATATACTCTGTCAGTGACATCGGTAATGAAACTTGATGCACGTGCAGGCCACAAATAATCGATTGACTGTGTAAATATCGGCATTGCGTCCATCTCTGAATCAGGCCCTGTAGGGATTAGTAATTTAGCAGGATACTCCCAGAAAGTTGCATGTTGTAGTGATAAGTGGGCATTTGGAGTACATGTGGGATCTGACGGGTGCCGGACTATAGAAAGACAGTAAAAAGGTTGACAATGTCTAGATCAGGGCTCGACAAATTTTTGTAAAAACTAGGAGCCAGCTTAAAAGTTTAGGAGCCAAATCATCGTCCATGAAAAAACATATGAAAAGTTATAACACAAGGGGGAGAAAGGAGGACTGTATATGTACAGGGAACAGGAAGGGAGGACTGTATATGTACAGGGAGCAGGGAGGGGGGACTGTATATGTACAGGGGGCAGGGAGGGAGGACTGTATATGTACAGGGGGCAGGGAGGGAGGACTGTATATGTACAGGGGCAGGGAGGGAGGACGGTATATGTACAAGGGGCAGAAAGGAGGACTGTATATGTACAGGGAACAGGAAGGGAGGACTGTATATGTACAGGGAGGGGGGACTGTATATGTACAGGGGGCAGGGAGGGAGGACTGTATATGTACAGGGGGCAGGGAGGGAGGACGGTATATGTACAGGGGGCAGGGAGGGGGGACTGTATATGTACAGGGGGCAGGGAGGGGGGACTGTATATGTACAGGGAGCAGGGAGGGGGGACTGTATATGTACAGGGGGCAGGGAGGGAGGACTGTATATGTACAGGGGGCAGGGAGGGAGGACTGTATATGTACAGGGGCAGGGAGGGAGGACGGTATATGTACAAGGGGCAGAAAGGAGGACTGTATATGTACAGGGAACAGGAAGGGAAGACTGTATATGTACAGGGGGCAGGGAGGGAGGACTGTATATGTACAGGGGGCAGGGAGGGAGGACTGTATATGTACAGGGGGCAGGGAGGGAGGACGGTATATGTACAGGGGGCAGGGAGGGGGGACTGTATATGTACAGGGGGCAGGGAGGGGGGACTGTATATGTACAGGGGGCAGGGAGGGGGGACTGTATATGTACAGGGAGCAGGGAGGGAGGACTGTTTATGTACAGGGAGCAGGGAGGGGGGACTGCATATGTACAGGGAGCAGGGAGGGGGGACTGCATATGTACAGGGAGCAGGGAGGGGGGACTGCATATGTACAGGGAGCAGGGAGGGGGGACTGTATATGTACAGGGGGCAGGGAGGGGGGACTGCATATGTACAGGGAGCAGGGAGGGGGGACTGCATATGTACAGGGGGCAGGGAGGGAGGACTGTATATGTACAGGGAGCAGGGAAGGAGGACTGTATATGTACAGGGAGCAGGGAGGGAGGACTGTATATGTACAGGAAGCAGGGAGGGAGGACTGTATATGTACAGGGGGACAGATAGGAGGGACTGTATATGTACAGGGGGCAGGGAGGGGGGACTGAATATGCACAGGGGTACAGGCTCCAGGATTGCTTTAGGCAGTGGTGCTGTAATAATTCCCCCTCCCCAGGCAAACCACCCCCTGCACGACCGCAATACAGGGAGGTCAGAGCAGTTTATTAGTGTAACTTGTGATAGAAGAATGGGCTCCGGGATTGCTTTAGCGGTGCGGTCATAATTACAGCACCACTAAAGCAATCCCGGAGTCCACCCTTCTATCACAAGCTCTTACCGGAGCTCTGTGCAGCCAGCCAGATGGATGAGGGAGCAGGTGATGGTGAGCGGGTATCCGAGACGGAGGGGGAGTCAGTCAGCACACGCATGAAATGGCCTCCGTTGGGGAACTGCTTCCTGGAGTCCTAAATGGCCGCCCACGAACCTCCGCTGGGAAACTGTTTCCTCCCTCCCTGAAATTCCGGTCGCAAGGCAACAAAAAATAGTCGCCATGGCGACCTGGCCCCCGAGATTTGTCGAGCCCTGGTCTAGATAGATACCAGATGTTAGACAGTTAATAGGTCGACATGTACAAAAGGTTGACAGGTAATATGGTCGGCATGTTCAAATTGTCGACAGGGTCAAAAGGTTGACCCAAAAATGGTCAACATGATTTTTTATTTAGTTTTTTAGGGTTAGGCACTTACCTCAACGCTTAGGGTTAGGCACCAGGAGGAAGGATTAGGCACTTACCAGGGGATTAGGCACTAGAAGGGATGGTTAGGGTCAGGCACCTACCCCGACGGTTAAAGCTAGGCACCAGGAGGGAAGGCTAGGGTTAGGGTGAAGATTAGTGCTAAAAAAAACGAAAAAAAAAAGTGTTGATCATTTTTGTAACAACCTTTCTACCCGGTCGACCATTTGTACCTGTCGACCTTTAGTGTGTCGACTTCTTGACCCGATCAACCTTTCGTCCCAGTCAACCTATTGACTTTATGACATCTGGTGTCTTTTTACTGTCTATCTGTTAATCCACACCCAGATCTGACGACATGTGGGGGGGCCTTAGTGGTCTGAAGGTTTTATGTGGGGACAATTTAGGAGGAGTGATGTGTATTTTTAAATTATTGAGGGTGAAGATTGAAGGGCCAAACATGTGGCTCCTGAAGTGTATTAGGCTGCCCATCACTGAGCCAATCACTATACTTGTCTATAACATTTCATGAAAACACAGCTGCTTTTTCTTCTAATACAGCAAGAGAAACTGAACACTGGGCACACTGACAAGGTGAGGAGTAAGTCAGCCCAACAGTGGAATTATGTCCAAGATAATATTAAAAAGCGATATATGAGAGAATTAAACGCAGGAAAATAGATGACCAGAAGGAATACTTGGCAATACTACAGAGGTATTATTAGGTTGCAAAAGGTTAATCCGTGGAAATCACACAGATCAACCAGCTTTATAACTTCTATTTATTGAAGATGAGACCTTAAAAATGTAAATTATATTATAAGTAAGTTCAGTGAACATTTTAGGATAGAGGGAATAATGCACGAAGGTCCAACTCGCCAACAATGCACGAAACATGGACCTGTGCAGTAAGAAAGTGTAGTATAGTATTGTTTAAGGTTTCCAACTATAAGAACGGAGCCAGAAGTGATCCTATCGCTTTCTCAGTGCCAGTTAGCTGGTCTATACACAGGAGATAAACACGTCACTCCAGGAAACATAACTCTCTGGTTTCCTTACTCATTTAACATACTTGCAGCTCTGAAACTTTGACTAACAAACTTTTTCTAGTGTGTGTGTGCGTGTGCGTGAGTGTGATAGAGAGAGAGAGAGAGAGAGAGAGAGTGTGTGTGTTCATCTGGAATTTGTAGGAACCATCGAGTCTTGAAAGCTTGCATTGTTTTATATACAGTTATCAGTTTCCTTCAAAATTACTTTTACTTGCAAATGTACTCTGAAGGGTTACATGATTGATGACATTTCAGGGCATAGGTCTACTAACTTCCACTGCACACATCTGAGCTAAGCTGCTTACATACACACTCTAGTAGTGTGTGTGTGTGATGGTACATACTGCTGAAGGTCATCATCCAGTCATTATGCACAGGATGAACAACATGCTAATATCACTTACTATTGTGATGGCTAACTTCTAACAGGATGAACGCTTACCCTCACCCACAAGTTCACCACACTACCAGGATATGATTCAGGACTGTGTTATTTTGTATTGCTGTTGGCAAATTAACCCTTTAGTGTGGGAAATACAAACCAAATGGTTCCTAAAGAAAATGTGGAGAATACACTGAAGGAGGAAGTTTCCTCGTTAGCAATATAGGAAGCTTTTTTTCACTGACAACATAGTAATCTTTGTTGTAGTATAGGGCAATGAAGTCAATTTTACATTTAAATCTTTCCACTCCCATTTATTAGCAGCAGTGAGTTGGGGGTCTAAATTGCTGCCCTTGATCTGTAGTTAGGCAACGTGCTGTAATCAAAACATGAAGCTCTCGTTCACACATATAGGGGCATATTCAATTGGGGGCGAGAATAGCAAAAATCCCGCACCTGTGACGTTTTCCTGCAGGTGCCGGATTTTTGCTATTTCATCACGTGCAGGGTTTTTTAGATTTTGAGTGCCGGGAGTTATTTTTTTGAGCATCTCCAGAGCAAGTCTGATTTTTCCTAAAATCGTTAATTTCAGGAAAAATCTGCAGCATCGGCTCTGGCACCCCGGCGGCCCGGCCCCCCCCGGCGGACTAATTAGGCAATTGGAAGTTTTCAATTAGCTTAATTACTTCCCTTCCGCAGCGATGTCTTCTTCCTCCGGCATCGGCACCCGGTCTGCTGCAGCAGCGGTGAGTGTATGTGTGTATGAGTGACCCCCAGTGTGTGTGACTCCCGTGTGTGTCCTGTAACAGGCGCTGGGAGAACTACATCTCCCAACAGCCCTTGCTCCTCCCACCAGCCTCCTCCCCAGTGACAAGATGGAGTGGAGGCCACCGAGAACCACAGAGACCACCGGTGACCCATGGGCAGGTAAGTAATTTATTTTATTTTTTTTCGCGGCACAGGGTTGTCAGTGCTACAAAACCCACAACCACTTTTTTTTCATTGGATACCACGGGTATAGGGAGCGCGCATACCCATAGTAATCCAAAATTGGGCTCAAGGAGCATGAGGTTTTTTACCTCGCGCCCAATTGGACATGCCCCATACACTGGCAAATGGGTAAAAACGCAAGACAAATAACACATGCTTTACTAGACTGAAGGTAAGCAATCATTACGTAGACTGGCATTAATAAAATGGATTGTGTAAAGCAAATTCCATTCACATTCACCAGTATCATCTGCTGTGCTCGTAGTGAAGCCAGAGAAATTGGGCATACTGCATATAGAATCTTAGATTGCAGTATTAAGTTTTATTACGCATTGATGAGCCCATAAGAAACAATTCATTCTATTTTTAAGGTGCTACTTTGCAACTGGAAAACAAGGTAATGGTGGGTAAGTGTGACAAGGGCTTTTACTACATCTTTAGAATAGTCAATGTCTCCTCTACGCATTTTGTTTCAAGCACAATTTTAAATAATTCGGTGCCTAACCAATACGTTAAAAAAGATCATTATTATTATAGTAAATCTGTAAGTCACGTCAGACAGGGCAAACCTAAAGCAGGGACATACAAGTTAGACAAAATAAATGCAGGCATGAATATGGCCTTGCTCATAGTACAGATACGGGGTTTATTTACAAAGTATCAGGTTGTAAAACTCAACACTTATGTTCGTATTTATGCCCGATATTTAAAAGGGCAATGCTTTTACTAGCTATGTCTAGTTAGTGAAAGCAATACCCTTTTAAATTTTGGGCATAAACATGAACAGAAGTGTCAGGTTTACAACCCGACACTTCATAAATAAACCCCTTATGGTGCATACACAGGGTCAGATATGTCAGATGAATGATTTTTACCAATGGTTTGAACGATTTTTGACTGTATTAAAGTGAATGGAATCGTCCAAATCTGACTGCAAACATATCAGATGTCAGATATCGTTATCTGACAAACGGGAACGCGCATCGTTCATCATTGCAGGGACACATGTTAGATATGAACGATTTTTAAAATCGTTATTGTACAAACCTGAAGGAAAATCTGACCGTGTGTATGCACCATTAGAGTCATATTCTCTATCGGATAAGCAATGAAAGGTCTTGTTACATTGAGGAAAGTTAACAAAAGAGAAAGGAGACTCATGACTGGTCATCCAAACACAGGAAATACAACAAATATATTTAAAACTACTTACCTTTCCTGTCACAAAATACAAAGCCAAAACGTATGTTCAGTTTAATGATATCCACAGTAATATTGCTATGTGAAAGTAAATCAGTTGGCCAACTTGTGGCTCTGGCTTAACTTACTATTGCCATCTTGTGGGAATAAATGTATCTGCAATACTGTGCTAAAGGAGAGAATACAACTATGTTCTAGACTAAGCTAACTTAGGAAGCTGACCTTCATAATGTTGACAGTTATGATGTCGATATGGACAGAATGCCGTCACCTGGAAAATGACGACATAGATAGCATGTCGATTTCCAAAATGTCAGCGTGAGGGTTAGGGTCAGGGATAGACTCACAGTAAAAACAGTGTCAGCAATTTGACCATGTTGACAATTCATCAGTGTCGAAATGGTCAATGTCAGCATTATTATGTAACATAAAATACCGAACCTACTGGTATGCTGTTATATCTTTATTCAATTTATTCATGACATTATTTTGACAGGAATAAATACATTGGAAGGCAACTTTGTTTTTAAAGTATGCCCTGTATTCATCATATCAAATTAGTCTATGACTAAAAAAGTTTATGAATAATGAATGCAAAACTGTATGCAGCTTGGATTATAAATGCTCAAAAACATAACTTATGCCATGTTATAACTAGAGATGTCAAGGTCCGAAGGACCCACATTGTCCCCACATTTCCCAATGATGTTTTTGTCTTGAATAATTATTCCTTTGAATTTAACATTCGGGAGAAAAACTTCAACCTTACCAGTAAACTCAGGGGGCTCTCTACCCTTCAACCATTACTAAATTTCCACAATAAATCCTATACATAAATGTATTTATTAATTTTAACAAATGGCCAACTTCTAGAATATGGATTTCCACAGTGCGACTTCTGAGGAAACACAAACTGATTTGCAAATGCTATTAAATAAAATAAACATTTCCAATACTAATTACATCATTGTACACATTTATTTGTTTACATAAGAGGTAATTAGCAGACATTACAAAATCCTTTATGGGTAAAAGTGAGAAGGTAGAAAATGATGGTGAAAGTGCAAGTAGCTCTTTCCATCATTATCTTCATGAAGAAGTCCTACTGGTGCCTCCTACATTACAGCAGTATCACATACAGCTCCCCAATCAACTCCTTCAAGTAACCATCTGTGGGCCTCATTAAGAGATGTAGACAAGCCCGATGGTTTGCGTACATCTCCGATGATGAGGCGCCTGCACATAAGCAGAACGAGTGCTGCGTTGTTGCCCGCAGTACTGCTGATTAACAGGCTGTAGCCGTTTGGGGGCGGGGTGGGGGCAGCGTAACCCCTGTATTCTGGGAGTGCCGAAGCCAGGGTCTGTGTGTTCCAACGCTGACTTCCTGGCCTGGGTTTACGGAGCTGCGAGGGCCAATCCGAGTAGCCTCAGGGTTACTCAGATAGCCGATGGTTTCACAGATGATCAGATGCTGCATCTCAGGATGCAGTACTCAAATCTGTAATGCTGTCAAGAGTCTCTTCTCCTCATACGCCTCCTGCTGCATTAGCATATGTTAGCATCACTGCTAACAGCGTCCATCTCTGAATCAGACCCTGTATACAAAACACTCTCAATATCTCTATTTGTAGATGAGACACCTGAATGTGAAGAAGAAAGAGTAACCAAATATGTGCAAGTGCAATATATTCTTCTGAGACACCATTATCAATAACTCAAATATACATATTGGCAATGGACTAAAACCTACTCTTAATGGCATCACGAAGTTTGACACACTGTAAAAAAGATGGGGGGGGGTGGCTGGCCAAACGGAGGCATTCCCGAAGGAACGCCTACCGTTTGGGGGCGGCCTCAGTAGTGAGCTTCCGGCTCTATTAGAGCCAGAAGCTCGCTGGGGCTTGCGATGAACGAGACCCTACCACAAGGTCTCGTCGCAAGCCCGATGGTCGCAACCATCACCTGGCCGCTCGCAAAAGCTGTGGGTGGTCACCCACAGCTTAGCGAGCAGCCAGGAGGCCGGCTCTGAAAAAAAAAAAAATGCAGCCCTAATTCAGAGCGAGCGCTCTGAATGAGCGTCCGGCTCTGAATCAGGTCCACAGTACTAGGTGATGAGGTCATCTGGGTCAGCTGCATAACTCGGTCTAATGCCCATTTCTTCAGCAATTACTGCATCTGAATCATACAGCACACTTCTGTCATCCATTCCTAATCATGTGGCACAGATAAAATAGAACAGAAGTGCATCTCCACTGACAATTATAGAAAAAGGAAAAGGTTATGTTAACAGACTAGAGGAATGTGGTTGCAAATCAATTCATTCTGTGGCAAACCACCTGGATTCAAGCTTCAAAGGAAAGAATGTGAGTGATACAAGAACTGCTACTGCACTTAACTTTATTGCAAAACAAGCAACACACCCAGGACATAATGTTGATAATGTACTGTGCTTTCAGATGCTACAGAATATTCCTTTTAATGCAGTCTGGAACTGTGACATGGAAGAAATACCCTTTGCATGACATAACCGGCTTATTACTCCATCTATTGCAGCATCTTAAAGAAACTGATCTGTATTTGGAAATACCCACAACAAAACAAGAAACAGACTAACGTAAAGGCGCCCATACATCTGCAACGGATTGTCGTGATTTAGCAATGCGATCGGAAATGCTGATCTGCCGGGTGGAAATGCCGACCGCCCATCATCGATGTTCAGTGATCCGTCGCAGGATTGCTGAAATTTTACATGTTAAATGTCCACGATTTGACGACCACGATCATTTTTTGATCGCGATAGTCATATCGGGAAAATCCAACATGTTGGATTTCTGCGAACCTGCAATTCGTCGATGATGTATGGGGCCCTTTACAAATAACGCAAAATTCAGGTTCTTAATATAGCTATGTGAATTTTTAAAGAACATGAAATAGTTACTTTATAAGCCATTTTATGATCATCTAAACGTTTTCAGACATTCAAAAGTAATACTCACCTTAAGTTTGTCCTTCGATCTTCATCATTCCCAAACTCCTGTAAGCAAAACATTAAAATATGAGTGCACTATTTGGACTTCTAATTTTGAACATATAGACAGCAATTATTGACTTTTTTGTTAATTTGACCATAATCATCTACTTTTTAGAACAAATTTCAGTTTGTCATCTTCTTATCATTATTCTCCGGATGGTGGAAATATAAAATATTATGTCTCACCCATGTACCATGTTGGTACTTTATCTCTGTCTCCAAGTCTTAGTTCATAGGAACATAAAGGAGAGAACGCACGCACTTAGCCAATGTTTTTGCTCTGCGCATGCACGTCCAGTCTAGAGATAACCAGTGAGCAGATGACTGTGTTAGTTGCCTCCAGCATGAAAAAGGGAATTATCCAGGAGATATTTTTTGAGATGTAAACGGCAGGACTGTGAGGTACTGAACATGAGGTTTTAAGGAGAATGAGGAGTCAAGAATAAGTCGAGGACAGTGCACTTGCGGGTTAGAGAAGATGATGGTGCGGTCAATAGATTTTAAATTGAGGGAGGTGAGGTTATTCGGGCGGGTGGGAATATTACCAGCTCAGTCTTATGCTAGACATGCATCTGTGTAATCTGCGTAATAAACAGTATTATGCCTGTACAACAAAAGCCATTCTGAAGTTACCAGTCTTGTGGCTTATGATAAATTGTTATACTGCATAACTACAGAATATTTATATGGTTATAAGCTTGTGGTGCTGTTTTTAATTGTGTTCTTTATTTACGGTTTATGTTTACACATTTCACTTACTTTATCGCAATTTAAATACACACTTTGTATGTTTTTTATGTCTTTTCTACTGAATATTGTGGAAAGACAGTGTTGTTTCTTAGTTTGTACTAAAGGCTCACTATGGGTCTGATTCAGCAAGGATCGCAGTTGCAAAGCTGCACGCAGGCAGCTTTCTTGCAATCATGCAAATGCAGCAGGAGGTGTACGACACCCCCTGCTGCATTTGTGATCCCAGCACGGCGATGGAGGTCACAGTGCTGGAATCACCATTGCGACTATCAGTGGTCGATGGTCGCGATGCTGGCCAGCTTGCGAGCCCAGAAGACTGCGTACGTCCATGCAGTCTCTAAGCTGGCCACTCCCGGAAAACGGGGAGGACATGCCCTGTTTCCGGGAACGCCGGCCGTCCCTTAAATGCCTCTGCCTGCCAATCAGGGAGAGGCACTCAAGGGCTAGCGTGTGTGTTACCAGGATCCAATCTGCACACTCGCAAAATGGGTCCTGCGCATGCGCAGATTCCCTATAACGTGAATCTGCGTTCAGCCTCTATATATGTAGTGGGGTACATGTGGTGACTCCGTAGGTGTCTAATTGTTTGGAGAAATCTTTCTCTCTTTGTGTGTTCTACATATTTCTATAAGGTGATTTATTCCGAACATTTACGAATTCAAATAGTGTGTGCCTGATAGAGAGTACCTTCTTTTCTTCTCCTTTTGACTAGCTGATGTACCTGGTTTCACCTGTACCTTTCCTTCATACCATCCTAACTTATATGCTTAGTTTATTTTATGCCTCTGGTGTAAAGGAGCGTGCTACTATCAAGACTAAGTAAATTGAGGGCCTGATTCAGCAAGGAACGCACGCACTCTGACGATGGTTTCACACTGCGCATGCATCGCACTACACGTGCGCATACTAGCCAGTGCGATCGGGTAAGGGTACTCAGACCCTTCCAATATTGATTGACAGGAAATGCCGTTTGTTTGTGGTAACAGGGGTGGTCAGTCGAACACGGGCATGCCAGTGCGTTTAAACGCCGTTGCAGGGGTGTGCATAAATTAGCCATTGCAAGGTCCTATGCAGCCTGAGCGAGGTTAGGTCAACCACTATTATGCTAAGGTGTTCGATGGTTCTCAATTTTACCGATGTTTCCGCTATTTATATATTTATTACCAGTTATTTATATAGCACATACATATTCCGCAGCGCTTTACAGAGAATAGTTGGCCATTCACATCAGTCCCTGCCCCAGTGGAGCTTACAATCTATATTCCCTACCACATGCTCACACACATGCACAGTAGGGGTAATTTTGTTGGGAGCCAATTAACCTACCAGATTATTTTTGGAGTGTAGGAGGAAACCGGAGCACCCGGAGGAATCCCACGCAAGCACAGGGAGAATATACAAACTCCACACAGTTAGGGACGTAGTGGCTATCGAACCCACAACCTCAGTGCTGTGAGGCAGTAATGCCAACCATTATACAGTCTGTGCTGCCCTATCTTGCGGACTACTCAGGCTGTGAGCAAAGGGAGGTGGGCAGCATTATATATTGCTGGGTGTCTGCATCTTGTGCTGCGGTTGCCGTGTGTATACATTGATTAGCATATTTTCTCAGTGGCTGGGTGCGTGTGTTCTCTCACTTGCGTTCTTTGCTGAATCAGGCCCTAAGTTATTTTTGTTTTGTTTTTTGTGAAGGAGGTACTCAGTGAGCTGGTGTATTTGCTGTTGTGGGACATGATGGAGAAGTCCTCCCAGTTGTTCACAACCTGCCTCACAATTAGCTCACACACCTCTCTAGCCATTAGCTGAGTGTCATACATGAGATAGGAGAGGAACCGGAACAGGCAGGCTCCGTCTCCTGTGATGGGGACAATGGTGTGAGGCACCATCTCCTGTTTAACATTCAGAAACTCAATTGCCAGCTTCGAGAAAATGAAAAATCCAAATACAAAGCAAGTGACTTATCCAAATAGAAAAAAAAAAAAACTTAGGGGTCTATTTATGAAGCCTTGGATAGAGATAAAGTACCAACCAATCAGCTCCTGTCATTTTTTAAACACAGCCTGCAAAGTGACAGTTAGGAGCGGATTGGTTGGTACTTTGGGGGTCATTCAGACCCACTCGCGAGCGGCAGTACGCTCGCAAGTGGGTCGATGTTCCCCACTGCGCATGCGCACGACGGAGGGAGCTCCGTCGTGCGCATGCGCGAGACCCGGCGAGCGACGGGCTTTCCATCGCTCGGGGTCTCGCACCAAAGGGGGCGTGCTGTCGATGTTGATTGACAGCACGCCCCCTTTGGTGGGCGTGCCTGCCAGACGGAGGCGTTCCCATGGGAACGCCTACCGTCTGAACGCGGCCCCACTGACATCACTAGTGATGTCAGTGGGAGTGATTTTGGCTCTGATAGAGCCAAAATCACTCCAGGGCTTGTGGCTGGGAAACCCGACCGCAGGGTTTCCCTCGCAAGTCCGATGGTCGCGATGGTCTTGACCATCTTTTTGCACGCTCGTATATGCTGTGGGTGGTGACCATCAGCTATACGAGCGTCCAGGAGGACGCTCCATTTTACTGGAGGAGGGCCCTGATTCAGAGCGAGCGCTCTGGTCAGAGCGTCCGGCTCTGAATCAGGCCCTTTATCTCCACTTTTATGTCCACTTCTCTCTCCCCAAGGCTTAAGATGCATATCCACTACACAAGTCGCTCCATGAGAGATATCTTGTAGTAGACGTCATCCTCCCTCATCCCGTACTTGCAGAACCAGAAAATATCGTCAGGTTGCCCTGCAAGTACGGGCGATGAGCGACGTAGTCAACGACCACGGGAGCGCGCATCGCTGGTCGTTGACGGCATATCCACTGGACGATATAATGAACGATTACGTTACCGTTCATTTGTTCATTGTATCGTCTAGTGGATACATAGCTTTAGTAAAATAGACCCCCCTGTGGCTCCCCCATTTGAATAATGGACTGCTTAGTGGGTGCTTACGTCATGGAAGGAAAATACTCCCCAAATTTCAGAAACAGATTCTAGGTTTGGGCAAAGGCGTTGATGAGTCAATCAAGCGGACATTGCACAGGTGGAGGAAACATTTTAGCCCTTTTCACCCCTTTAGGAGTCGAATTTCAAAAAACCCTGCTTAGTGGGTACCTACATCATGGAAGGAATATAGGGTCTCATTCAGACCCGGTCGCAAGCGCTGAGCGCTTGCAACCGGGTCGATGTTAAGGCTCTGCGCGTGCGCAAGCCCCAGAGCGAGAGAGAAACTCTCTCGCTCCGGAGCTCAATACCAAAGGGGCGGCTGTCGTTTTGTGGGCAGCCGCACTGACATCAGCAGTGATGTCAGTGGGTAGTTTCCTGCTTGATCAGAGCAGGAAGCTCCCTGGGGCTTGCAGTTGCCGAGACCCAACCTCAGGGTCTCGTCGCATGCCCCGATGGTCTTGACCATCGCGACCATCACCCTGGTCGGTCGCTGAAGCTGTGGGAGGCGACCAGGAGGCCGCACTTACAAAATCAAGCGGCCGCCCTCAGAGAGAGCGCTCGCTTCTTGCGAGCGCCTCTGAATGAGGGCCATACTCCCCGAGCTTCATGTTTCTAGGTCCAGGGGTTTGGGCCGGGTGCCGATGAGTCAATCAGGACAATAATATATGAAAAAAAAATAATATATATATATATATATATATATATATATATATATTACATACAGTCAGGTCCATAAATATTGGGACATTGACAGAATTTTTAGATTTTGGCCTCTATTCACCATCACAATGGTTTTGAAATGAAACAATCAAGATGTGCTTTAACTGCAGACTTTCAGATTTAATTTGAGGGTAATTACATCCAAATCGGGTGAACGGTGTAGGAATTACAACAGTTTCTATATGTGCCTCCCACTTTTTAAGGGGCCAAAAGTAATGGGACTATCAACTCAAAAGCTATTTCATGGACAGGTGTGGGCTATTCCCTCATTATTTCATTATCAATTAAGCAGGTAAAAGGTCTGGAGGTGATTCTAGGTGTGACATTTGCATTTGGAATCAGTTGCTGTGGACTCTCAATATGAGATCCAAAGAGCTGTCACTATCAGTGAAGCAAGCCATCATTAGGCTGAAAAATCAAAACAAACCCATCAGAGAGATAGCAAAAACATTAGGTATGGCCAAATCAACTGTTTGGAACATTCTTAAAAAGAAAGAACGCACCGGAGAGCTCAGCAACACCGGAAGACCATGGAAAACAACTGTGGTGGATGACCAAAATAATTATTTCTCTGGTGAAGAAAAACCCCTTCACGACAGTTATCCAAATCAAGAACACTCTCCAGGAGGTAGATGTATATGTGTCAAAGTCAACAATCAAGAGAAGACTTCACAAGAGTGAATATAGAGGGTTCAGCGCAAGATGCAAACCATTGGTGAGCCACAAAAACAGGAAGACCAGATTAGAGTTTGCCAAACAACATCTAAAAAAGCCATTACAGTTCTGGAACAACATCCTATGGACAGATGAGACAAAGATCAACTTGTACCAGAGTGATGGGAAGAGAAGAGAAGGAAAGGAACTGCTCATGATCCAAAACATACCACCTCATCAGTGAAGCATGGTGGTGGTAGTGTCATGGCGTGGGCATGTATGGCTGCCAATGGAACTGGTTCCCTTCTATTTATTGAAGATGTGACTGCTGACAAAAGCAGCAGAATGAATTCTGAATGTTTCGGGCAATATTATATGCTCATATTCAGTCAAATGCTTCAGAACTCATTGGACGGCGCTTCACAGTGCAGATGGACAATGACCCGAAGCATACTGCAAAAGCAACCAAAGAGTTTTTTAAGGCTAAAAAGTGGAATGTTATGCAATGGCCAAGTCAATCCCCTGACCTGAATCCGATTGAGCATGCATTTCACTTGATGAAGACAAAACTGAAGGGAAAATGAACAAGCAGGAACTGAAAACATTTGCAGTAGAGGCCTGGCAGAGCATCACCAGGGATGAAACCCAGCGTCTGGTGATGTCTATGCGTTCCAGACTTCAGGCTGTAATTGCCTGCAAAGGATTTGCAACAAAGTATTAAAAAGTGAAAGTTAGATTTAGGATTGTTTAGCTTGTCCCATTACTTTTGGCCCCATAAAAAGTGGGAGGCACATATAGAAACCGTTGTAATTCCTACACCGTTCACCTGATTTGGATGTAATTACCCTCAAATTAAATCTGAAAGTCTGCAGTTAAAACACATCTTGTTTGTTTCATTTCAAAGCCATTGTGGTGGTGAATAGAGGCCAAAATATGAAAATTCTGTCATTGTCCCAATATTTATGGACCTGACTGTATGTGTGTGTGTGTGTATATATATATATATATATATATATATATATATATATATATAACACACATATACACACACTCATGTGACAAATAACCCACAACAAATTTGCATTGCTGATGTTTATTAAAGGTAAAGTGCCATCTGCAATAGTCAATTGTTATGGCTTATCAGTGAAGAAGGGGTTATTTCCAAACATCACTGACCGATATATTTGAAGTCCATCTTCTACAGTGAAAAAAGATTATTTACAAATGGGGAACATTGCAGACAGTTGGCAATCTTCCTAGGAGTGGGTGTCCCAGTAATATCAGGCCATATCATGCTCTGCAAAATGGTAAGAAACCCAGAGCTACATTCAGGGGTCTGAATACTTCACAATGTGATAAATGTTAAACTTCAAATGTCTACCATCGTTTTTTTGTTTTGTTTTTTAAAAAGACCAATATTACACTACAGCTTGGTATGCTAAGTTTCATCTGATCAAAACATTAAGGGGCCCATTTAGCAATAAGCACATTTGCATTGTGATCTGTGGAGCTCATTCAGACCCACTCGCTATGCAGCGCTCTCTCACAGCCGCCAGGGGCGGATATGCAAACTCTGCGTTTGCACGGCCTGACTTAAGGACGCCCTCAATGTCTTAGCGTGCAGCGGCAAAGCGATAGCAAGCTGGTCTAATGCCGCCTCCTTTACCTTTGCACCACACGTCATCTCCAGGAAGTATATTAAACTATCGGTACCATAGAGAACCATCGGAGGCATACGCAGTGCTTGAGGTAGAGCCTATCCTACCGCATGCACTGCGAATGCTGCAGTCAAAAAAAGACCCAGGTGACGTGTAAAATGACGCTCCACTTTAATTATGCACGCCCTGTTAATGCCGTTTTGAGGCTCAGATAGGCCTGCGTTCGCAGCACCACTCCCCCGTTTACAAGCACCTTCCCCCGTCACCACACACAAACGGCACATTCTGTCACTCAAAGTAGCGGGCCGTATGTGTACTCCAGGCGCTAGCTTCCCGATCGCAAAGACTGGCTCGCGCATGCGCATATTGACGCATACGCAGACAGGCGACAATAAGCCATAGCGTGCGATTGCTGCGTTGTGCCCGGGTGTAAACCCCCCCTGTGCTCGATATTAGTGCCCATGAATGCATTTCTATATGTGATATTAGTGCCGGGATGTACAAAAGACCAACTGCAGGGACAGGGGCTCTCCCTAAGATAGGCTCAGAGTGAAGAGACCATCACTTCCCTCCTGTGCCGGACTCCTGTGCAGTCTACAGAAAACGGATTTCGCATTCCGAAGCTTGGCAAATCCAATAGCATTGCCTCCCCCATAGAGACCTATGGTGGCTGTGGCTGCTATTGGATATGGGGGGACTGCAGCAGTAATTGGAGATATCTGCTGCGGTCCCTCGATAATACATCTGGGGGATACTAAGTATTTGCCAGTATCCCCCGAAAACGGGTGTTTTCTGAGAATACGCTGCAAATACTTAATGATAAAATGATAAATACGTCCATAAATTTGGATAGACAAGATGATTATAAAGTTGTTTGGTTTTAATGTCAAACACCATTTTTGTTGAAAAGCAAACACAGTGGGTCTCATTCAGACGCGCTCGTGAGCGCAGGACGCTCGCAAGCGGGTCGATGGTACCCAAATGCGCACGACGGAGGCTGCTCCGTCGTGCGCGAGACCCGGCGAGCGACGGGGAAGCCGTCACTCGGAGTCTCGCACCAAAGGGGGCGTGCTGTCGCTGGTGAGTGACAGCACGCCCCCTTTGGTGGGTGTGCCGGGGCGTGGCTGCCCAGACGGAGGCGTTCCCATCACTAGTGATGTCAGTGGGAGTGATTTTGGCTCTGATAGAGCCAAAATCACTCCAGGGCTTGCGGCAGCAGGGTCTCGTCGCAAGCCCGATGGTCATGATGGTCTTGACCATCATCATGGACGCTCGCATAAGCTGTGGATGGTAACCCACAGCTATGCGAGCGCCCAGGAGGACGCACCAAAAAAAAACAAAACGCCCTGATTCAGAGCGGGCGCTCGTTCAGATCGTCCGGCTCTGAATCAGGCCCAGTGTACCATAAGAACTTTATACTAACTGTCAGATACAGGACCTGGACTTATCATTGGCGGCAATTCAATTGTTTTTTTAAATCGCTCTAAGTAACGGGTGCCCAATGTTGCAATTCAATTGTTTTTTGTGCTTCCATTAATTATTGGGTTTGTCGTGCCTAATTAGACTGAGTTAAGCCACGTAACACGGCTAAACCCCATCTAAAGTCCTGCTTAGGGCAGACAACTGCAGTTTGGATGCTCACAACCAGGACTTTTCGCACATTTCTGATCGCCTTCCAAGGAGGGGATGAGCAGAAATACTGGTGCCTGTTCGAGCCCGAACGGCAATTGAATTGCTCTATTAGGCGCCCTGCACTGACAGCCGCTGGCGCTAACAATTGAATCTTCCCCATTGAGTCCACAGTTAATTTCCCTCCATAGCAGAGTATCCTATAGGAAAATCTGAAGTCATCTTCCTAACAACTCAGGCATCAGAAAAGCTGTCATGCAAAAAGACAATGGCCCTGATTCAGAGCCGGACGCTCTGACCAGAGCGCTCGCTCTGAATCAGGGCCCACCTCCATAATTATGGAGCGTCCTCCTGGACGCTCGTATAGCTGTGGGTCACCACCCACAGCATATACGAGCGTGCAGGATGATGGTCGCGATGGTCTTGACCATCGCGACTGCGAGCCGAAGCCTGCGGTTGAGTTTCTCAACCGCAAGGCCCGGAGTGATTTTGGCTCTATCAGAGCCAAAATCACTCCCACTGACATCACTAGTGATGTCAGTGGGGCCGGCCTCTGACGGTAGGCGTTCCCTTGGGAACGCCCCCGTCTGGGAGGCACGCCCACCAAAGAGGGCGTGCTGTCAATCAACATCGACAGCACGCCCCCTTTGATCAGACACAACGAGCGAAGGAAAGTCCTTCGCTCGTCGCGTCTCGCGCATGCGCACGACGGAGCTCCCTCCGTCGTGCGCATGCGCAGTGCACACCATCGACCCACTTGCGAGCGGACAGCCGCACGCGAGTGGGTCTGAATCAGGCCCAATGATCCTAAGCATACCAGCAAACCTAAATATAGCTTAAAAAATAAAGAATCATATTTTTTAAATTGTCAAGTCAAAGTCCAGACCTCCACATCATTGAGATACTGCACTGTGATGGGAGTGGGATGTAGTCGGCATCCCAGAGGTCAGAATCCTGGCACCGGAAACCCATCAGCAGTCGGGATTCCGATGCCAAAATCCCAACCTCTCACACCTTAACGGTAAGTATTAGGCTTGGGGTTAGGGATAGGCACTAGGGGGCAGGATAAGGTTAGGCTGCGGGGGGGCGTTATGGTAAGGGTACTTACCTGCAGGCGTCGGGATTCCGACCGCCTGGATCCCGTACCCAACCCATGGGACCTTATGTGAATAAATGATAAATGTATGCCATTATACATCAATAAACTGAAGCAACATTGCAAGGCAGATTGTGCCAGTATAATCTTAGGCCCGTACTCAATTAGCTGCGACAATTTCCCCGCGTCAGCTAAATGTACTTTTCACCTACATCGTGTGTTTTTGGCGAATTCACTTTTCGTGCGCGTCCCCACTTTTCACTCCATTCAATTCCAAATGACGCGAATACGGTACCCGGCGAAACTGAAACAGGCGAAAAGTCCTGTCAAAAATGGGTAACTCAGCCTGACACCCCCCCAAAAGATGCACTAACGTTAGGGATCACTATAGATGTCCCCGATCAGCCCTAATTAATGAATTTGGGGTACTTTGGTTGTTTGAATTGGTGGCAATTAGCGCATTAACACAAGTGGTGAAGCATAGTATTTAGCAGTATTTTTATGTGAAAATAACTACTGCCAGCAAATTTGGGGTACATGAAAATGGGGCTAGTAGCATATTTGAAAGTTGCTAAAGTGAAGTTTTAATAAACATAAAAAAATCCACCTGCCGCAAGCACCTGCAAACAAAAAAACACCTGCCCCATACTTGTGGACAGAAGACTATTTCGATAGTTTTTAAGTTTGTCCCCCAACTTTGCACTTTTTCGCCCGCAAAATGAAAGTAGTTTTTTGGGGTCTTCTAAAGTATTATATTTACACAGTTTATCTTTGGGGGACTATCTCAAGGGTGCAGGGGGGTTTCCCAAAGTTTGCACCCCAAAACCGCAACTCTGCACTTTTTTCCGCCTGCTATTCATAGGCGAAACTTTTCCGCCGAATACATTGCATTGACTTTTCGCGTTCGCGAAAAGTGTTTGCAATTGAATACGGCGAAAAGTTTCCACCTGGCGAAATGACGTCATCCGCGATACTTTTTCACGGATTCTGACTTTTCACCGGGAGTTGAATACAGGCCTTAGTTGTAAGTAAAAGACTGAGAAAGTCAGAGAGAACACATAGTACAACAAAGTTATCGCTGCTAAAGGTTATTCTACAAGCTACCAAATCATGGCGTTTTGGTTTATATTTTGTTGAATAAAGACAGTCAAATCTATTACAGGTTATTTGTCACATGAGATTAGACTTTAAGACTTTAGTGAAGACTAGATGATTATGTTCTGATATGTAAACATATAGATTTTAATGAGGGCATCCTTTCTTTCTCACGTGATTGTTATTGCAAACTAAAAATCATCTTAAACACTAACCGCCAAATGAGTAGTGTGACTTATCACTGATTTTTGTACCATTCAATAAACTTGCTGCTTTCTGTTTCTTTAAGCAAATAGTGATCCCAGTGAAAATCCTATTGGGATCAACTGGATGTATACCAAGAACAGAGAGACACCCACAATGATGTGCCCACCAAGGTAAGCAAAGACTAACAGAATATGGTTTTAGCTTTACACCTGGGTGCCTAGTTCCACATTAAAGCTGGGTACACACTAGACGATTTCTCGGACCATATGGCAAATTGGACAGACACAACATCCGGATCGTCTAGAGTGTATGCACTATGAGCACTCTCGCATGGCAACATCGGGGTTGTTCCATCGTCCATGCTTGCACACAGATGGAGTGACCCAGCTGCCAATGCCAGGAAGGTGAATTGTGCAGGTGAATGATTTATCTGGCGGTTGGACACCGGAACGTGCAGTGTGTACCAACCGCCCAATATATTGTGCCATCACAAATGCCATCGCTGGTAGGTACACACCTTGTCTAGTGTGTACACGGCTTAAGGCAATAACGGATAATTTATCAAGGTTCAAGTTCAGAACATGGGGCCCCTACCTCCCGCACAGTCGCCACAGTTGGAGAGGAGACATGTCTGCAGAGGACCCGGTCCGTAGACATGCTCCCATGGTAATGCTAACAGCAAGGGCCTCCCACACATGGGATTATGACTGTGGTCTGGGTCCTCTGTTGACATGTCTTCTCATCAGCGGCAGCGATGTGGACTGTGCGGATGGTGTGCCCCATGATCTGAACTGCTGCTGTTGTGCCGCTGGAGAGAAGACATGTTTGCAAAGTACCTGGACCGCGGACATTCTACCACAGGAGTGATAACAGCCGATGTCGGCACTGCTCCTCCAGCAGCACTGGCGTTTGTTGGGAGCCCCATGTTCTGAACTTGAACCATTTGTCAGTATGTGCAGGCACTGCAGTAACATGCAAGACAGGTGGATCTTCTCTCTTAGCTATCTCTAAAGACACAATAACACAGGGTCTATGTACTAAGTTATGGGGAGAGATAAATTACCAACCAATCTGATCCTGTCACTTTATATGCTTAGTTTGAAAAATGACAGTTCGGAGCTGATTGATTTGTACTTTATCTCTCTCCAAGGCTTAGAACATAGACCCCACAGATACATGGAGACGGCTGCTATGAATGTGCTACATCTGCGCTGGCACACAGCCCCCTGAGAGGTGACTCCTGCTGCGGCCTATGCAGCCTGCACCTTCCCCCGCTCTTTCCTGTGCCGCTGGCGGGGAAGGACCGTGATGGGATTTCTCACCTCGCTTGTGCTGGCCGAGGAGGCGGCACTGGGGGTCGGGGATCGCTGTAAGGTCACAAGAGCCATCACTATCGGATCTCCGGTAACCGGCAGCTGGTGTCGGGCTCACAAGGTGCCGTCCCCAGTGTGTTGTCCGGAATCACAGCCAGGTATACTCAGATCCTGATTAGGGGCCGGTTCCGGCCATTGCCTGTCTCGGTGCTCACCGGGATCCTTTATCACTAATCCACGCCGCTGCACGGTGCCACCATGTCTGAGGTAGAGCTGCGCCTGTCCCGCCCCGTACAGCTGTGATTCTGGTGCCGGCGCCCTGTATGCACTGCCTGGCGTATGATGATCGCTGGTCGGTGCTGCCTGACCCCAGGCTGATGTTCGATCTCCGCGGTGATCCCTGCTGATCCCGAGCTCCTCCTACCGGGGAGGTGGATCGTGAAACGGACAAGTGTTGGTAGTAGTAATCCACAACAGGACCAAGGCCATGATCCACATCAGAGCTATAAATGATGGCTAAGCTGTTCCTTTGACCCCCAATTCTCTTAATCCACGATTCCCCTATCCCACCGTGCCCTTATTCCAATATCCTCCTATTTCACTACCCTACTTTCCCATTATTCTTCTATTCCACTATCCTCCTATTTCACAATCCAGTACTTGTGAACTTTACGGACACATTGCGGAGAGAACCCAAGTGTCCTACACTCATTATTATCCATCATGGTAATGTCTAAATCCCCATAACGGAGAGGACCCTGACGTCCTCAGCCAGTGTCCAGTGTCATTCCCTACCATCCAAGTGGGCATAGAGGGGGAATATAACCTTGTAGCAAGCCACCGAGCCCGAAGTGTGGTAAGCGAACAACTTTCTTCTTTAGATGGGGACAACTTTCAGTACTTGTGTACGTAAAGTACACAAGTACCTTTTAAAACATTAATTGGGTTCTCTCTGCAATGAGTCCGTAAAGTACACAAGTACCCACTATCCTACTTTCCCATTATCCTCCTATTTCACTATCCTACTTTCCCATTAGCCTTCTACTCCACTATCTTCCTATTTTACTATCCTACTTTCCCATTATACTTCTATTCCACTATCCTCCTATTTCACTATCCTACTTTCCCATTATACTTCTATTCCACTATCCTCCTATTCCACTATCCTACTTTCCCATTATCCCTCTATTCCAATATCCTCCTATTTCACTATCCTACTTTCCCATTATCCTTCTATTCCACTATCCTCCTATTCCACTATCCTACTTTCCCATTATCCCTCTATTCCAATATCCTCCTATTTCACTATCCTACTTTCCCATTATACTTCTTTTTTTTTATAATCATATAATTGTATTGGGGTGTCAATACCAGAGAAACAGCAAAAGGGGGATTAAGGAACGAAATAAACAGTAAATAATCGTCATACAAATAGATAAACAACGGGTATAACAATATACTGACATTGAAATTGAATTTTTCTTTTTTTCCCCTTTATCCTTTTTTCTGCAAAACCTTAACAAAATAATAATAAGAAAAGAACAAAAAAAAAAAAGAAAAACAATAATAAGTAAATAAATAAGTACAAATTAAAGGTTTGGAAATTATGTAGAGGTGAAAGTTAGGGAAGAAAAAAAAAAATCAAGGAGCGGAGAGGGAGAGAGCGAGCTGGGGGGATAGAATAAAAAGTTTGAGGAGGAGGTGCTGAGGAATAGAGGGGAGAAGAAAGAAAAAGAGAGCAGAAGGCAGATAATTATGAGGAACCAGGAGGGTCACACCGTGGGAACCGTACCAGGGGGACCAGATTGCGTTAAACTTGTCCACCGTGTTGTGTTGGAGACTCGTGATGTATTCCATTTTGGCCACAAACCAGACGCGGTTGAGAAACTGTTGACGAGTGGGAGGGAGTAGTTGTTTCAAAGAACTAGCAATCTGATATTTGGCGGCACAGGAGATGTGTAGGGCCAACTTATTCTCATGATTGGATAGTTGACAGACCGGGGCACACAGGAGCAACGAAGCAGCAGAAAGAGGGAGAGCATGAGGAATCATTGACGATATAGTAGATTGAAACAATGGACCAGTAAGGGACAATATATGGACAGGACCACCAAATATGGTAGAAGGAGCCGACCTGTCCACATTGTCTCCGGCAAAGGTTGGAAGAGTTAGGGTATATTTGGTGATGATGCTCCGGGACAAGGTACCAGCGAGTGTATACCTTATAAGAGTTTTCCTTAATGGAGACACTAATTGAGCATTTCGATATATTAAGTCGTATAGCCTCCCAAGTGTCTTCTCCCAAAGAGGTACCAAAGTCCATCTCCCAACAACGCTCATGGGTCTCTAGGGGTGGGCAATCCTGATCTAGTATAGAATGGTAGAACTGAGAGATTAAGCCCTTTTCCGTGGGTCTATAAATACAAAGGCGTTCCATAGCCGTGGGGTTTCGTAATGCGTCTAGCGAAGAAAGGGACGAATAGACAAAGTGACGGATCTGAAGATATTGGTAGAAACAAGACTGTGGTAAAGAATGTATCTCCCGCATCTCTGTAAAAGATTGGGAGGCAAAATTTCCCAGGATGTGATGAAAGCGGGTGATGCCCGCTGCCGACCATGTAGAGATCATGAGGGGCGAATGGCCAGGGAGAAAAGAAGGGTGAAACCAAAGAGGTGTCTGAGGCGAGGGGTGAGTAGACAGAGAGAACTTAGTATCGAGAGAGTCCCATACAGATAAAGTAAGAGTAACTGATGGGACCAATGAGATAGAGAGAGGTCTAAGTTTTCTGGGAGCCACGGTAGGTTTGAGACCGATGGGGTTTTGGTGAGTGCAGATTCAAGATCAACCCATCGTTTGGTTCACTTGGGAGAGTGCCAGGTGACTAGTTGACTAAGTCTAGAGGCTTGGTAGTATTTGGATAACGAGGGGAGACCTAGGCCGGCAGCTGAAGTGGTCTTGAAATGGACTGCTCTACGTATACGAGGTCTTCTGTGGTTCCAAATAAATTTACCATAACTTGCCTGTAAAGAAGATAGAACGCGGGAAGGGACTACCACAGGGAGGGTTTGGAAAAAGTAGAAGAGTTTGGGAAGGTCATTGATTTTAATCACGGCTATACGGCCTATCCAAGAGATAAATAAAGAGCGCCAATGAGAGAGGTCTTGTTCTATGGCCTTAAACAGAGGGAGATAGTTTGCCTTGTAGAGACCATGATAAGATTTTGTCAGATTGACACCTAGATATTTAATGGATTCCGAGCGCCAGTTAAAATTGAAATTGAGACGGAGGAGATCTAGAGACGACCTCGGGATATGGAGGGGCAGAGCTTCCGATTTGTCGTTGTTGATTTTATAACCGGAAAATTGTCCATAAAGGGAGATTTCTTGGAACAGATTTGGGAGGGAAATCAAGGGATTGGTAAGAGTAAGCAGAACATCGTCGGCAAATAGAGAAATTTTATAAGAGGAGTCACCTACATGAATACTGGAAATGTCTGGATTCCCTCAGATCTTACAAGCCAGGGGTTCAATAATTAGTGCGAAGATCAGCGGGGAGAGTGGACACCCCTGCCTAGTGCCATTTGAGATAGGCGAGTCAGAAAGAAGACCTCCTGCAAGAACCGAAGTGGATGGATTGTGATAAAGGGCCCTAATGGCCTGGAGAAATCTACCCTGAAAACCGAAGCCAAGGAGAGTATTAATCATAAAGGGCCAAGAGACCCTATCAAGGGACTTTTCGGCATCAAGAGCAAGAAGGAGAGAGGGAAGATTAATAGAGTTTACGTGGTGTATAGGGTCTACTGTACGCCTAGTGTTATCAAGGGCTTGGCGGGAGGGGACAAAGCCTACCTGGTCCGGGTGGATAAGAGAAGAGAGGATGGGGTTTAGTCTATTTGCCAAAATTTTGGCAAAAAGTTTGAGGTCCGTATTTAAAAGGGAACTTGGTCGATAGTTAGTTACCAAATGGGGGTCCTTACCCGGTTTCGGGATAACTTATTTTAGCCCTGGTGGTATCATTGGGAAAAAAGTTACCTTCAAAAATTTGATTAAAAGAGTTTGTGAGATGGGGGATTAGAGAGCTCTGGAATGTTTTATAGTAACAAAAGGGGAGACCGTACGGACCAGGTGCCTTCGAAGGTTTCTGATGTTTAAGCGCACAGGAAACCTTCCTCAGTTATAGGGAGGTTAAGTGATTCAGAGGTGGAAGCATCGATGTGGGGTAGATCACAAGAGGTCAAGTAGTCTAATGGAAATAGGGAGGGGGGGGTGGAGACGGATCGTGATCCGTAAGGTTATAAAGATAAGAATAATAATCTTTAAAGATAGAGTTGATTTTGGAGGGGCTGTATTGTAGAGATCCAGAATGATCCTTAAGCGCAGGAATCGCCATAGCCACCTTGCGAGCCTTTAGACGATTGGCAAGAAGAGTGCCTTATTGCTCTTTTCATAGAATCGCTGATTCAGCCATCTAAGAGATTTTTCAATTTTTTTCAGAGAGAATGGAGTTAAGGGCAGATTTTGCAGTAGTGAGTTGTTTGTAGAGAGCGTCAGTGGGCGTGCGCTTATGGAGAGACTCCAAACAGTGAACCTGATCTGTGAGAGATCGAAGAAGACGCTTGTGTTCTTTATTTCTGTGAGAAGCAAAGCTGATGATGTGCCCACGAAGGACAGATTTGTGAGCCTCCCACCCCATGGGAGAACATCCGCCGCCGGAAACATTAAGAGCAAAGTAATTCTTTAAAACATCTGTAATTTTATTTTGGAAACGAGGGATTTTAAGAAGGGTCTCATTTAACCGCCAAGTGGGCCTGGTGACCAGGGTGTCTGAGAGATCGAGGGAGGAAGTAACGATAGATTGATCAGACCAGGAATTAGGAATGATACTCGCATCTATAAGGTGTTTGGAGATGGGGAGACTACATAAAATAAAATCAATTCTGGAGTAAGTACGATGGGGATTGGAATAGAATGTGTAATCCTTAAAAGAGTGATTGAGGGAACGCCACGTGTCAAAAAGACCAGCTGTTTTCATATGTTTATTGAGAATTTTAGATATAGGACAAGTAGAGGGGCGGGTCCTAGAAAAAGACTTATCCAGGGTCGGATCCAAAACAGAGTTAAAGTCACCACCAAGAATCAAGTGGCCAGAACGACGTTTATGCAATATTTTAAAAAATTAATTAAAGAAACGACATTGGCCTACATTAGGGGCATATACCGCGGTGATAGTCACCCCTATGTGTCCAAGCCTGCCAGTGAGAATAATATATATCGACCATCTGCATCAGTGTATACAGAGTCTTGAGAAAAAGGTAAATTATTTTTAATGAGAATGGCCACACCATTATGTTTAGACGTACTGGAGGAATTAAACACGGTGGAGAAGTTTCTGGAGATAAGAGAAGGGTGACTTGGTGAACGAAAGTGGGTTTCCTGCAAAAGGACAATGTCGGCTTTTATTGACCGAATAGTACGAAATAGGTGGGAACGCTTCTGGAGAGTATTAAGGCCGTGAACATTCATTGAAGCTATAGTGAGAGGCATGTCAGGTTAGCTCTGGGTAGGCTGGGAAGTAGCAGTAGAATGGAGAAAAGGGTCCCAGCTCGCAAGGGAAGATAGGGAAAAAAAAAAGGTGAGGAAAAAATAAGAGAGAAAAAAAAATGAAAAAGGGCAACCAGCAAAAACAGCAGGGATTGAGTATGAAAACCCTACCTACAAAGACGGAGGTGAATGTACTCAATAGGTTGGACTTAGAAATCCATAGAGGAGTAAGCGAAAAAAAAAGCCAGATAAACCTCTAAGAAAGTAAAAACACAACAAAAATAAAATATAATAATGGTAACAGCGTCACAGTTAGAGAAAGATATAAATCTCCTAAAAGAGAGGAGAAGAAAAGATCAGAAAAGGATTTGTATGAGAGCAGGAGCATCCCCTGGGTGCAGAAGGGAGCGGGGAGGGTAAAGAAGTGACAGGTTGGTAGTTATAATCACAAAGGGAGCATAACTTAGAGAGACATACAAAAGAAAAAGGAGAGAAAAAAAAAAAAGAAAGGGAAGAGACATATAGGGTGAAGTTATAGATTACAATTGTAGTAAGGAGAAAAAGGCAGAGAATCACTACAAAATATCAATGCTCTAAACATCATTAAAAAAACAAGAAATAATAAACAGTAAGGTAGCATAACAGATCAATATTAGCTAGTACCAAAACCGAGAAAACAGCTAAAAATATTATATGTATAGAAAGTGGATACGTGATATAATACAGAACTGTCCCAATAATAGCAACAAATGATAACCATAAAAGTTACTATCATTACAAAGAGAAAAAAGACAGGAAATCACTACTATATCTCAATACTCTAGACTTCGTGTAAAAAAAAAAAAAATGAAATAAAAATAAACAGTAAATATCATAACAGATCAGTATGAGCTAGTACCTTAACGAAGGGAGCAGCTAGATATATGTGTATGAAAAATAGATACAGAACATAATACAGAATTGTCCAGATATTAGTAACAAATAGTAACCATATCTTAGTAAATAAACAATCTACATCTCAACTATATTACCTAGAAGAGAGATGAGCAAGAAAGGGGAGAGACGGGGTGGAGTGAATACAGAGCGGAAACCAGTAATCAGATCATGGCTGTAAGTTAGTAAAAAATCAAGACTTAAGTGTGGAGAATAGTAGAGCAGGAACAAGGCACAATCGTTGGTGGGTAAGGCACTCACGAAACGTCGGGGTTCCCTTCCGGGGAGGGGCCCGATTCTTCTAGGTAGTGAAGCAAGTCCTTACATTCACGAAGATCTCGAATGATAACAGTCTTGCCTTTCAGGTCTACAATAAGCTTAAAGGGGAACCCCCAGCGATATCTGATTCTTCTATTACGAAGAGCCTTGGTTAAGTCTCGAAAGTCTCTCTTCTTGGCAATCGTCAGGGGTGAAAGATCCTGGTAGAATTGGAGCTTGGCTGATTCTTATAGGATGTGTGGTTTACCCTTTGTAGGATTAAGAACGAGTTCTTTGTCCTTATAACTAAGAAACCTCATAATGACGTCACGAGGAGGGTCGCTATCCCTGGGTTTCGGCCGAAGAGCACGGTGAGCCCTTTCAAGTGGTAGTCAGCGTGAGCCAAGGTCGGGGAGTAGGAAAGAGAAAAGTCTATAAAGATATGATTCCAGAGCATCAGGAGAAACTGATTCTGGGATGTTACGAATGCGGATATTATTCCTACGTTCCCGATTTTCTAGATTCTCGTTTTTAGAACGAAGGTCAGAAAGTTCAGTAACGATATGATCCAGGTCTCTGCTGGTCTCAATTAAGGCTTTTTGGAAGCCGTCCTGGCGAGATTCAAGTTTAGTGGTTCTTGCAGCTAGAGTTGAAACTTCAGCTCTGATAGAGGCAACTGCTTTGTTGAGTTTGGTTTCAAGAGAGTCCTTAAACTCCGTGATGAGGGAGTGAAGAGCTAGAATGTCTTCTTTAGTGGATGGAGCGGGTGAGTGAGAACCATCCTTATCCATGGTTGCTCCACGAGGTCTCCAGAGACCGGGGTTGTAATCCGAGGCCGTGGGATGGACCCCTTTGTTGAGAAGATTTCGTGCCTCTCGTGAAGTGCTGTGAAATATCACTTCCCCCTTGTTTAGGAGTCTTGGTAGTAGATTTCTGCATGTGTGGGCCACCAGTGTCAGGGTTGCCGGAGAAAAAAGACCCAGTGCCAGTAAATATGTCAGGGAACAAATAGGCTAGAGAGAGAAAAATAAAAAAAAAATATATAGGGGTCAAAGCACCCAGGGGATGGAGAGCATGCCCACTTAGTGTGTCATTGTACTCAAATAGTCAGGGTTAAGGACCTGACAACTGCACGCAGGGCAGAGAGAGGACTTAAGCCTCTGACAGTGCCTTAGGGCTGAGCTGCACTGAGAGCAGCAGACACGGGCCAACCTGCAGTAAACAAGCCCCAGAAGCAGACCCCGGCAGGCACACCGGAGCTCAGCACAGCAGAGGGGACCAAGATATCGGACAATCCCCTGCTCCGTAGGTCAGCATCGGCAGTGAGAGGATCCAGAGCCCGAAACAGGGAGCAAGGTACCTGGGGGGAGATCGCTGGTCTCTAATCAGGACAGTCACATAGAGGAGGGCAGTCAACTAACTAACCAGGAGGGGAGATTATGAGCAGCAGCCTCAGTTGTTCAGTCGTGGCTGCCTCGGCACCGGGTGTCTGTCAGGTGATGGGCGCGGCTGCCTCTTGGTCAGAACGCAGGAGGCTCCACAAGGAGACACTTACCTCAGACAGCCGTCAGTGGGAATCTCACCACTGCAGGAGGGGACCTCCGGACGGAATGGAGCAGGAGCTGGGAAAGGAGGTAAGGCCGCGTGTATGCCGGCGGCTGTGGCTTGCCGGGAGTGACGTTCTAATTGATGTCATGGCTTCGCGCCCGGTAAAGGCCGCTGCAGAGTTCCGGCAGTGACGGTCCCGCGAGCTGCTCCACGAGGTCTCCAGAGACCGGGGTTGTAATCCGTGGCCGTGGTATGGAGCCTATTGTGACCTCCACGGCCTTTGAATCTAGGCCCCAAGCACGGGGCACTGGCTCAGACACCGCTCCAGGTTCAAGATGGGCAGTGGGTGGGGACCCGGTCAGCAGTGGCCCAGGAGAGTATGAAAGTGGACTGGTTGAGTGTAGCGAGTGGGTATAAGGCTCCAAGCAATTTGCAGCTTTAAAACACTCCCATTATACTTCTATTCCACTATCCTACTTTCCCATTATACTTCACTCCAATATCCTCCTATTGCACCACCCTACTTTCTCATTATCCTTCTATTTCATTATCCTCCTATTTCACAATCCTATTCTCCCATTATCCTTCTATTCCACTATACTCCCATTTCACTCTACAGTCAGGGCCATTTAAACATTCAGAGGCCCACCCCCGTCAGTACCGCCGCCACTAATCTTCCGACCCGCCATCACTCATTTGGCTCTTAGAATATGCATGGAACTGCACAGTATGCTCCAGTCAGGGAAGCCATGAGAGAGGGGGCCCAGGGCACCCCCCTTAAACCACCCCTTAATCTGGCTCTGCACTCCGTCCTTCTATTCCACTATCCTCCTATTTCACTATCCTACTTTCCCATTATCCCTCTATTCTACTATCCTCCTATTTCACAATCCTATTCTCCCATTATCCTTCTATTCCACTATCCTCCTATTTCACAATCCTATTCTCCCATTATCCTTCTATTCCACTATCCTCCTATTTCACAATCCTATTCTCCCATTATCCTTCTATTCCACTATCCTCCTATTTCACTACCCTACTTTCCCATTATCCCTCTATTCCACTATCCTCCTATTTCACAATCCTATTCTCCCATTATCCCTCTATTCCACTATCCTCCTATTTCACAATCCTATTCTCCCATTATCCTTCTATTCCACTATCCTCCTATTTCACAATCCTATTCTCCCATTATCCTTCTATTCCACTATACTCCCATTTCACTCTACAGTTAGGGCCATTTAAACATTCAGAGGCCCACCCCCGTCAGTACCGCCGCCACTAATCTTCCGACCCGCCATCACTCATTTGGCTTTTAGAACATGCATGGAACTGCACAGTATGCTCCAGTCAGGAAAGCCCTGAGAGAGGGGGCCCAGGGCACCCCCCTTCAACCCCCCCTTAATCTGGCTCTGCACTCCGTCCTTCGATCCCACCGTCCTCCTCTCCCACATTTACTCCTATCTTACTAACCCCCTCACTTATCGTCTTACTCTCCCTCTTTTTCCACTACCCTCCTCTACCAAAGGCTAAAGAAGCCTCTGATTGCTTTAGAGGCCAGTGTTCCCAGTGATGCAGTACGCAGGTGACATCACCCGCGATGTGGGGAGCCTGTGCGCCTGCTGGATCAAGTTAGATCCAGTCAGCATGGCAGCAACAGCGGGAGCCCTGACAGCGTGGACTTGATGAGGTAAGTACTGGGCTGGGGCACAGTTACAGAGGGCACTGCATAAGGGGCACAACTACAGTGGGCCCTGCATAAGCTCATGCTCCTGCATATGTCATACCAAAGGCGTGTGCACAAAAATGGGGCGTGGCCTTGTGAGAACAAGACCACACCCGATTTTGCATGCGCGCCTTAAGCACGCGCATGCTATCAGCTCTTTAACTTGACTACAGATATTTTTGGTCTCTTTGCCTCTGACTGGTTGGCCACCCCTTCATTAGGCGATATGTCGCCCGATATGTGAGATTGGGCCGACATATCATCCACATTGGCAAGTGTGCACGCACTATGTCGGACCCTGCGCGCTCCCATGGGGTCGTTGATCGCATTGACGGATCAAGCCTACATGCTGTTCAGTCTGTGAATTTGATGAACGACCCCATGCATTTGGATGCGGCTGGTGAACGACATATTGTGTGGTGTGCACGGACCGCACAATATGTCGTCCTTCACATCGTGGGTTGGCTGGGTACACAGGTTGAGTAATGTGTACTCAGCTTAAATCTCTCTGCACATTTTAAATCTGCCCCACCTGCAGTGCAACATGGTTTTACCAAGATGCACAGTTAAGGTGCGTACACACTGGGCGATCTTACTGAGCGATTGCACGATTACGACATCGTAATCGTGCAATCGTTCAGTTATCGTGCACTATAATGCTGGAAACGACAAGCGATGCGCGCTCCCACTGGTCCTTCCCGACATTGTCCATCGCCTGAACATGCAGGCCAATCTGTCGAGAATGACAGATTGGCCATGTTCAGGAATGAAGGAGGGTGCCTACACTGAACGACTGATCGTTCAGTGTAGGCACTACAGGGGAACAGGAACGACGAGAAGTTCCTAACAGGTACTTCTCGAACCCTTGCATCCTTTGTTCATCATTGATTGACCATGGCATAGCTTGCCATGGATTTAATTTCAATCTTCTACTCAGTAAGAGGCACAACACCATATAGGGTATATTGGATCACTTTTCTAAAATAGCTTACTTGATGAATTTGGTTAGCCAGTCTTCAGCCTCCGCTCTGGCTTTCTGCTTCATTTAGCAGATCTTCCGTCTTCAGGAGTGTCAGACCATGAGCGGTATCCAATTAGCCCCGAACATTGTTGTTTTTCTTCACCCTATCCTATTATTTTGGTCGAAATAATAGGATAGTACTCCCGAAAACACATAGGAGCCGTGATAAGCTCGGGGACCTATGTGTTTTCGCCTTTTTTTGGTGAAAAAAATGGAACTTATCATGGATTATTTTACGGGACACATGAGGTCCTGAAAAAAAAACCCAATAAGTACCGACATCAGGCCAACTTCGGGACTAACTAGATAGCCCCGGGCGAGGTAATTAGTCGCAGTCATTTACTGCGGCTAATTGGATACCCCCCATGGGTTTAAATTGGAAAGTGTTTATATAAGACATTGCTAATCTGCATCATCTTCTGCCTATCATCTCCAGTGTGATGGGCAGATTAAGGGGTCTATTTATCAAGCAGTGAAAAGTGTGGAGAAGTGAACCAGTGGAGAAGTTGCCCATAGCAACCAATCAGCTTTGAAGTAGCATTTATCAAGTAAAGTCTATAAAATAATAGGTAGGAGGTGATTGGTTGCTATGGGCAACTTATTGACTGGTTTACTTCTCCACGCTTTTCACTGCTTGATAAATAGACCCCTTAATGTGTAAGGATCTGGAGACATTCCTCAGAATGTATGTTTCCATCTACTAAGACAACTTGGTAAATCCATTGCCTTGGGCTGTGTTTTCTTATAATCACTTCCCTGAAGAATCATTATTATTGTTATTATTTTTTTTTTCCGTCCATTTATAAGGGTAGATAACACATAAAGGGGTCAATCCAATTAGGTGCGAATTGTGAGGTGCGAGCTGCTATTTGCTAGATCTATGTAACATGGATCTTCCACTCCCTTCTTCATGGTAAATTGACTACATCTTTGTATTCCAAGATTATCACCTCTTCTGTGGAGAAGCACACAGATAGTATGGGAGCTAGTCTAAAGCTGGGTACACACTAACGCATACATTGGCCGATCAATTGATCGGCCAATGTATCTACTGCCCGTCGGGCAGTGTGTACCCGCGATATGTCGGTGAACGTCGACGTTCACCGACATATCATTGGATTGGCTGTGCTGCACACCCGATGGACACACACAGCGCCCATATCTTCAGAGGATACCGCTGTTAGATACTGAAGGCGGAGAAACGCATTATCCTGTGTTCCCCACTGCTGAATGGATCCGTCACTATCGTGATCTATATAGTTGCATGCTGAAATCTGATTAAGATACCGGTACCTGGGTGCAGTGAACCACATGAAAGCAATTCTTTCTTCCCTGCAGGGCTGGTTCAGTGATAGCCACAGGCTAAAGAGTGTGCAGCGGATTGGAAGTGGGATGACTATGTAAATGAGCCTGTTATGTGATATATTATCAATTGTATACCAATCAAGCCTTATTGGAAGAAGTCCTCTGACTAGAAATATTAATAATACTAACGAACATTGGAATGTGTTTGACTATATCTTCTCTGGACTAAGGGCCTGATTCGGACCCACTCGCTAAGCTGTGATTGCACACAGCCATAACGAGCGAACACATGCAAAACCAGCAATCGCATGCAAACCACAACGCAAAGACTCACGCCCAGCCAGAGTTAAAACACCCACCATAGTCTGCGAACGAACATCACCTCTATCACGTGATATCACGTCCCTGAGGAAGGCCGCAGAGGCCACTACACGTTGGATCACAAATTACCCCTATCTTACATCATATACTATTCAGAGTACTTCACCTCAGGCGCTGGACTCCTTACTTGGTACCGCACGAACTCTCGCAATACCACACTACCCGGAAGTGACTGCTGTCACTCACAGTTAACCATCCAGCAGACTGAGTGTGTAACCAGGCATACACTCAGCCCTCCATCACCGCCCGCCCCACCGCATACTTACCATCCACGGGCAGACCGGAGTGACCAGCAGTGGCGACAGATGGCTGGGGACCACGCGATCGGAAGCGAGCATGGGACCCTGAAGTCTTGCAGCCACTGGGGATTAACACCAAGGCCACCTAAGGAGTGTGTAATATGGCACACACTTCCTGGCATAGAGAGGAGTAATCACCGGCTTGAATCTATCCATTCACACACAGAGACCACAGTTCCAGCGCCTTAGGACACATTAGGGTAAGTAAACGGACCGGAGGGCTCGGGACGCCGCCCCTCCAGAGCGTTACACCCCCACTCATTTAACATTGGACTATTTTTTCATAACCTTCCTTATTGGATTATCTTCTTTCATTGACTGCCACCCATTTTTACTTATTTTTTTCTATTCTTTACATGTGTATAAGAGATTATCATTATTTCTCTTGGTTTCGATCAGTAGCATAATACTAATCAGTATCACTTACCTAGGAGTATTGTGACTCCATTTTTTTAAAGTTATTAAATAAACATTACTTTACTCCCATATTTTATGTGAGACCATTATATGTTACACCTGTAGAATGATTGATTCACTGACACAGCATCTTATATAGCTGGCTGACTAAGCTATGTGGCAGCAGTAGGCGGCACAAAAACATGGCAGATCAACTTCTAACATGGCACATCAGGAAACAAATGTTTTTATTATTCAAGAGAGGCCTGAGGGAGTTAGAGTATGTATGTAGTTGAAGGCAGGGACAGAAAGGGTTTGGTAGTAAATTTTATTTCATATTTTTATACTGAAGCAAATTTATGAGGGGGGAGGGGAGGAAGCATTTACAAAAAGAATTTTACTCATTCACATCAGTCCTTGCCCCAGAAGAATCCCTGAGTGCCATGCCTGCTGCTGGGAGTGGGGTTTCTCATCCCAAAAGGGGACCAGGAAGACTTCTAGTAGTGCATTCTACATGAAAAAGCATTTCCCAACCTCTACAGGGACATTAAAAAAACATAGTTATTTAGTGGCCTCCAAACTGCAAATTAACTAGCACAAAGATATTAAGGGGTAAATGTAATTTATTAAAGTGAGAGTTTTTAGGAGTTCGTTTTAGAAGTGATGTTGCCCATAGCAACCAATCAGATTCTACTTAACATCAGTTACCTAGCACTTTCTAGAAGATAATAGCTAGAATCTGATTATTTTCTATGGGCAAGCAACATCACTTCTAAAACTCACTTCTAAAAACTCTCACTTTAGTACATTAAATTTACCCCTTAAGGTCTTACTTTGTGTCTTTCTTGAGAATCCTGCGCCAACTTCTGCTGCTAGGAGTGGATTTTCATCCTAGAAGTGAACCAGGAAGACTGCTTTCCAAAACAATTGACTGTAAAATAATCCTTTGCAAAGCTTCCACATTGAACATTTCCCAACCTGTACAGGGACATTCAAAAAACATAGTGGCCGCAAAGTGCCACTTAACCAGCACAGATATGTGGACAAGCGTAAGATCTATGATTTAAGGCATCACCACACCCCCTACACATCTTCTGACCTGGGCTACAGGAGGAGCAGCTGCACTCTGGAATATGGTTGCATGGAGTTGCCCCTCTGCCTCGCTGAAATTCAGGTAGAGGGGCCATGGGTAGGGACTGGGCGTAGGGACACTATAATCAGAGAACGCAGTTTTAGCTGCTTTATTCCATTTTTTAAACTATATCCTCTATTTTCACCTTTGAAAATGTTTATGCAAATCTCAGCAGAGGCGTTTTGTGATGCCATGGCTAACGCGCACACACACACACAAAAAAAAACAGATTGATTGATTGATTGAATTAATTAATTTTGGGGGGCACTTGGAAGGGAGAGCTCCCGAACAAGGCAGCAGCCTTTTGATAAACACACAGGTATCACCATTCACAGCTACGTTGCTGGTAATAAGTGTGGCTAATGCGAACACTCACAAAAAAAACATTGAGTTATTGATTGATTTTTATTGATTGATTTAATTCATTTTTTTTGGGCACTTGGGAGGGAGAGCACCCAAACAAGGCAGCAGTCCCTTGATAAATGAGACATAGGCAGCACAGCACCCCTGCGCACCTACGTTGCTGATGATTGTGGCTAACATGCACACACAAAAAATAGTTTTTATTTTTTTCACACTGGGGGGAAGCACCCCTGAATGATGCAGCACCCCTAGTGCAGCTACATTGTGGATAAGTGCGAATTGT
Organism: Taudactylus pleione; assembly: GCA_031769625.1. NCBI lineage: Eukaryota > Metazoa > Chordata > Amphibia > Anura > Myobatrachidae > Taudactylus > Taudactylus pleione. The sequence continues at coordinate 1,375,945 of JAUIMM010000748.1, forward strand.
TAACACGCACACACACAGGTCCTGCAATTGCCACCATTTTTTATTATGGCTGTGAAGAGGGAGGGAGCTGGGAGCTGTGCATAGGGGCTAGTTACAGTTGTGTTGTCACTCAGGGGCTGGCTGCTTAATGTCCATAGGGACTGGCTGCTGTGAGGTTGTCCTGTCCATAGGGGCTGGCTGGCTGTTGTCCATAATCCATATAGGGCCTGGCTGTTGTCCTGTCCATAGGGGCTGACTGGCTTTAGTCCATTGGGGATGGCTGGCTGTTGTCCATAAGGGCTGGATGGCTGTTCTGCTGTGTTGTCCATCAGGTGTGCTCTTCATCAGGGGTGCTCTTCACCCCCAGTGTGAAAAAAATAAAATTATATTTCTGTGTGTGCGTTAGCTGCACTTATTATCAGCAACATAGGTGGGCAGGTGTGCTGCCTGTTTCATTTATCAAAGGGCTGCTGCCTAATTCAGGGGTCCTCTCCCCCTCAAGTGCCCCCCAAAAATTAAAATAAAAAATATTTTTTTTTACCTGTGTGTGCGTGTTAACAATCTGCACTTATCCACAATGTAGCTGCACTAGGGGTGTTGCCTGTGTCATTTATCAAGGGGCTGCTGTCTCATTCAGAGGTCCTCCCCCCCAGTGTGAAAAAAAAAAAAAAAATTTGTGTGTGCATGTTAGCCACACTTATCAGCAACGTAGGTGCGCAGGGGTGCTGTGCTGCCTGTGTCTTATTTATAAAGGGACTGTTGCCTCATTTGAGTGTTCTCCCTCCCAAGTGCCCCAAAAAATGAATTAAATTAATCAATCAATCAATGTGTTTTTTTTGTGTGTGTGTGCGCTTTAGCCACACTTATCACTAGCAACGTAGCTGTGCAGGGGTGATTCCTGATCAAGAGGCTGCTGCCTCATTCGGGTGCTTTCCCTCTCAAGTGCCCCCCAAAAATGTATTAATTCAATCAATCAAAATCAATGTGTTTTTTTGTGTGTGCGCATTAGCCACACTTATCACCAGCAACGTAGCTGCGCAGCGGTGATACCTGTGGGGGTCATTCAGACCCGCACGCGAGCGCAGGACGCTCGCAAGCGGGTCGATGTTGCCCCACTGCACATGCGCACGACGGAGGGAGCTCTCCGTCACTCCGGGTCTCGCACTAAAGGGGGCGTGCTGTCGATGTTGATTGACAGCACGCCCCCTTTGGTGGGCATGCCGGGGGCGTGGCTGCCAGACGGAGGCGTTCCCATGGGAATGCCTACCATCTGAAGCCGGCCCCACTGACATCACTAGTGATGTCAGTGGGAGTGATTTTGGCTCTGATAGAGCCAAAATCACTCCAGGGCTTGCGGCAGCGAGACCCTACCGCAGGGTCTCCGTCGCAAGCCCGATGGTCTGCTGAGATTTGCATATAAATTTTCAAAGGTGAAAATAAAGGATATGGTTTAAAAAATGGAATAAAGCAGTTAAAACTGCATTCTTTGCTTATAGTGTCCCTACTCCCAATCCCTACCCATGGCCCCTCTACCTAAATTTCAGCGAGGCAGAGGGGCAACTCCATGCAACCGTATTCCAGAATGCAGCTGCTCCTCCTGTAGCCCAGGTCAGAAGATGTGTAGGGGTGTGGTGATGATATGGACTAAAATGGAGCTCACATCCACTAAAGTGGACAATGAATCCCCAATCTAACAGGGAGCGCAGCAGTAATTTATACATAACACAGGATAGGATGATGATATAGGCTTGGGTGATGGTATAATCTGGGGTGATGTATACATCATCCTCTTTACACAATATTAATTTGCCTCGCTGGAATCCAACATTACAGGTGCCTCTGTAATTTTTTCACGTAATTGACGGTAAAGGTCTTTCTCGTAGAATTTGTAGTTCATTTTGATGGACATCATCTTTTCCACATTTTGGGGAAGTAGTCTCAGGCCAATCACTGACAAGGTTCCCGGCTGTGCTGAAAACTCTTTCTGAGTACACACTGGAAGGTGGGCATCTCAAGGAAAGCAAAGGCAGTTTTGTGTAAGGGCCTCGAAATTGCCTCTTTTTCCTGTCAGTAGTTATTTACATCTCTTTAGATCTGTGTCCGTTGGGAAGAAAAAACAATGTCTTCATCCCTTCTGGGATGAAAATCCACTCCCAGCAGCAGGCATGGCGCTCAAGAATTCTGAAGAAAGACACAACGTAAGGCCTTAAATCAGGGGTAGCCAACCTTGGTCCTCGAGAGCTACTAACAGTTCACGTTTTCCAGACCACCTAGCTAGTGCACAGGTGTATTCATTACTCAGAAACACATTTGAAAAGATCCACAGGTGGAGTTAATTATTACACTTGTGAGACCTGGAAAACATGCACTGTTGGTAGCTCTCGAGGACCAGGGTTGGCTACCCCTGCCTTAAATCATAGATCTTACGCTTGTCCACATATCTGTGCTAGTTAAGTGGCACTTTGAGGCCACTAACTATATTTTTTGAATGTCCCTGTACAGGTTGGGAAATGTTCAATGTGGAAGCTTTGCAAAGGATTATTTTACAGTCAATTGTTTTGGAAATCAGTCTTCCTGGTCCCCTTCTGGAATGAAAATCCACTCCTAGCAGCAGAAGTTGGCGCAGGATTCTCAAGAAAGACACAACGTAAGACCTTAAGGGGTAAATTTAATTTACTAAAGTGAAAGATTTTAGAAGTGAGTTTTAGAAGTGATGTTGCTTGCCCATAGAAAATAATCAGATTCTAGCTATTATCTTCTAGAAAGTGCTAGGTAACTGATGTTAAGTAGAATCTGATTGGTTGCTATGGGCAACATCACTTCTAAAACGCACTCCTAAAAACTCTCACTTTAATAAATTACATTTACCCCTTATTATCTTTGTGCTGGTTGAGGGGCAGTTTGGAGGCCACTATCTAACTATGTTTTTTTAATGTCCCTGTAGAGGTTGGGAAATGCTTTTTCATGTAGAATGCACTACTAGAAGTCTTCCTGGTCCCCTTCTGGGATGAGAAAATCCACTCCCAGCAGCAGGCATGGCGATCAAGGACACTTCTGGGGCAAGGACTGATGTGAGTGAGTAAAATATTTTTGCCTCCTCCCCTCCCCTTCTCCCTCTTAAATTTACTTCCAAACCCTTTCTGCCCCTGCCTTCAAATACATACATACTCCAACTCCCTCAGGCCTCTCTTGCAAAATAAAAACATTTGTTTCCTAATGTGCCATGTTTTAAGTTGAACTGCCATGTTTTTGTGCCGCCCACTGCTGCCACATAGCTTAGTCAGCCAGCTCGCTTGGTGCAAATTTTGGGCCTAAACTGGATGAAAACAATATAGTGAGGTGGTCAAAATTGACTGGAAACGAGTGGAAATAAATGTTATTGAGGTTAATAATACTGTATGAACAAAAACAGGCTGATTTGATGTGATTTTAGATGTTTTTAATAATTTTTAAGAAAAAGTCCATATCCAAAACCAAAACCGAAAAATAAAACACAGAGGTGAGGTTTTGGCAAAACCAATCCAAATCTAAAACCAGGGGAGATCCAGATCCAAAACCGAAACACGGGGCTCGGCGCACATCTCTAGTTTTTATACAAGGAACATGATGTAAACTTTTAGGGCTCTGACATTTATTTGCAAAATGTAAACACATCACATTATGAAACACTTTACACTACATACAGTTAAATGTCATTGCATTCATGCCTCAGAAACAAAATTGCATTGAGCGAATATACACATTGGACTGTGCAATCACTCAATGCAATGAAGAGCACCTGCTACATAATTCTGTGGATGCATTGACAACCATCAAAATCATACGCACAATAGTGGTTGACCTGACCCTCCCACAGACTTTGTTACATCTCCTGCACGTAGTGACAGCTCAGGCTGCGTAGGGTTTCTCATTGTATAATTTATGCACACCTCTTCAACGGCGTTGAAATGCAGTGACGCGCCTGCATTCGCACGACCACACCCCGTCACCACCCACAAACGGTACTTCCTGTAAATCACTGGGTGATCTGTCTGCACTCGCATTCCCTTTCACAGCACCTGGTTTGCGCGCACGCACTGCATCTTATACGCATGCGCAGAGTGCAAACATCGGCCGAGAGCGTGCGAACGCAGCATTGCATTGCTTGCTGGATCAGGCCCACTGTTCACTGTATTTTTCACACAAAATACAGTGGCAGTGCCTCCGCGCATGCGCCAATGCCGGCTAGCGATACCAACCTGTGCCCACCTCTCCTCAACCCCAGCGGGTGCCCCCCGTGACCCCACTTGGCTACCCCCCCTCTCCTCCAACTGACACTTACCTGGGTGATCAGTGAGCTCTCTCCTCCGGTCAGCTGGTCGAGAGGGGTCCTGGTCTGTGACCCCGGTCAGCTGTGCTGTAAACTAAGGTGCCGGTTTATAGCACAGCTGACCAGGGTCACAGTGCAGGAGCCCCGGTGACCAGCTGACCGGAGGAGAGAGATCACTGATCAGAGGACCCTCAGCTGCAGGTAAGTGGGGGTAAGAGGTATTTTTTTTAACACTATTATTTTTAACAGTAATCAGCTTGTGGTCTATTTAGACCACAAAACTGATCACAGGGGGCCGGCTCCCAGCTCTGTTCTGCCTGTCAGAGTGGAGCAGGAGCCGGGGAACCAGGAGAATCCCAGCTTAGCACCAGATGGCAATGTTATAGCAGGGCTCCAACCCGGTATTTGTTTTACAATTCCCCCTTAGTAAATTTCAGGGAGATTGCATTTCCCATTGCAAGTATGGGGAATGCGATTTGCTTGCTAAAGAAATGAGAATGAAAGGGCTTGGAGTAGTTTTTAACAAAAACTACTCTGATTGCCCTTTAATACATTTCAGTGAAACAAAATAATGTGAAAAGTGTGTGAAAACAGCCTTTTTCACATTATTTTAGTAGAAAAAGATTGATAGAGCCGATAGAGGGCCTGATTCAGCAAGGATCGCAGTTGCAAAGCTACATGCAGGCTATAAATATAAAATTTATAAACGCAGGCAGCTTTGAAATTGCGATCCTTGCAATAATGCAAATGCAGCAGAGGTGTTTGACACCCCCTGCTGCATTGCGATCCCAGCACTGCAACGGGGGTTGCAGGCTGGGATCACCATCGCGACCATCGGTGGTCGATGGTCCCGACAGTGGACAGTGCCAGGCGGCCGGCCAGCTGAGTAAGCCTCAGCTTACTCATTCTTGCCGGCTTGTGAGCCCAGCAGACTGTGTACGTTCACGCAGTACCTTGGCTGGCCACTCCCGGAAAACGGCACAGACAAGCCCCATTTCCGGGAATGCCTGCCCTTGCACCACCCCTTAAATGCCTCTGCCTGTCAATCAGGCAGAGGCATTCAAGGATCTGACTTTTATTTCCTTTGAATCATTATTATTAGTCAGTAGAGGAGATTGTAGTGTATATTCTGATTATTTAACTTAAATTGACAAAATATATGTGCAAGAGTGAAACGCCACAGGGTGCACAGCTTATTACTGTAATTACTGCCCAGAGCAGTTTTAACTGGAGTGGAGACACCTATGGGAAGCTCCCTTCTCAGCTATGCTCCTACTTAGCAAATATACATTGCACCTATGTTAATGTAAGTACTACTAATCATGCTCTGTCTAACACCATTATTATTATTTCAGGTCTCCTAATATTCTTTAAAAGACCTTTCAAATAACACTGTGTGGTCATGCCTGGGAACACCTCCATTACTTTACATAGCAAAGCAGTGACTTTGCTTAATCTAATACCTTATAAATTGAAGTTTAGGACTTTACCTGATATGTGTAACTTTTAAGTCCAGTGAAGCACAATTAATGAATGAGGAGAGAAGGAGGGAGGGGATCAAAGAGGAGATGGGAGAAGAAAGTGCCATCAGAGAGGGGAGGTGACAGAAGCCAATAAGAAAAGATGAGGGGTGGTGACAGAAGCCAATAAGAAAAGAGAGGGGGAGGGCAAAGAGCTGATCAGAGAGGGATGGTGACAGAAGCCAATAAGAAAAGTTGAGGAGAGGGGTGGTAATAGAAGCCAAGAAGAAAGGAGAGGGGAGGGGCAAAGAGCCGATAGGAGAGGGGTGGTGACAGAAACCAATAAGAAAAGTAGAGGAGAGGGCCAGTGACAGAAGCCAATAAAAAAAGGAGAGGGGCAAAGAGTTGATCAAAGAGGGGTGGTGACAGAGGGCCTGATTCAGAGCCGCTCGTAAGCGGCCGCTTGTTCGCTCCGAGCGATGTTCGCACATCTGCGCATGCGTTTGGGTCGTAATGCGCATGCGCCAACCAGTCAGTGCGGTCGGAAATCGAGCGCTCGCAAAATAGCGAGTGCCTGCTAATTTGAGTGACAGGATGAGGCGTTTGTGGGAGGTAACAGGGGAAGGTGCTTGAAAACGGGGAGTGGAGATCCGAACGCAGGCGTGCCAAACGGTCAAAATGGGCGTTTTAAGGGTGTGCATAATTAACAAAGCAGCGTCATCAGCCATGTCACTTGGTTGTCTCTTAGCCTGAACTGTTCGCATGATTGCGGTAGGGAAATCCAACCACAAGCACTGCGAGCAGTTCAGACGCCTTTCGATGTACTCGTTTAATCTAATAAATAGCGGAGATGACGTAGGATGCGAGCGGCCAGGGGGCGTCTTTACAAAATAGCGAGTGCATGTTTCGTTCGCTCGCTCAGACATAGAGGCGTCAACAGACTGCAAAGAGCGAGCGCTCAATTTAAATAGCCGGCCCCTTTTTCTGAACGAGTGAGCGCAAATAGTGTCCGGCTCTGAATCAGTCCCAGAATCCACTTAGAAAGGAGTGGACAGGGCAAAGAGCCGATCACAGGGTAGAGAGGGGAGGGAATTAAAGAGGTGAGAAGTGAATGTTATTAATCTAACAAGAAAGGGAAAGTGACAGAAGAGAGAGGGCCGGAGGGGAGGCTATCTGGGCAGCTTGAGGGAGCTTCAAATGTAGAAACGGATCTCAGATCCATTACTTATTTAGCATATAGAGCAAACAAACCAAGATAAAACTAACAGGCGGCCGTCATACTGAGTAGCACCCATTAATTCCGGAACCCTGGATGGTGCCCTCTGTCCATTTTGGCACCCGGAGCTCATGCTCCACCTGAACCACCCTCGCTACTCCCCTGTATCTACAGTGCATCCGGAAAGTATTCACAACGCTTCACTTTTTCCACATTTTGTCATGTTACAGCCTTATTCCAAAATGGAATAAATTCATTTTTGTCCTCAAAATTCTACACACAATAACCCATAATGGCAATGTGTAAAACGTTTTTTATTTTAGATTTTTGCAAATTTAATAATAAAAAAACACTAAAAAATCACATGTACATAAGTACAAAATCACATGTACATAAGTATTCACGGCCTTTGCCATGAAGCTCAAAATTGAACTTAGGTGCATCCTGTTTCCACTGATCATCCTTGAGATGTTCCTACAGCTTAATTGGAGTCCACCTGTGGTAAATTCAGTTGATTGGACATGATTTTGAAAGGCATACACCTGTCTATATAAGGTCCCACACTTGACAGTGCATGTCAGAGCACAAACCAAGCATGAAGTCCAAGGAATTGTCTGTAGACCTCCAAGACAGGATTGTCTCAAGACACAAATCTGGAGAAGGGTACAGAAAAATATATGCTGCTTTGAAGGTCCCAATGAGCACAGTGGCCTCCATCATCCGTAAATGGAAGAAGTTAGGAACCACGATGACTCTTCCTAGAGTTGGCCGGCCATCTAAACTGATCGATAGGGGGAAAAGGGCCCTAGTCAGGGAGGTGACCAAGAACCCGATGGTCACTCTGTCAGAGCTACAATATTCCTCTGTGGAGAGAGGAGAACCTCCCAGAAGGACAACCATCTCTGCAGCAATCCACCAATCAGGCCTGTATGGTAGAGCGGGCAGACGGAAGCCACTCCTTAGTAAAAAGTACATGGCAGCCCATCTGGAGTTTGGCAAAATGCACCTGAAGGACTCTCAGACCATGAGAGACAAAGATTGAACTCTTTGGCGTGAATGCCAGGCGTTATGTTTGGAGGAAACCAGGCACCGCTCATCACCTGGCCAATACCATCCCTACAGTGAAGCATGATTGTGGCAGCATCATGCTGTGGGGTTGTTTTTCAGCGGCAGGAACTGGGAGACTAGTCAGGATAGAGGGAAAGATGAATGCAGCAATGTACAGAGACATCCTGGATGAAAACCTGCTCCAGAGCGCTCTTGACCTCAGACTGGGGCGACAGTTCATCTTTCAGCAGGACAACGGCCCTAAGCACACAGTCAAGATATCAAAGGAGTGGCTTCAGGACAACTCTGTGAATGTCCTTGAGTGGCCCAGCCAGAGCCCAGACTTGAATCCAATTGAACATCTCTGGAGAGATCTGAAAATGGCTGTGCACTGACGCTTCCCATCCAACCTGATGGAGCTAGAGAGGTGCTGCAAAGAGGAATGGGTGAAGTTGCCCAAAGATAGGTGCGCCAAGCTTGTGGCATCATATTCAAAAAGACTTGAGGCTGTAATTGCTGCCAAAGTTGCATCAACAAATTATTGAGCAAAAGTTGTGAATACTTATGTACATGTGATTTCTTAGTTTTGTTTTCTTTTTATTAAATTTGTAAAAATCTAAAAAAACTTTTTACATGTTGTCATTATGAGGTACTGTGTGTAAAATTTTGAGGACAAAAATGAATTTGTTCCATTTTGGAACAAGGCTATAACATAACAATATGTGGAAAAAGTGAAGCGTTGTGAATACTTTCCGGATGCACTGTATGCCCTATCAACACACCCTGACACTTAAAGGATGTGCAGCTTCTTCAGAAGTATTCACAGCAGGGTGTGACTACGACCCACACATGGTGCTGACCAGAGCTGGGTTAAGACTATGGACACTTAAAACAGGGGGACACCAAGTGGTGTATCTGTCATGGATGCAGAGTGTGCGGTGCACACGGGTCCATCTAGGACTAACCACTGTGCTTTCTGCATGGTGCACGGTGTGCCAGCTTCCTATGATTCTTTTGTGGAGTCCTACTCTTGTTAGTGATGTATTCAGAAAGATGGCACTGCACAGGAGCTAGCAAAGGTGTTGGCACTGTGCCAGGGTCTTTGCACTCTTCTGTGGAGTAATCAGCTAGGAACAGGAGCTGAACTGGGTGGAGTCTTAGAGTGTGTTTGTTGGGTGGGAAATGTAGACCGTATGATCCCCAGGGCTTAAGCATATCTTGCTTTAAGGGAAAGGCATCTTGCTATGAGTGAAGACCTCAAGTTTTAAAGGTCTTATCATCTCTCTACAGGTACTGACTTAACATAAACCTTATGAAAAGAATACAGTAGAATAAGGATACAATAAAATTCAATTGTGAAATGTAATGAATTGAAACCAGTAAAATCACAAATGATGTTTATGTAATTGGTAAGATGTTATTTAATAGGTGGCCGATGGTGTTAGTGAACAATGCAGCAAGGTGACAGCCTCGGCCAAAGCGGATCTTTTCATCACCTTCTAGGGGCACATTCCAGATGGACGACAGAACGTGAGCTACAACGAGCTGTAGTCTTGATCTAAAAGGAAATCAATTAAAGTTTGAGACCATCAATTCATAGGAAGAATTAAATGTTTATGTTTTAACAATAGTGAGAATACTCTAAAGATAACAGCAATGAAAGGAAAATTGTACCCAGAATACAATTCCCCAAATAATTATTTTTTAACTCTTAAATTGTAATCCAATGGGATTGTGTTATACAGTATAAAGAATCCACAGGAAAATATTTTTAATTTGTCATCCAATCCTACACTAGCCACTATATACTAATGATGGCTATACACTAGCACTATACACTAACCATCAGATTATGGAACTGTTTTATACAACAGATACATAACTGAGTATCTGCTTTATATGCTAGCCATCAGATTGGGGTTGCTTAGTCAGGGCCGAAATTAGGATTTTAGTCACCCGGGGCAAGGCAGTAATTTGGCGCCCCCCCTCCATGTATTGATATTACTGATTGTTTTACTGCACCTCCCAAACACCCTCTCTTTACAATAATTTTACTTACCCATAAAAGCACAGAAAAAGCCTCTCGCCTCACAGCCTCACAATGCAAAGCCCTCATCACAACCCCTCACTGCAAAGCCCTCATCACAGCCCCTCACTGCAAAGCCCTCATCACAGCCCCTCACTGCAAAGCCCTCTTCACAGCCCTCCTTATCAAGGGTCCCTCACACTACAGCCCCTCATACCACATCCCCTCACTATACACAGCCCTCCCTGCAAAGCCCTCATCACAGCCCTCCTTATCAAGGGTCACTCACACCACAGCCCCTCACTACACAGTGCTGCCTTACTACACACAGCCCCTCACTACACACAGCCCTCCCTCACTGCACAGCGCTCCTTCACTGCACAGACCTCCCTCACTGAACAGGCCCCCTCACCAAACAGCCCCCTCACTGAAAAGCTCCTCTCATCTCCCCACCAGCAACAGCATACTTACCAGCTGGCTCTTGCACAGCAGCGGACTGGAGGCGGCGGCAGCGCCGTATGGACTGGAGGCGCTTTAATCGTGATGGATGGGCCTAACGCCGCAGCCATCCTCAGCGCAGGGCACTGTGAGTATGGACTGGGAGAGATGTCATGACATCTCTCCTAGTCCCAGTGATCGCGCTGAGCGAAAAAAATTGTGGGTCCCAGGGACCCCTCACTTTGAAAAATTGGGGTCCTACTCCACTGTTTTGGGGTCCCATTACATATTATGGGGGTTGAGGGCAGGAAGCAGTTGGGACAGTGCTGGGGCAGATAGCAGTTGATGGTACAGTGGGTTAAGGACAAGCAGCAGTTGGGATAGAGCTGGGGCAAGAGGGGAGTTAGGGCAGGCAGAGCTGGGGGTAGGGAGGGATAAGTACAACCAGCAGTTGCGACAGTGATGGGGGCAAGGAGGGGGCTAGGGTCAGGTAGTGCTGGAGGTAGGAAGGGGTAAAGGGTGGATAGCAGCTGTGGCAGTACTGGGGGCAAAGAAGAGGTTAGGGGCAGGCAGTACTAAGGGTAGAGAGGGGGGACAAGGGTAGATAGCTGGGATAGCGTTGGGGCAAAGGGGAGGTTAGGGACAGGCAGTGCTGGGGGTAAGGTGTTTATGCTGTGGAACTGCAAAGTAATTTTCAGTATCCATCCTGACAGCTGCACACTACCACTAAGGTAGTTTACAGTAAGGAAAATCCAGTAACCCAGCCTATAGTGATGTGTATTTATTATGGAAATAAACACAGTATGGGGATAACCTATGGCCTGTGGAGCGATTTCAAAGATTGTCTGGGGTTTTGATTAGTATTAGATGGTCACTATGGACCAGGACACCTTTGTATTGAGCACTGACTAAGGACACTAAATACAGTGGCAGCTGGAGAATGGAGTGCTAGATCTGTAGCTCACAGCAGGTATAGGTGTCTCAGAGGAATGACAGCATCATATTTATTGCTCTGAAGAAAATGCTTTATATGAATAATCCAGATGCCCTATGGTGGGATTATTTCCCTGCGATACATATATTCCATATAATCTTTAATCCTCAGCCCAGAATAAGTGCCAAGGGCATGGGACTAATGCCCCCTACTGCAGTAAACAGAAAGAACCCCCAGGGGTCAGCACTGCACATACTCAGCAATCACTGAGCGCTGTCCCCTACATACACACGTGGGAGGGGGCGGGGGGAGTAAAACACGGGATGCACCCCCTCCAATTTACCCACCCTGCCTGGAGCCACTATCACCCCTCTTCCATACCCTCGGGGGCACCAGGGCATGATCCCCCGTAATGTACAGAGCCACTTCCTGCACACATATACACAGGACACGTACATACTGTGCAGGCACTGACCACAAGAGCTGGCACAGGGAGGTAGATTGCCAGCTCTTGTGATCAGTGCCTGCGCAGTATGTACGTGTCCTGTCCCCCGGCTCTCCTCACATGTGCAGCAGGACTTAACTATAAGCATACACGCTGTTACTAATGTAACAGTGTGTATGCATCATGACTGCCCCTACAGGATGTGCTGCCAGTCTGCAGGAGGTGGAAGTCCGCGGGGAGGGGGGGGAGCCACGGAGCATGGGTGGGAGGTTTAGTAGAGAATAGGCACAGGGAGAGTCCGAGGTAGCGGGGAGTGATAGCGGCAGAAGGCGCCGGAGGACACGGGGATTCTGGGAGCTGTAGTTCTCACGTCTCCAGCCAGCCGGTCTGTGTCCAGCGGGGGAGGAGACACTTCCAGCAGCAATAGGCTGATGAGAATCTGCCGGCGGCGATTGGTTGAGGAGACGCCGCCGGCGGTGATGATTGACTGCTGTGGCACTGCACATTGCACACATAGCGGGTCCTCTAGGACCCGCTGAGTTTTAGAAACTGGGACCCCAACTTCCTGTAGCGCGTATTTTGCGAACCCTGAGTCCCAAGAGACACTGCAGGAGACAGGGGAGGGGGAACAGCAGCAGCAAGCTGTCTGCTGCCATGTGTTATGGTAGCGGTGCGCACAGCAGAGGAAGAGCCGGGCCCACCGCTACTGATACTTGTGGCACCAGAGTGGACATCAGTGAGGCGCCCGGTGCACATGACCCCTCAGCCCCCCCTAGTTGCGGCCCTGGCTTAGTATACAGGTCACCAGATTAGATTCCTCATACATACAGATCATCTCCACCTTGGGATAACTTCTTTGAACACAGAATTTTTTTTTTCAAAATTGAGAAATTTGTTTTTGCTTTGCTGAGATGACAAGAGAACAGGACTGAGGACTAGTGAGCTCATCACTACATCTGGAGGTTCTCATGAGTATTTGGGACACTATCCCTAATAGACCTTGCTCTATAAAACTGTCTCTTAAACTCAGATATGGATATGGTATACTCATTTACATATTACATAACTACACCTGTGTGTACTGAAGAATTTTTATTCATACACTAAGATCTCCTTTAATATATATATAAATACACACACATATATATATATATATATACTCATATTTATATGCACATATACATTTAAAAGCAGATCTTAGTGTATGAATTATATATATATATATATATATATTTATAGATATATATATATATAGATATATGTAGATATATACATATAGATATATATATAATATATATATAGATATATAATTTGCAATACACATGCTAATATAGTTAGAGTTATGGAGAAATTAAGATCCAAAATATATATACTGTATGTGACCGAATTTTTTTAAATAAAAGGGCCGTGTCTGGGCATCATGCAGCCAGTGAAAGCTGTGAGGGACGTGGGGCCTACCTTCAACTCTCGCTGCACAGAGTTTTATCAGTGAGGCATGTGGGACACTTAACTGTTAAGGAGTGGACCTGAAATATATATATATATATATATATATATATATATATGTATATATATATATATATTAGGTCTGGGTTTTTTTACCAGAAAGAATTCCATCCTGCCTAGTATTCACCAGAATGAACTCTGTTTACTCTAGTAAATTAATCAAAAAAAAAAAAGGGCCCTGCTCGTGAAAGCTTATGGGCCTGATTCAGAGCCGTTCGCTATTTGCGGTCGTTCGTTTAAAAACAAGGGGTGGCTATTCAAATGTTCCGTACGCACATTGCAGTCTGTTCACACCTCTAAGTCTGAACGAGCGTGCAAAACATACGCTCGTTTATTTGTTAAAAACGCCCCCTGGCCGCTCGCATCCTACGTCATGTCCGCTATTTATTAGATTAATCGAGTACATCGACCAGCGTATGAACTGCTCGCTATTCTTGTGGTTGGTGTTTGCTACCACAAATTTGCGAGCAGTTCTGGCTCTAAAATAACCCAGTGACGTGGTCAATGACGCTGCTGTTTTAAATATACACACCCATAAAACGCCCGTTTTGACCTTTAAGCACGCCTGCGTTCGGATCTCCACTCCCCATTTTCAAGCACCATCCCCTGTTACCACCCACATACGCCTCATTCTGTCACTCAAAATAGCAGGCACTCGCTATATAGCGTACAAACGATTTTCGGCCGCACTGACTGGTTCGCGCATGCGTACTAAAAACCGTACGCATGCGCAGATGTGCAAACATCGCTCGGAACGAGCGTACTGCCGCTAACGAGCGGCTCTGAATGAGGGCCAATATTCCAAAGGGAAAAATTTAAGTGGTGGCCCAAGGAGGTGAAATGATGAGGTTAAGTACATGGGGAGGAGATAGGAAGGGTAACAAGGGTAGTATTAATTATATAGAAATAAAGGAGCATATTTTACTTCAAGGAAGGTTTAATTCTCAAAAATGATAATGAATGACTAGATATATTATATATTATATATTATTGGAATTTATCTGTTTTTACAGGTTTATCTGGAGGATCTTTATGCTTATGTTCACATTTCTTAGTTTTATTATTTTTATTTAATTTACAATTATAATGAATAATGGGCCTGATTCAGAGCCACTCGTAAGCGGTAACTCGTTCGCTCCGAGCGATGTTTGCCCTACTGCGCATGCGTACGGATCGTTATACGCATGCGCGAACCAGTCAGTGCGGCCGAAATTCATGTGCTCGCAAAATAGCGAATGCCTGCTATTTTGAGTGACAGAATGAGGCGTATGTGGGTGGTAACAGGGGAAGGTGCTTGAAAATGGGGAGTGGAAACCAGAACGCAGGCGTGCTTAAAGGTCAAAACGGGCGTTTTATGGGTGTGCATATTTAAAACAGCAGCGTCATTGACCACGTCACTGGGTTATTTTAGAGTCAGAACTGCTCGCAAAATTGTGGTAGCAAACACCAACCACAAGAATAGCGAGCAGTTCATACCCTTTTCGATGTACTCGATTAATCTAATAAATAGCGGACATGACGTAGGATGCGAGCGGCCAGGGGGCGTATTTTCAAAAAAACGAACGCAAGTTTTGCTCGCTCGTTCAGACATAGAGGCGTGAACAGACCGCAAACAGCGAACGGTTCATTTGAATAGCCACCCCTTGTTTTAGAACGAACGACCGCAAATAGTGAGTGGCTCTGAATGAGGGCCTATGTTCCTGCAAGGTCATTTCAATTACAAGAAACTTATTTTTCCTTTCTCCAAATTGTGTTGAGCTCCCCTGTCCTCAATTCTTTGCCTTTTGATTGCCCTGTATGGTAATAATGCCAATCCATCTTTTCTTGTTTTTTTTTTTATTATTATTTATTTTTATTCTGGTTGTGACTAATGGCGCTCGTGGTGTATATCATTCTATTTTGTGCCTGTACCCCCCACCCATATTGTTTACATTTTCCCTTTTTTGTACCCCATGTTCTTTTTTCTGAAAAACCAATAGAGACTATGATTAAAAAAAATAAATTACATTGTTATGACAAAGAGATGTATAAATACTAGGACATTAGGAAAAAACAAGTAGCTACAATAATACTGAAAGCACTGGTACTGCCAGATGTTTTCTTGGCATAGGGACCACGGGGGGGGTAATTTATGCAGCATACCCCTAAAAAGAGAAAACTGCACCATTGTACCTAAGTGACTCCATGAGAACATCAATTATACAACCTTCCTAGGCTGATTCACTTCAGTGGGACATTGTCCTTCTCATTTTATACTCATCATTTATTGTATATTATTATACGGAAAAATAAATATATTATAGTAACATTTTAAGTAAAAGGTAATATGCTATATGTTACTAAGATGCAAAAATAGGTAAGATTCGTATATGAATGGGATCTGTAACTATATATAATGGCATATGATTAACATTTAAATATAATTAGCTAAAATATTCTATTCATATCTATAAATTACACTATTTGTCATTATGCAAAATTTCTATCCATAAATCACATTGATACTAGGGATGTGCAGGCTCGGATAGGTTCGAGTTTGCACGTTGAGTTCGGATTTTTCCCTCAAAAAAAACGGAACTCAGAAAGAGGCAAAACGTCATCTTGCATGGACGAACATCATCATTCCTGGACTTTTGTCCTTCCAGTCTGGTCCTATGGAAAATACAGAATTAATACAGTTATTATTGTGTCTGGTATATGTTTTGCTTTAGTTAGTCAATGGATTATAGTTTGTAAGTATAAACCACTATTAGTTCTTTTTGTTCCCAGGTCAGTCCCTTCCTTTGCCTAATCTGCAATCTAGTCCTGTGCAATAGACACTATTCCATTACAGCATACCCCAAGGCAGACTTTTTTTTTTTTTTACTTTTTTGAAAATATATTTCTATTAATCACTGAAGCTTTTTTTTTATGGTCACAAAATGTACCATAGATAAAATATTGGACAACTGGAAAGACCAGCATATGTACACACCTCCCAACCATCCAAACATGGTAAGTTTTGGGGCAACTACAATTTGTATGGCTGCGATAAGCCGTGATGCAGAGTACAAGAATACCTGGAAGACGAGTCTCAGCTGAGCATTGATTTTTCTCCTGCCCTCAGGGATCTTGTGGGCCAGACTCACATGGTGCACCTTCACCTACAGGAGGAAGGGTGGACAGCAGAGAGTCACTGACACTGGCACACTCAGAGTACACAGGGAGACAAGATAATATGGAGTAGTAACAAGAGTGACCAGGATACAATGGTGGAGTATTCCCCAAAGAGGTGGAGCAAAGAGTATAAGAGTATAGGCTTAAACAATCACAGTTGAATTTTTTTTTACGTAAAACCATTATATATATATATATATATATATATATATATATATATATATATATATATATGTATATATATATATATATATATATATATATATGGGAACAAGGTGATCAGGTCAGAGCGCCTTAAAGTACTAAAAGTGCATCAAATAAATAAAAGTGTCTGATGTTTACCAGTTAAAAAACATAGGACTATAATTTAAAGTGCAAAGTAGAATATGACCAGAAATATATATATAAAAAGATATTTAATGTAAGCATACATAAAAACATAGATAAATATACAATAATAATGACAATGGACATATACGCATGGATAATAGATGAAATAAATAAATAAAATGGAAATTTCAATAAAAGTGCATATGACTGGATATCTTACCTTAGTTCAGGTATATAGGAAGATATAGTCAAGCAGGGTACAGGAGCAGTTGTAGAAGTCTTTGACCTAGACTTATTCACAGATTAGGTTGAGCTGACATCCCCTTGTTGTGGGGGGGAAGGCTACTTGACATTTGTGTGCTGCACATATTTGACTCAAACGATTATTTCTAGGCACAACACAAATTACTGGTGCTCTAGAAGCCTTATAGACACACACACACACATATATATATATATATATATATATTAGGGGTGAGCGGGTTCGGATTTCTGAAATCCGAACCCCCCCGATCCGAGTCCGATCCGAATCAGGCTCGACTTTTCCCGCCTGACTCGGATCTGAAATCGAGGTAAAACGTCATCATCCCGCCTTCCGAGTCTCGCGGGTTTTGGATCCTATATAAGGTACCCGCGTCGGCGCCATTTTCTCACTCGGCTGTGGACAGTGAAGAGGGAGGGTGGGAGTTAGGGCTGTGTAGTGTAGTGTAGTGCTGCTGTTGTCCACTACTTCAAAGTCCATAGGGGCTGGCTGTGTTGTGCTGTGCTGCTGTTGTTAATAGGGGCTGTGTCCACTACTTCAAAGTCCATAGGGGCTGGCTGGACTGTGTTGTGCAGTCAGTTCTCCATAGGGGCTGTGTCCACTCCAAAGTCCTGTGCAGTGTCCCAGTCCTAAATGGGTGCTGTAGTGTTGTCCAGGGGGTGCTCTGTCCATCAGGGGTGCTCCCCCCAAGTGCTAAAAAAATAATATATTTTCTGTGTTTGTGAATTGTGTGCGCAGTAGCCGCACGTGCATCAACAAAGTAGTGCCAAGCGTGCGCCTGTGTCATAAGTAAAGGGCCGGCTGGCTTGACCGTTAAAGGGTGCTGTAACCCCCGAAAGTACACTCCAGTCCAAACCAAAAAAAAAATTATTTTCTGTGTTTGTGAATTGTGTGCGCAGTAGCCGCACGTGCATCAACAAAGTAGTGCCAAGCGTGCGCCTGTGTCATAAGTAAAGGGCCGGCTGGCTTGACCGTTAAGGGTGCTGTAACCCCCGAAAGTACACTCCAGTCCAAACCAAAAAAAAAATTATTTTCTGTGTTTGTGAATTGTGTGCGCAGTAGCCGCACGTGCATCAACAAAGCAGTGCCAAGCGTGCGCCTGTGTCATAAGTAAAGGGCCGGCTGGCTTGGCCGTTAAAGGGTGCTGTAACCCCCAAAGTACACTCCAGTCCAAACCAAAAAAAAAATTATTTTCTGTGTTTGTGAATTGTGTGCGCAGTAGCCGCATGTGCATCAACAAAGTAGTGCCAAGCGTGCGCCTGTGTCATAAGTAAAGGGCCGGCTGGCTTGACCTATAAAGGGTGCTGTAACCCCCGAAAGTACACTCCAGTCCAAACCAAAAAAAAAAATGTTTTCTGTGTTTGTGAATTGTGTGCGCAGTAGCCGCACGTGCATCAACAAAGTAGTGCCAAGCGTGCGCCTGTGTCATAAGTAAAGGGCCGGCTGGCTTGACCGTTAAAGGGTGCTGTAACCCCCGAAAGTACACTCCAGTCCAAACCAAAAAAAAAAATTATTTTCTGTGTTTGTGAATTGTGTGCGCAGTAGCCGCACGTGCATCAACAAAGTAGTGCCAAGCGTGCGCCTGTGTCATAAGTAAAGGGCCGGCTGGCTTGACCATTAAAGGGTGCTGTAACCCCCAAAGTACACTCCAGTCCAAACCAAAAAAAAAATTATTTTCTGTGTTTGTGAATTGTGTGCGCAGTAGCCGCACGTGCATCAACAAAGTAGTGCCAAGTGTGCGCCTGTGTCATAAGTAAAGGGCCGGCTGGCTTGACCGGTAAAGGGTGCTGTAACCCCCGAAAGTACACTCCAGTCCAAACCAAAAAAAAAATTATTTTCTGTGTTTGTGAATTGTGTGCGCAGTAGCCGCACGTGCATCAACAAAGTAGTGCCAAGCGTGCGCCTGTGTCATAAGTAAAGGGCCGGCTGGCTTGACCGTTAAAGGGTGCTGCAACCCCCAAAGTACACTCCAAACCAAATAACAAAATATTTTTTCTGTGTTTGTGAATTGTGTGCGCAGTAGCCGCACGTGCATCAACAAAGTAGTGCCAAGCGTGCGCCTGTGTCATAAGTAAAGGGCCGGCTGGCTTGACCGTTAAAGGGTGCTGTAACCCCCGAAAGTACACTCCAGTCCAAACCAAAAAAAATATATTTTCTGTGTTTGTGAAATGTGTGCGCAGTAGCCGCACGTGCATCAAAAAAGTAGTGCCAAGCGTGCGCCTGTGTCATAAGTAAAGAGCCGGCTGGCTTGACCGTTAAAGGGTGCTGTAACCCCCAAAGTACACTCCAAACCAAATAACAAAATATATTTTCTGTGTTTGTGAATTGTGTGCGCAGTAGCCGCACGTGCATCAACAAAGTAGTGCCAAGCGTGCGCCTGTGTCATAAGTAAAGGGCCGGCTGGCTTGACCGTTAAAGGGTGCTGTAACCCCCAAAGTACACTCCAGTCCAAACCAAAAAAAAAATTATTTTCTGTGTTTGTGAATTGTGTGCGCAGTAGCCGCATGTGCATCAACAAAGTAGTGCCAAGCGTGCGCCTGTGTCATAAGTAAAGGGCCGGCTGGCTTGACCGTTAAAGGGTGCTGTAACCCCCGAAAGTACACTCCAGTCCAAACCAAAAAAAAAATTATTTTCTGTGTTTGTGAATTGTGTGCGCAGTAGCCGCACGTGCATCAACAAAGTAGTGCCAAGCGTGCGCCTGTGTCATAAGTAAAGGGCCGGCTGGCTTGACCGTTAAAGGGTGCTGTAACCCCCAAAGTACACTCCAAACCAAATAACAAAATATTTTTTCTGTGTTTGTGAATTGTGTGCGCAGTAGCCGCACGTGCATCAACAAAGTAGTGCCAAGCGTGCGCCTGTGTCATAAGTAAAGGGCCGGCTGGCTTGACCGTTAAAGGGTGCTGTAACCCCCGAAAGTACACTCCAGTCCAAACCAAAAAATATATATTTTCTGTGTTTGTGAAATGTGTGCGCAGTAGCCGCACGTGCATCAAAAAAGTAGTGCCAAGCGTGCGCCTGTGTCATAAGTAAAGAGCCGGCTGGCTTGACCGTTAAAGGGTGCTGTAACCCCCAAAGTACACTCCAAACCAAATAACAAAATATATTTTCTGTGTTTGTGAATTGTGTGCGCAGTAGCCGCACGTGCATCAACAAAGTAGTGCCAAGCGTGCGCCTGTGTCATAAGTAAAGGGCCGGCTGGCTTGACCGTTAAAGGGTGCTGTAACCCCCAAAGTACACTCCAGTCCAAACCAAAAAAAAAATATTTTCTGTGTTTGTGAATAGTGTGCGCAGTAGCCGCACGTGCATCAACAAAGTAGTGCCAAGCGTGCGCCTGTGTCATAAGTAAAGGGCCGGCTGGCTTGACCGTTAAAGGGTGCTGTAACCCCCAAAGTACACTCCAAACCAAATAACAAAATATTTTCTGTGTTTGTGAATTGTGTGCACTGTGGCTGCACGTGCATCAACAAAGGAGCAGCGCCAAGCATGCGCCTGTGTCCCATAAGTAAAGAGCCGGCTGGCTCATTTCTTAAAGGGTGGTGTTACCCACAAAGTGCACTACTCTCCAGCAAAAATAAAAAAATATTTTCTGTGTTTGTGTGCGCTTTAGCCGCACGTATATATCAATATAACATAAATGGAGGACCAAATTTTCTCTGATAAAAATAAAATAGGGAAAGATCAAGAACCACTTCCTCCTAGTGCTGTTGCTGCTGCTGGGAGTTGTTCATCATCCAAGAGAGGAAGTAGGAACACCACTACTTTTACTAAACAATTGACCCTCCAACAGTCCCTAGCGATGAGGATGAAGTACGACAGCAGTCATTCTGAAGCAAAATGTATAACTGAGGCCTTGACTGCTATGTTGGTGTTAGACGTGCGTCCGGTATCCGCCATTAGTGCAGTGGGATTTAGACAATTGATGGAGGTAGTGTGTCCCCGGTTCCAAATCCCGTCTAGATTCCACCTGCATCCTCAAAGCAGCAGCGACAAGCGTGCGTCTGTCTGTTAAAGGGTGGTGTAACCCTCAAAGTGCGCTCCACAAACAATAAAACAATTCCTATTTTTTTTTCTGTCTTTGTGAAATGTGTGGGCTGTAGCCGCACCTGCATCCTTAAAGCAGCAGCGACAAGCGTGCGTCTGTCTGTTAAAGGGTGGTGTAACCCTCAAAGTGCGCTCCACAAACAATAAAAAAATTCTTATTTTTTTTTCTGTCTTTGTGAAATGTGTGGGCTGTAGCCGCACCTGCATCCATAAAGCAGCAGCGACAAGCGTGCGTCTGTCTGTTAAAGGGTGGTGTAACCCTCAAAGTGCGCTCCACGAACAATAAAAAAATTCTTATTTTTTTTTCTGTCTTTGTGAAATGTGTGGGCTGTAGCCGCACCTGCATCCTTAAAGCAGCAGCGACAAGCGTGCGTCTGTCTGTTAAAGGGTGGTGTAACCCTCAAAGTGCTCCAAAAAATAAAAAACTATTTTTTTTATGTGTTTGTGACTTGTGTGCGATGTAGCCGCATGTGCATCAACACAGTAGCAGCGCCAAGCGTGCGCCTGTGTCATAAGTCAAGGGCTGGTTTGGATATCTGGTCCGGACTGAAGGACGTGCCAACAATTTCTGACAAGTCTACTGTCACTGCATATGATACTGTCCTCAAAGCAGCAGCGACAAGCGTGCGTCTGTCTGTTAAAGGGTGGTGTAACCCTCAAAGTGTGCTCCACAAACAATAAAAATATTCTTCTTTTTTTTTCTGTCTTTGTGAATTGTGTGGGCTGTAGCCGCACTTGCATCCTCAAAGCAGCAGCGACAAGCGTGCGTCTGTCTGTTAAAGGGTGGTGTAACCCTCAAAGTGCTCCAAAAAATAAAAAACTATTTTTTGTATGTGTTTGTGACTTGTGTGCGATGTAGCTGCACGTGCATCCTTAAAGCAGCAGCGACAAGCGTGCGTCTGTCTGTTAAAGGATTACAGCGGTGCCAGCATCCAAGTAGGCATGTCAGACAGTCCGTACCTGTACTGGCAGGAAAAAGAAGCAATTTGGAGGTCCCTGTACAAACTGGCTCTATTTTATCTGAGTTGCCCCCCCTCCAGTGTGTACTCCGAAAGAGTGTTTAGTGCAGCCGGGAACCTTGTCAGCAAAAGGCGTAGGAGGTTGCTTCCACAAAATGTGGAGAAGATGATGTTCATAAAATGAATTATCAACTCTTCCAGGGAGACCAGCCTCCAGAACGTACAGAGGGACCTGTGGTTGTGGATTCCAGCAGGGACGAATTAATACTCTGTGAGGATGAGGATGTACACAATACTGAAGAGGGTGAGGAATCGGTGGATGAGGAGGATGAGGACGACATCTTGCCTCCGTAGAGCCAGTTTGTGCAGGGACAGATTAATTGCCAGCTTGTTTTGTGGGGGCCCAAACGAACCAATCATTTCAGCCACAGTTGTGTGGCAGACCCTGGCGCTGAAATGATTGGTTTGTTAAAGTGTGCATGTCCTGTTTATACAACATAAGGGTGGGTGGGAGGGCCCAAGGACAATTCCATCTTGCACCTCTTTTTTTTCTTTGCATTATGTACAGTTTGGGGCCTAGTCTTTCAAACTGCCATCCTGTCTGCCACTGCAGTATCACGCCTAGATGGGTCACGTGTTTGTGCCGCCCACTCATGTCGCTTAGCATAGTCATCCAGCTACCTCGGTGCAACCTTTTGGACATAAAAACACTATTGTGAGGTGTGACGTGTTCAGAATAGACTGGAAATGAGTGGTAATTAAGGTTATTGAGGTTAATAATAGCATAGGAGCAGAAAAACCTACAAATTCGGTGATTTTAGCTGTTTTTATGCTTTTTTTCAAAAAAATACAGATCCAAAACACAAAACCCAGAACCCAAAACACGGAAGGGTGGTTTTGGCAAAACCAATCCAGATCCAAAACACGAAGAAAGATCCAGATCCAAAACCAAAACACAAAACACGAAAAGTGGCCGGTGCACACCCCTAATATATATATATATATATATATATATATATATATATAAAAATAAAACTCCACAAAGACTAGTTCACATATATTTTTCCAGGAAATGTTATTAAAATTTACATGCTGAGAATGTTTAAGTAGGGAGGTTATGAGGGATATATATCAAGCCTCGGAGAGAGATAAAGTACCAACCAATCAGCTTCTAACTGTCATGTTATAGGCTGTGTTTTCAATTTTTAGAATCTGTTTGGTTGGTACTTTATCTCTCTGCTATTTATGTATCCAAGGTTTGATACATCTCCCCCTATGTCTGACAGGAAGAGGGTAAGAATATGGGGAGAAGGTGGGAAGGGTAACTGCTCTCATATCTGTCTCCACCCACTGGTCACAGTGTCCCACGGGTGGTCAAAACAGTGGTGCAGCGGTCATCCTTCACTGTGAACGCAGTGCTTGGTGGCTGCCCGGCATGTCCGTAAGTGCTGGGCATGCCCCCAGGAGTGACGAAAAGGGGACACGTCATAAAGACATGCCCCCTTTTCTTTGGCCACACCCTCTATTCTGGTGCGCGCGCGCGACTTTGGTGCACGCAGAAGTGCCCTAGCTCTAGGTCCAGCGCCCTGCCTGCTGCCGAAACTAGAGTGAACACTATAAATGGTGATATTTTATTACAAGAATAGCTTTATTCTAAAATACTACAATAAATGACTAGATATGTTGTATATATAATTGGAATATACCTATTTTACTAGTTTTATCTGGAGGTTTTCATGCCTTTGTTCCCATTTCTTAGTTATATATATTTAGATTATCTTATGGACCTGTCCACTACCAATTATCTTTATTTAATTTACAATTATAATAGACTATGTTTCTGCAAGGCCATTTGTACTACAAGAAACCTATTTTTCCTTTTGCCATATTGTGTAGAAATTGTGACACTCGAGGAGTAATATAAGATGTAAATGTCAGTGTAATAAGCATTACATTGGTATGACAAAGAGATCTTTTAAATACAAGGACATAAGGAAAGTGAAAGTAGCCACAATAACACTGAAAGCACTTACCTCAGGTACTGCCAGGTGCTTTTTTGGCTTATGGACCACGGCCTCAGGTACTGCCAGGTGTTTTTTTTTGTCATAGGGACCACTGCCTTAGGTACTGCCAGGTGTTTATTTGGCATAGGGACCACAGCCTCAGGTACTGCCAGGTGTTTTCTTGGCATAGGGACCACGGCCTCAGGTACTGCCAGGTGTTTTCTTGGCATAGAGACCATGACCTCCGGTACTGCCAGGTATTCTCTTGGTGTAGGGACCACAACCTCCGGTACTGCCAGGTGTTCTCTTGGCATAGGGACCACAGCCTCCGGTATTGCCAAGTGTTCTCTTGGCATAGGGATCACAACCTCAGGTACTGCCAGGTGTTCTCTTGGCATAGGGACCACGGGGGGCAATTTAAGCAGCGAAGCCCTAAAAAGAGAAAACAGACACATTTGCACCTAAAGGACTCCATGAGAATGTAACAATAGCTAAGGTGAATACAATATAATAATGTACCCATAGCTAGATATTATGGTGTGTAATATGGTTAACATTTGAATAATGATAGCTAAAAAAAATACTTCAGAATAATCTATTCTTATCGATAAATTACATTAATTTTCATTATTTTACATTTATATCCATAAATCACATTGTTACATATTGTTCATGTAATATCTGCACAAAGTATGTACGTGTTACTGGAACTGGAGGCTTTGTCCTTATGGTCCTTATGGGCTGGCTCTATGAAAATAGTACAGTTACTACTATGTCTGGTATATGTTTTGCTTCAGTTAGTCAATGAATTATAGTTTGGAAGTGTAAACCCCTATTTGTTCCTATTGAAACTGGGTCAGTCGCTTCCTTTGCCTGACCTGCAACTGTAAAGACCGGCATATGTACAAATCTCTCAACCATCCCAGCACTGTAAATTGTGGCACAACTATAATTTGTATTGCTGAGATAAGAGGTGACACAGATTGTTAGTCCACAATTATGATAAACAGAACCCTCGATCTTTTCATTAAAAAAAAAAAGAAGAATACCTGGAGGATGATGGTCTTTCAGCTGCATTTTGTCTTCTCTTACAGCCTCAGGGATTTTGTGGGGGGCACAAACACTGTTCCTCTCTACCTGCAGGAGGAAGAATAAACAGCACAGTTAATTACTGGGCACTGGCACACTCAGAAAAAACAGGGAGACATGAGACAGGGGTGTTTCTAGAGAGGAGGGGACCCGTGTGCAGTCTCCGACACGGGCCCCCTCCTCTCTGTCCGGTGGCCGGCAGCACACTGAGCTGTGCGCAGCCAGCGCCGGAGTTATAGAATCTGGGCACTAGAGTGCGCCCAGAGTCTATAGAGGATGCGCTAGTCACTGGGAAAATGGCCATGGCGGGCATTTTCCAGTCGTTTTTACAGCGCCGGACCTCCACGCCGACGTGGGACTCCGAGAGGTAAGTAATTCTATGGGTGCAGGGTGTGCGGTGCGGGGCCCCCTTGGATCCAGGGGCCCATGTTCCCCGCACACCCTGCACCCATTATAGATACGCTCCTGACAGGAGATTATGGATGGGTGACCTACGTGTCCTCACACAGACATGTAATACCACAGGTGTAGCTTTTATGACTGATTGAGCCTGTAGAATATCTTTTTAACATAGTTTAAATGACAGCTGAATTTTTAATAGAAAGCAAAAATATGAGATATGGTAAGAACTTACCCTTGTTATCTCTATTTCTACGAAGTCCATAGGGTTCCACAGGATACCTTGGGGTATAGGTGATGACGTCAGTCTTCAGGCACCACAGAGTTAAAGTTTTCAGCCTCCCAGGATGCATCTGGGTCCCTCTCCTATACCCCGCCCCCGGGCCAAGGCATCTCAGTTACGTCACAAGCCATAGGCCGGAGGAGGAGAAGAAAGAGAGAGAAGAAAAAAATCTGGACACTCACAAGAATCACATTCTCACCATAGGGAGACGGAAAAAACGGTGACCAGAATAAAGCCCATCTGCAGTACAGGTGCGACAGGGCGGGAGTCCTGTGGAACCCTATGGACTTCGTAGAAATAGAGATAACAAGGGTAAGTTCTTACCATATCTCATATTTTCTACTTCAGGGTCCATAGGGTATCCACAGGATACCTTGGGGATGTCCCAAAGCAGTATCCTTTAAGGGTGGGGACGCTCCTGTGCTGAGAGGAGAATCCACCGCCCGAAGGAAGCATCCTGAGAGGCAAAGATGTCAAAAGCGTAATACCTCACAAAGGTATTGACAGAAGACTACGTAGCAGCCTTGCAGATCTGAACTGCAGAGGCACCACGTCTAGCTGCAAACGAAGGACCCACAGACCTAGTGGAATGAGCCCTCACCAAGGAGGGAACTGGAAGACCTTCATGAAGATAAGCTTCTGAAATTGCCATACGAATCCAGCCTGCCAAAGTCTACTTTGAAGCAGGCCAACCCTTTTTACGGAAGCCATAGAGGACAAACAAGGCGTCCGACTTCCTAAAAGAAGAAGTGCGATCAACATAAATTCTCAATGCCCGCACAACATCCCAAGTGGCTTCACCCACTGAAAGTCCAGGTGAATTGAAAGCCGGCACAACAATTTCTTCATTGATGTGAAAACTGGATACCACTTCGGGAAGGAATCCCGGACGAGTGCGAAGCACCGCCCTATTCCTATGAAAATTCAGAAAAGGGGGTCTACAAGAGAGAACCCCTAAATCCGACATCCGTCTGGCCGAGGCAATGGCCAGAAGGAATATGGTTTCAGCTGTAAGCCATTTAAAGTCCACTGAGTCCAGTGGTTCAAACGGCGGTCCCTAGAGAACTCTCAGGACCACAGCCCAATTCCAAGGCGCCACCGGTGGAACAAAAGGTGGCTGAATGCGAAGAACACCTCGCATAAAGGTGTGCACATCAGAGAGCGCAGCAATCCTACGATGAAACCAGACTGACAGGGCAGACACCTGCACTTTCAGAGAAGCCAGGCGAAGCCCATGATCCAGTCCAGCCTGTAGGAAAGCCAACACCCTAGACAGGCGGAACTCCCTAAGGGAATAACCTCTAGGTCTACATCACCGGAAGAAAGTATGCCACACACGATGGTAGATTCTTGCCGAGGAAGGTTTACAAGCTCTTAGTATGGTTTGCACCACGGAGCTAGAAAAACCCTCTGGACCTTAGCATGACCGTTTCAACAGCCACACCGAGTCAGGTCCGGGTGAAGACAAGGACCCTATGACAGCAGATTCGGTCGTAATGGTAACCTCAGAGGAACGTCTACTGACAGACTCTGGAGGTCGGAGAACCAGTGCCGTCTGGCCACTCGGAAGCTATCAACAGTAGCGTACCTCCTTCTTGATTTGAATTTCCGTAATACCCGCGGAAGAAGGGAAAACGGAGGGAAAAGGTAGGCAAACTGGAACATCTACTAGACGGACAGGGCATACACCAGAGACGCCTTTTCGTCTCATGTTCGAGACCCGTACACCGGCAACTTGTTGTTGTGCCGGGACGCCATGAGGTCTATCTCTGGAAGACCCCACTTGTCCACCAGACTCCGAAAGACGTCCTGGTATAAAGACCACTCTCCCGGTTCCTCCTTGCTGGTTTAAATAGGCCACCGTGGTGGCGTTGTCCGACGGGACCTGCACAGGGTGACCCTGGAGAACCGGCTGTGCCCGCTGGAGAGCTCTTGACACCGCATGGAGCTCCAGAATGTTTATTGGAAGCTCCGCTACCGCCCGAGTCCACCTGCCCTGAAACAAGTGTGGACCCGTGACAGCTCCCCAGCACCGGAGACTGGCGTCCGTTGTTAACAGGACCCAGTTCGCCACCCAGAACGGGCGTCTGCAAACACCAGGTTAGAGACAGGCGAACATCCGGAGTGAGCCCCATCGTCTGGGACTTGAGACACTGAGGCAATCCATTCCATCTGGACCGGATCAATAGCAGCAGAGGTTTGGAGTGAAATTGGGCGTACTCCACCATGTCGAATACCGACACCATTGAGCCCAATAATCTCTTTGCCAAGTGTGTCGACACTCGACGACACTGCAGACAACTGCGCACCCTCAACTACAAAGCAAGGATCTTTTCCTCCGTCACAAAGATCCACTGCTGCCTGGAGTCCAATAAGGCCCCGAGGTGCAGGATCCTCTGAGACGGGGTGAGAGTGGACCTCTGCCAGTTTGTCAACCAGCCGTGACGTTGCAGTACCGCAATCGTCAGATCCAGATGGTGTAAAAGAAACTCTGGAGACCCCGCTATCAACAGGAGGTCGTCCAGATAAGGCAACAGTCGGACTCCCTGCGTCCGCAGGAGAGCCGCCATGACCTTGGTGAATACCCGTGGAGCAGTCACCAGGCCAAAAGGCAGTGCCCGGAACTGGAAATGTTCGTTGCAGATTGCCAATCTGAGGAACTGCTGATGGCGCAAAAAAATAGGGATATGCAGGTAAGCGTCCTGGATGTCCAATGACACCATGTAGTCCCCAGAATAATGGACCGCAGGGTCTCCATCCGAAACAGAGGCACCCTCAAGGACTTGCTGAGGGCCTTTAGGTTTAGTATTGAACGGTAAGACCGTTTCTGCACCAAAAATAGAATGGAATAGAAACCCAGGCCCCTCTGGGAAATTGGAACATGCACTGCGACCAGCACCGGGCGAACTGAAGCAGGCGCCCCCACTTTGGGGTCCCCCAAAAGGAGGCCTGGACCGTCAGGCCGCAGGTTTGTTATCTGACCTAGGAGCCGGACATCTGGTACTCCAGACCTGATTCTTGGGCTTGGACAATTTCTTGGCCCCAGCCTGCCGTGGACAGGACTGTACTTTAGGCCTACCTTGGGCCCTGTGAGGCCAAAAGGACGACCCACCAGCACTAGAAAGAATCGTAGCAGACAGAAGACATGCAGATTTTGCTGCTGCCAACGTAACTACAATTTTGTCCAGATCTGGACCAAATAGTACCTGTCCAGACCTTCTAATCCCTTTTTGGAATCCGCGTCCGCTTTCCAAGAACGCAACCATAAGGTGCGACGAGCAGCCACGGCTGCAGAGGAGATCCTAGAGGTGAGCATACAAATATCTAAGGCCGCTTCATTAATGTAAGTGGCCGAGTCTCGGAGATTGCCCACCAACTCGGTCTGTTCAGCCGAACAGTCAGAGTCCAAAGACGCCTCCAAATTATCCGCCCAGCGCTCCATAGCTCTGGCTACCCAACACACGGCCAGAGCCGGTCTGGATGCTTCCCTGCAAGGGAATAAACGGCTTTGAGGCAGATCTCCACCTTGCGGTCAGTGACATCCTTCAAGGATGACATCGAAGGCATAGGCAATGTGGCACTTTTGACTAGGCGTGTGACATGTGAATCCACTTGCGTAGGGGATTCCCGCTTAGAAAAATAATTGACCGCAAACGGATAAGCCACGGCTAAGCGTCTCTGGGGCTGAACCGTTTACCTGGATTTTTCCACGCCTCCTCTAAATGATCCACTAATTGATCAGAAAGAGGGAACACCGTAGCCTCACCCTTAATATCCTTAAAAAGGCATATATGAATGTGGCCACCAAAGGATCAATATCCTCAATAACTAAAGCCGAGCGGACCGCTCGAATAAGACCAGGGATATACACCTTGGACTTAGCGTCCGGCTCTTTGGTACGGAGAGGTTCTTGGTCAGATAGATCCAGAATCTCCCCATGATCTGACGTCTCATCGTCATCCCCATAAGGAGCAGATAAAGACGCCACCAGCCGTTATGAGGCCGCAACACAGACTCCCCCTGTAAAACATCGGACAAATGCTGAACCGATGTAGTTAAGAGTATTAACCCACGCAGGCTCCGGAGAAACCTGGGAAGGGACAGGGAGACTGTGGGGTACCATCAATTGTCTCGGGAACTCCCGCATGGGTGACGACACCACTGACTGCTGGGACAAACCCGTCTGGGTAAACGCAGGTGGCGGAGCTAGCTGGCCCACAAGGGTTGTAAGCGCCTTAGCGAAACAAGCCCAGGGAGGTTCCTGTACCGGGACCGTGACCATAATCGGCCGTGACAGTGCCAGGCACTGGGGGCATAACCCCTCCGCGTTACCCTCTCCCTCCGCTATTGGTACCTTACATTTAGTACACATGAGCTGGAGAGGAAAATCAGTCTCAGACATGATGGTAAGTATGTGACACTCACACCTATACGTATTGGTATAGTGTGAATAACACCCTGCACACCGCGCACCGCAAGGGCTTTGAGCAGAGCAAGATCAGGGACAGTAATAAAGCTGACAGTAGAAAGTGAAAGTACAGACAGCAGGCTAGCAGTTCAGTCACATACAATGCAGAAGAAACAAATCCCTGCACTATTAGCGCTGATTCTCAACTACTCAGACCCTCAGGCTGGTAGGACTCAGCGCTGCATACACTGACCTGTGACAAACAGAGGAGAGGTATGCTGGGGGACCCAGACCGCAATGCCACCGCTCACAGGCTTCCAGCAGTGTTCACCATGCTTTAAAGATGGCCACCGAGGAGCAGAAGATGAAGGAGGCCGGCCTGGGGAGGACAGCTGACACACTGTGGCCAATCAGGCAGAGCAGAGAGGCTGTGTGCAGCAGGGGAGGCGCCGGCTGTGAGACAGGGAAAGCGCGCTCCCCTGGCATGCATTTAACCCCTGGGACGCCGCAGCGCATGCCGCTCAGCAGCGGCCCGCTGTCCCAGGGGGTAGTGGAAGCGCAGGTTGGTCGCCTTGCTCCACGCTGCAGCCAGTCCCCAGGGAGCCCCCTGCCTGGAGACTCAGGACCATGTGACCAGCAGGGACCCACCGCGGGACCCCGCTGCTTACCTGCATCCCCTTGGATCCGGCCATGGTCCAAAACATCTGGGGACACCGCTAGCCGTGACCCCAGATGTCTACCAGCATCCCCGGATCAGTACCGGCGTTCTGGTACCGGCGGGGTGTAGGGGAGACGGCATGGACGTCAGTACTGACTGTCCATGCTGTACTCCCAGATGTGCAGCCAGCGCTGCCTTTAAAAGAAACTTCAGGGGCTCTTCATAGCCCCCCTCTGCACAGTGCCTCCGACTCCGGCCAGGCACCGACGAAACTGAGATGCCTTGGCCCGGGGGCGGGGTATAGGAGAGGGACCCAGATGCATCCTGGGAGGCTGAAAACTTTAACTCTGTGGTGCCTGAAGACTGACGTCATCACCTATACCCCAAGGTATCCTGTGGATACCCTATGGACCCTGAAGTAGAAATATGACATTCCAACCAATCTTCTAATAAAACTGATTTTGAATATTCCTAATGTTTGTTTGTATTACTTAATAATAAATCCCTTGTTCCACCACAGTTATACCCAGTGACATAGATAAATATGCCATTACCCCTTGGGGGCTGCTCACCAGTGTTTTGATGTGTTTGGCCTTGTTCCCATAGGTGAGTGTGCTGCGAGAGTCTTCATAGGCAGCATCCGCAGGGCTGATGTGTGAGATAATCACCATTCTGCTCCTGCCACTCAGTGCGCCCTGTGATAGATAAAGCTCTGGTTATAGGAGAGGTCACTGAGAAATCCTTACACATTGTAAGGAGCAGTTTATAGATCTACTATTGTTTTATACTATATTTGTAAGAAACAAATGATTGCACTAATTACTAATATCATGATTGATTGCAGCCATCGTGTGAGATAAAACAGCAGAACAATGTGTTAGGAGCAATATTCCTGATGACTGAGGTTCTGGCATGGATGCTATAGCCACTTCCCTTTTACGCAGGGCCTTAGCATTTTTAAAGGGGACCACACACCCCTTTAGTACCAGGGCATAAAGTTCCTTAATGCCGACATGGGTGGTAAGTATGTTATCCCTAACCATCTCCCCCCCCAAACCCTCCCTTAGTGGTGCCTAGCCATAACCTCCCCCCTAGTGCCTAACCCTAACCTCCCCTTCCTGTACCCTAAACCTAACCCTCCAAGGGGGGGGTGCCTAACCCTAACCCCTCCTCCCAGCAGCATAACCCTAACCTACTAGGGGGGTGCCCAGCGCCGTATGGAGTTGCCGCTCCTTCCCTCCTCCGCTCCCTCCCCCTGAGCTTAAATATTACCTCTACCTCCGGGCAGGTGGTGGGCATTTCCTGTGCCCTCCGGATAC
The DNA here is from genome assembly GCA_031769625.1 of Taudactylus pleione. Taxonomy (NCBI): domain Eukaryota; kingdom Metazoa; phylum Chordata; class Amphibia; order Anura; family Myobatrachidae; genus Taudactylus; species Taudactylus pleione. Next base: position 1,408,212 of record JAUIMM010000748.1, read on the forward strand.
AGTGGCGCTCCGGGCGACCGACAGACTTGCCCATGCCTGGAGCCGCTACTGTCTGTGCGCACTGGTCCAAAGCCAAAGCATTTAGCATAGTGCAGTTTTAGTAACCGTCTATATTCCTAAAAATACATTGCATGTTCCTCTTTGTGATTCCATAGGTTCTTTCTAGGTGCTCTGGTTTCCTCCAAAATCATATTGGCAGGTAAACTGGCATCTGGCCAAAAAATTGACCCCTGTATGGGAGCATGTGTGTATGTGTGCTAGAGAATTTTGACTATAAGCTGCAATGGGCCAGGGACTGATGTGAATGACAAATATTCTCTCTATAGAGTGGGCAGTGACGACTAGTGGTAAAGCATGAACTCTGCAACAGGACAGCAAACTAATGATATTCACCTATTTGCAGGGCTGTATTTATAATGGGTGCAAGGTGTGCGGTGCACATGGGCCCCTTAGTCCAGGGGGGCCCACACCGCACACCCTGCACCAATATTTAGTTAATGCTTACCTTTCTGCAGTCTTTAGAGTACTGCAAAAATCACAAGGAAAATGGTGGTGACCATTTACCTGGTGACTCGTGAATGTGCAGAAAAGGTGTCACTGGGAATAAGGCACGGGCAGGGGCATATCTTCCTATTGGCCTGGATGGCCCTTGCCAGGGGCGCCGGCCGAGGGGGGGCGCTGTTTCAGCCTGACATCACTAGCACATGGTCTCCTTTCTTCTCTGCTCTTAGCAGTGTCCTGAAGTCAGCTGCAGCAAAGATCACTGGTCTTCTTCTGTCATCTCTGCTCTTACCAGTGTTCTCCATTAATTGTTACTATATATTAGCCTTCTTATATGTCCCTTTATATCAGAAACATTTAAAATTAGGGAAAGTATTTTTTTTTTTTTTTTTTATCCCTAATATATTTCATCCCCCACAATACCCAACACATACCAATCACCACTCACTAATTCCAATATGTCAACTGTGCAGGAAAAGATTGCAAGCACCACATCAATCACAAGGCTCTATTTGCAAGGTAATTTGCATATATGCAAATTATATTGCCCACAATGCATCTTGTTTGTTATTGAAGCCCTCTTTTCCTGTGTTGTTGACATATAGAAATTAATAAACAGTGCTTTTCGTGTAGTAAGTGTTGTAACTGAAAAAAAAAATAAAAAATATATATATATATATAGTAGTGGACAATGACCCGGCACTTGTCAGAGTCAAAAGATAATAAATGCGGAGGTGCCCTCCAGGGAACAAACAGTCTGAAATACAAGAAATAGATGGTGGCACTCAACGTCTTGAAAAAATACAAACTCCGTTTAATCCAACGACCGTTTCGGGCACATGCCTGTCATCAGGGATATAAAAAAGCAATGAAGACAAACCATACATATATACCATAAGTGATTTACCTTAATCAGACGATTGTCCACAGCCTGTCCGTGACGCTGCAAATCCCCAGCGGCACGCACCCACGCTACAGCGTCACCATCTCTGGGACGTCACAGAGCCGCGACCAAAAACTGGGGTAATCGAATGACACACCAAGCGTTGCCAAAGCAGCGCAATACAATCTAAAACATAAATACAAAGAACACACATGACAATATTATAGCTGTATACAATGCATACCGAAATAGTAACAAATAAATGACAACTACACACAAAAACATTTAAAGAAAAAAATGTAAAGAAAAAAATCTATATTAAAGAAAACACTGTAACCCCCAGGATTCATTAAGCCCTTTGGGGGCCATTGTATCTAATTTAAAGATCCAGCGACATTCCGCTTGCAGTAGACTTTTAGCCCTATTACCACCCCTCACGCTAGGTGGGATATGATCAATAACTCTAAAGCGGAGGTCCGCTACACCATATTGCGCTGATATCCAGTGTTTAGCCACTGGTTGATCACTCCTTCCAGAATTAATGCCTGAGCGTATAGCAGATCTATGTAGCGCCAAGCGCTCTTTGATCTGTCGCTCAGTCTTACCTACGTAATGTAGGCCACATGGGCACGAAAGAAAATAGACCACAAAGGTAGTACTACAGGTAACAGTAAAACCAATATGATATTTTTTCCCAGTGTAAGGGTGATGAAAAACGTCACCCAAGGTAGCAGATCTACAGGTGATACACCCAAGACATCTATGATATCCATTCTTTTGAGTAAGGAAATGGGAAGATTTTTTCTTCTTCAATTTAGCAACATCTAGATGGACCAATCTATCCTTCAAATTGCGGCCTCTAGTGTAGCAAGGCATTACCTTGGTATTAACCAAAAGTGGAAGTTCAGCATCACTACTTAATACGGGCCATAGGCTTTTTACAATCCTCGTGGTATCCGTGCTTCTGGTGGTATAACGATTTACCCACGGTATCTTTATGGCAGTATCTTGTTGTACAATTTTAGATTGTAAAGCAATATCCCGAGGAATATTACATACCTTTTCTTTAATTAATAGTAACTCATATCTATTATAACCTCTTGCCACAAATTTATTGACCATTTTATCAAGTTGATACTCAACTTGAATAGGGTCACTCGTAATGCGTCTAACACGTAGAAATTGTGAATAGGGCAAGCCATGCCGTAAAGGTAACAGATGGAAGCTGTCATGTTGTAGGATAGTATTACGATCTGTCTCCTTGATGTATAGATCAGTGCTGAGAATACCATTATTATTAAAGATATTAACATCTAGAAAATGCACATTTATTTTATCGATTAAATAGGTAAACTGGACTTCATGGCCAGTCTGGTTATGTATCTCAAATAGTTCCCTTAACTCACTGAGAGATCCTGTCCAAAAAATTAGTAAATCGTCTATATACCTGTAAAAAAGAACGAGTTTCTCTACAGTAGCAGGAGTACTGAAGAACATATTCTGTTCAATCATGTGCATATAGGCATTCGCATACGATGGGGCCACATTGGACCCCATCGCGCAGCCCGCACGCTGTAGATAGAATTTATTATCATAAACAACATCGTTCCTGGTGAGAACTAATTCCAACAATTTAATGAAAAGATGTACAGGTGGACCAGTGTACAAACATTTATTACTAATTAAATTCTCCACTGCTCTAAGGCCCTCCTTGTGCGGGATACAGGTATAAAGACTCGTAATATCCGCACTACAAAGGAGGGTCTCAGGAGGTAGTTTACCCAACTCCTTGAGTTTAATCAATAATGAAGTGGTGTCCTTCAAGTAAGTGGGGATATTTTGGACACAAATGTTAAGATAATAATCTAACATTACTGAAATAGGCTGGTATAGTGAACCCCTGGCCGAGATAATAGGACGGCCAGGGGGGTCTACCAAAGACTTGTGCACCTTAGGCCGGGTGTAAAACAAAGGTACAGTAGGATAATCAACTGTCAACACACTTTTCAAATCTGCAGAAATCAACCCCTCATTAACTGCTTCAGACACAACTAAGTCTAGCTCTTTTTTATATTGTACCGTAGGGTCCCTCTGCAAAAGCTCGTACGTGTGATTATCTGACAATTGTCGCATACATTCCCTATCATAATTTTCGAGATCTTGTACCACTATTGATCCCCCCTTATCAGCACCACGGATAACAATATCGGTGCGCTTTTCAAGGGATAATAATGCCTGATATTCCTCTCTAGAAAGATTATTAGTAAAGAGGGATTTCTGGGGCAATTGCGCTACTTGATGGTCAACCAGCCGTGAGAAAGTCCTAATAGAGGCATTAACAGTACTTGGGTCAAATTTAGACCGAGGTTTAAATTTATTTAAAGGTGGTGGTATCTCTTTTAATTGACAATTTGCCTCCAATATAGTAGGTACAGTCTGTTTCCCCAAATAGTCTTTAAGACGTAAGCTTCTATTAAGTCTGAAGTTGTCCACTTTCCACTGAAAAGCATCTGGTTTATTGATCGGAACATACGAAAGTCCTTTTGATAAGATTTTCTCCTCCAAAGGTGTAAGAGTAGTCTTGGAAATGTTAAATATGGCATTCATCTCTTGCGAGGTGGTCTCCTGGGGGCAACTTTGCCGCGTATTTTGCCTGCCACGACGGGTTGGTCTGCGCTTGGGTTGTCTATTGCCGCCCTGGTGGTAACTCCTAAAGGGTATTGTTGCCCTTGGATAGAGGTAGTAGGCAAGCTTTCCACTTCACTGGCTGATGTGGATGATCCTTCATACTTACTAGGGGCCCAGCGTGTCCTAGTGTATTTACGAAAAGGACGCTGTCCACCTGAGGTAGAATTAAGCCAGGTGTAAACCCTCTGTTGCTGATAATCTAGTTGTACTTTGGATAATTTAGCTTTTTTGAATTTAATTAGATCGATCCTATATTACTCAACTTGAGATTGAAGTTTATCCAACCAATTATTATTGGAATCTTTTATTAAAGTGTTCTTATGTTCATTCTCAAATACCACGATTTTCTCCTTAACATCCTTGAGCTCATGTGTAGTTTCATCAATAACCAACAGGATCAGGTCCATAGAGCACTTGTTGAGTATTGCTACCCATTTGCGACAGAAGGGAACACTGTATCTCCCTATAGTCGTGATATTGTGGATCCTAAATCCACGTGGAATTTGTTTAGCTTTATGATAATCCGACAAGGAAATACCATGGTACAGGAAGTCCAGTTCTTTCTTTTTTAAACGTAACAATTCCTTATACAGTTCCTCTTTAGGTGCTATATAAAGGGTATCCCCAAGCTGTTCTTTATATAGGATGGCCTCAGCTTCAATATCTGAGAAGCTGAAAGTTTCCCCAGTGTCAATTTGAGCAAAGAGATTGCCAACCTCAGTGTTATCTTCATGCGTAGACATCGTACACTAAATATTGTCAAAAAAAGTGAACCACAAATCTTCACAAACAGGTGACAAGTGTGGTAAAAGGTTCCTCACTGATGAATGTATAATCAGAAAGTAAGTGAAGCGGTGCCTTGGACTGATCTGTTCCAGACTCCAGTCTGTAACGCACCCATACAGTAGTGGACAATGTCCCGGCACTCGTCAGAGTCAAAATATAATGAATGCGGAGGTGCCCTCCAGGGAACAAACAGTCCGAAATACAAGAAATAGATGGTGGCACTTAACGTCTTGAAAAAATACAAACTCCGTTTAATCCAACGACCGTTTCGGGCACATGCCCGTCATCACGGATATAAAAAAGCAATGAAGACAAACCATACATATATACCATAAGTGATTTACCTTAATCAGACGATTGTCCACAGCCTGTCCGTGACGCTGCAAATCCCCAGCGGCACGCACCCACGCTACAGCGTCACCATCTCTGGGACGTCACAGAGCCGCAACCAAAAACTGGGCTAATCGAATGACACACCAAGCGTTGCCATAGCAGTGCAATACAATCTAAAACATAAATACAAAGAACACACATGACAATATTATAGCTGTATACAATGCATACCGAAATGGTAACAAATAAAAGACAACTACATACAAAAACATTTAAAGAAAAAAATTTAAAGAAAAAAATCTATATTAAAGAAAACACTGTAACCCCCAGGATTCATCAAGCCCTTTGGGGGCCATTGTATCTAATTTAAAGATCCAGCGACATTCCGCTTGCAGTAGACTTTTAGCCCTATTACCACCCCTCACGCTAGGTGGGATATGATCAATAACTCTAAAGCGGAGGTCCGCTACACCATGTTGCGCTGATATCCAGTGTTTAGCCACTGGTTGATCACTCCTTCCAGAATTAATGCCTGAGCGTATAGCAGATCTATGTAGCGCCAAGCACTCTTTGATCTGTCGCTCAGTCTTACCTACGTAATGTATCTATAATAGCTGATATCTATAAAAGCTCTACTAGTCACTGGTTGATATGCCCTTAAGACACAGAATGGTCTACCTCATAAGCCTGGGGGTCCGTCCAATTGTAAGTGAGACATATTATAATAACTTATTGGTTTGTGCCTCAAGTGTTTTGCTAAATATTTGTGGAACTACAAGTCTTAGCATACCCTCATTATTGGAGGGAAATGCCATATGTTACTGTCCATAAAATATGTGCATGACATCTTTTTTCCCTACTTAACTGAGAGCCTTGGATTGGGCAGATAGCGCAAGATGGAAGATGTTGTCCAGCCTCTCTGCAGTATAAACTGGGTACACACTGACAGATGCATTGGCCGACCAATTGATCGGCCAATATATCTGCTGGCCGTTGGCCAGTGTGTACCCGCGATATGTCGGTGAACGTCTTCATTCACCAACATATCGCATTGGCTGTGCTGCACAGCCGATGGACAGATATGTCTGCAGACATATCTGGCCATCGGCAGGTGTGTACAAGCGGTCTGCAGACCGCCCGTACACACACAGCGGCAGCCGCGGGAGGGGGCCAGGGCACGCCCACCGGGACACGCCCCCTGGCTGCCGAGACCTGCGGGCAGACACAGATGATGGTTGTTCAGTGTGTACGAACAACAATCATCTGCAGATATATCTGGGGTCCACAAGTATGTGGCATGTGTTTTTTTCATGCCCGGGGAGGAGAAGCAGGTGGGCTGTGATGGGGGTGGGGCCTAACTGATCACATCATTAAGCCCCACCTCATTAGCTGTTCCTTTTAAAAATTAAATGAAATATCTGCAATGGTAATACTGGACCATTCATATTCATATATAGGATTTTTTTGTATAGAATTATTAATATTACTGGAGCTTGTGAAAATATGTCTTTGAAAAATCAACCCCTTGTACTTTAAAATTGCACCCTCTGAAAATGTTCTACATTTGCAACCATGTATGATTACATTTTTAGGGCTCTATTTAAAAAGGAAAATGAAAAGTGGCATATCGCTTTCCTTATAGCTCCAGAATTCATTTTTTTAGGTGGCAGGACAGACCTAGCAGTAAAGGTCTGTCCTGGCGAGGAGCTAAAGAAACCCATTGGCATCTTTTGCAGAGACGAAATGTACCTTGTGTGCATGGTTGGGATGCTACATAGTATGGAAGAGACTAGGAAGAGAACATTCCCTTATTGCTTATCTACCCTGAGGGCGCATATAATGCTATCCTGAGATGGTGTTATATGTAAAAGTGGGTACACACCTAGCAGATATATCTGTAGATCGAGTGATCTGCAGATATATCTGTAAATGATGGTCGTTTGTATACACTGAATGACCATCATCTTCCAGACAGCAGCGGGTCCCTGCTGGCCAGGGTGGCGGGACGAAGGTGCGTCCAACCCCCTCCCCGCAGCAGTCGCTACATGTGTGTACGCTGTGCTTTCTGTATGGTGCCTCCATCTCACCCCCTCAGTCGGAGGCACCGTACAGGAAACATAGCGTGTTTCTGTAGCCGCTGGATTCCCACAGCAACCACGTGGCTCCTTCTCCTCCACTCTGATCTAAGACGGATATTCGCCGCAACATCCAGCATTTCAAGCAGTAAGGCAGACGAACTACTGCTGTATCTGATCGGGAAGCCGGCAGACAGCGCGATTACCTTAGATGACTAGCAGTTCCCTATTAGGATCATTGCTGCATCGATAAGTCTGCATAATATTCAAATGCTTTCACATGCCATTTGACTGGCTAGATTGTAAGGAGTGTGCATGGTGCTTTTCATTGTGGTGACACGCAGTCACATAACAACTCACACAATTGGCTGCAACATGTGGATCTGAAAGTAACAGAGACGCTTCAGTTACTAACACCAGCGACTCACCCATGCTATTATGACTGCTTACTAACCAACTGGCTGCTTGGATATGATATATTATTATTAGTGCCTTTGAGGTTAATGCAACCAACTAACCTGATCTGATCCTGGATTGATGTTTTATATATTCTAATTGTTTGTTTTGTGTATTTTATTTTATCATTCAATATTTATTGATATTATTTAATTTTTAGTGACAAATAAAATTTATACCATTATCCAGCGCTCTCCTTATACATTTTTTTGGTTCTACATCGATATTTTTTTCTGGGGTTCAGAATCCCCGGGCTTTTAAGGGGAGCAGCAGGACCAGGGTTAATATATGTGTATATATATTCTGGAGTTGGACACTTGTACATTTTAGCGCTTGGTTTAATTGGTGTTCAATTTGCCAGACATCCGCTGAGATTGTAACCAGTGGGCACCCGGCTCCCTTCCCGCAGCGGCAGCTGGAGCCGGAGACTGGAGCTAGTGAGCTCCAGCTTCCGGCTCACGCAGTGCTCTATGGGAGAGACGTCATGACGTCTCTCCCATGGTGCAGAGGAGCAGCTGGGCGGACTGGACGTGGACGGCTTAAAGTAAATATTAGCTTTTATTTATTTTTGTGCAAGCGCCTTTTCTACTGGGGGCATTACTACTGCGGGCATTGCTCAATGGGGGACATTACATGGGTGATTACTACTGGGGTCATTACTTGGGGGGCATTATTTGTGGGGGGCATTACTACTGGGAGCATTACTCGGGGGCACTACTGCAGAGGAAGCATTACTATTGGGGGCACAAATACAGGGGCATTAGTACTGGGGGCATTTATACAGAGGGTACTACTACAGGGTGCATTACTACTGGGGCCAATACCACAGGGGGCATGACTACTGGGGGCACAACTACAGGGTGTTACTACTGGGTGCATTTATACAGGGGGCAATACAATTTCCGGCCTCTGGAATGCAAGCTCCTTTGAACCGCACATATCACTTCCGGGTCCCCGTCGGGCATGGCGGTCTGATAAGTTAGTGATAGAGTCTCGACCTGTCAATACAATCAGGCGAGTGTTCAGGTATGTGATTGCTTTGAGTTCAGATGCTGCTCGTTACTGGGGGTAGATAGGTGTGTTGAGCTCAGTGTGTTTACTATGCCCCAAGAGGAAGGTACTCTGATGCTGCTGCTTCACTTCACCTTGCACGGATACTGATGAGTAGCATGATATTACTTCACACTTTTTGCATTTATGAACAGTGGGGGATTTTGCCTAGGGGCCTAAAATCCTCCACCTCAGTGTAGTCAGTACAGTCCGTGACTGCACTGGCTATACTGTGACTGGCCGTGGCTTCCTATTGGAAGTGCCACCTGCCAGTCACATAAACAACAGGCAGTCTCAGGGGTGTCTCCTACCCCTGGGACTGCCAGTCCAGGCTGCTATTAGCAGAGAGCGGTTTCCAGGAGGAAGTCACTACTCTGCCTACCGCCAGCCCTAACCAGCTCCTAGGGGCTGCAGACAATGCAGCCCTTTGGTAGCTGGCGCATGCGCACTAGCTAATCTGCAAATATAGCAGGAGGTGCATGACACCCCCCTACTGCATTTGCAATCCCAGCGCTGTGACCAAAGTCGCAGGTTAGGATTACCATCAAGACTATCGGTGAGCGATGGTCGCAATGGTGGATGGCGCCGGGCCAAAGATGCAGTCCCTTGCCTTGCCACTCCCGAAGAACAGGGTGGACATGCCACCATTTTCGGATACTGCAGCGGCTCCATCGCACCGCCCTTTAAATGCCTCTATATGTCAATCAAGCAGAGGCATCAAAGGAGCAGAATGGGTCCTGCGCATGTGCAGATTCCCGATAATCGTGAATCTGCATTCAACATTACACTTTCTGAATCAGCCCATTAGTTCAGCAGCAGCCAGGCTGGAGTCAGCAGGACTGACACTTCAGCTCAGTCAGTATGCCTGGCTCTGGCCACCTTCATGAAGCTTCGTGTGTTGCTGCTTTCCTCAAGGTGGCGCGGTGATGGCAGGGTGGCACTTTTGTGATGTCACATGTCCAGACAACACATGGCACAATGGAGGCGCAGTCGTCGGGTCACTGCATGTGTGGTGCAGGAATGGCTGATGAAGCTTTCCACTGCGCCGCCTGTTTATCCAATTTTATGTCAGCGGCAGAGTTTGATCTGCCAGTTCCACAGCTGGGAGTGAGGTCGTGACTTGTGGCCGGGGCCTTAGACATCCCCTGTTGGTTGTTGCTAGATCAAAGTTGGAGAAAAGACCTCTGATGTCACAACCACTACAGCAGGGTCAGTTAGCTACCAGTGTTACTATCCATGTTGGGAGAATGTAAACCTGTGGTGAGCAAAGTGAGCCACCGTGCCTGAAGCGTGGTGAGGGGACACTTTGGCTCCCTGTTCTGAACCTTGCTCCTCCCCCTCTTGTCCTTAGTCACATGGTTGTTACATCAGAGGTCCAGTAAACCACTTCACTTTAGACCTAATCGACCACTGATAAGCTGCTGTGGAATAGCAGCAGATACAACAAAGCAGTTGCTGTGAGCCCATTCTGCTGGGAGGCTTAGAGTTGCGGTTCCATCCGCCCCATTGTTAATCCATTGTTTTAATAGTGAGATCTTAATGCCGGGGACACACTAGATAATATGTCATCTGATCCAGTGGATCGGACGACATATCAGGCACATCAGCCAGTGTATACTTGTAATGTCGCTCCAACGTGTCATAAATTACATTGCCCATCAGACCTGCATGCAGGTGCAATGGCCGATATCATCAGCAGTGGCTCTGCTGTCAATTGCAACATGGCCCCTGCCGTCGCTGCCAGCATCTGCAAGTGTGTATATACAGGTCCTGCTGCTCACAAAATAGCACTGGGTACACATTGTTTAGTGTGTACCCAGCTTTAGCCAACACAGATGGTTGAGTAAAGCTGTGTCTGTTTCAAGAAATCCAGAAAACATGACCTGTTGGGGATATTTAATAAAACAATAATTAAAAAAAGCAAAAGATTCTGAAATTGTTATTTGGTATCCATTGTACCCTTATGGCCTTGCTTGGCTTGTTAATAGATGTTAACATTGCCCAGCGGCGTGATGGGAAAGATCCTTTTGGCAAAGGGGATCTAAATGCCACCCTTATTATTGCCCACCCCTGAAAGGGGATGCAATCGGGAAGCCGGCTGACATTATACCAACAGCCGGCTTCCCGACTATCATATCCCGGTGAGGATGAAATGCCCGTTGTCTAGATGTAGACGCCGCTCATTTCACCGACGCTGGGAGTCCGGCGCCCAGCATCCCGATCGAAGGAATGCCGGGCGCTGCGAGCGGACAGCCGCGTGGGGGGGAGGGTTAGGTTTAGCGGGGGGAGGGTTAGGGGACTTAGTGATAGGCACCCCCCCAGGAGGGTTAGGGTTAGGCACTTACAGGGGGGATTAAGGTTAGGCACATTGGGGGGAGGTTAGGGTTACGCACCCCTAAGGAGGGTTAGGGGGTTAGGTTAGGTTAGTCATTACTTACCTTACGACGATCGGGATTTCCAGCGCTGTCTGACTGCCGCTGCCGGCAGGGGCGGATTGGGAATTTAAAGTGGCCTTGGAAAACATTCAGAAACAGGCCCTATGTGGGCGCGCCTAAAGCGTGCGTCCCAAAAGTGGGCGTGGCCTCATGGTAAGAGGTGATTCGCCTCATGTGAAATGCCATGCCCGCAAGCCACTCCCCCCATTTTAGTTATGCTGGGGGAATATCCATCTCTCCAGGAGCTGGGGGCATGCCCACCACTCTTGGAGCTGATGGATATGCCCACAGTCCCTCTCTCCAGTTAATAAGCCCAGCAAGCATGTGAATGATTATTTGCTTACCTATATGATTTCTCTGCAACGGGGAGCCTCTGCAGAAATTGATCCTCTCTGGACAGACAGTGTCTTCAGTCAGTGATCACTATTCATGCAAGAAAACAGATGGTCTGGAAGCCGCCTGTTTGCGTAGCAAATGCAATAAAGCCAATGTCATCATCATGCAACAGAGGTTCAACCAGATAATACATAGTAACAGAGGTTTGGGGCAGGACAAAATGTGAGTTTCCCATATTAAACAATTTTATATTAATAAAATATATTTGGTACCATTTGTATCAGTAATATGGTTTCATTAGAATTGGTTTCTTACTTTAGATTACTGTACCCGTCTTTTCTTCTAATAGTACCAGTAGTCCTACCATCCTATTTGTGTGTCTCCACCCATCCCCCCCTATGAATCTCTCCAGCACTATCCCCCTGTGCCATCCCTGATAGTGGGCTAAGGATGTTTATAGTGGGCATGGGACTGTAAGGTTATTAGTTAGCTAAGAGGGCACAGGATGTGTATGTGGGAATGTGAGGTTACTAGATAGCTAAAAGGGCACAGATTGTACATAGAGGGCATAGAACAGTGAGGTTATTACATAGCTATGAGGTTGTAGAATGTACTTAGTGGGCATGGGACAGTGGCACAGAATATATATAGTGGGCATCGGACAGTGAGGGTACTAGATAGCTATGAGGGTGTAGAATGTACTTAGTGGGCATGGGACAGTGGCACAGAATATATATAGTGGGCATGGGACAGTGAGGGTATTAGATAGCTATGAGGGTGTAGAATGTACTTAGTGGGCATGGGACAGTGGCACAGAATATATCAGTGTGGGTATTAGATAGCTATGTGGACACAGAATGTATATATAATGGGCAGGGGACAGTGAGGGTATTAGATAGCTATGAGGGTGCAGAATGCACTTAGTGGGCATGGGACGGGCACAGAATGTATATAGTGGGCATGGGAAAGTGAGGGTATTAGATAGCTATGAAGGTGCAGAATGTACTTAGTGGGCATGGGACAGTGGCACAGAATGTATATAGTGGGCATGGGAAAGTGAGGGTATTAGATAGCTATGAGGGTGCAGAATGTACTTAGTGGGCATGGGACAGTGACACAGAATGTACTTAGGCCTTGATTTACTATGGATCGCTATTCTGCTAACATGCACAGTACGCAGTTGCTAATATCAGCGGTGCTATGCATTGCGTTCGCAGCACAACATTGCAATCGCATACACATATAAGGATGCCCACTTCCCCTTGTCTCACATTCGTAACACTATATAGCAAAACAATCAGTAACATTGGACCCATATGCACAATTGTAATAGACCTGACCTTACTCAGAAATTGCTAACCTCAGTGCACGCTATGAGCCTGCATATGGTATCGCACTAGATAACCTAAGCAAGCCTGCTATGGGTCTGCATGCTCGCTGCGATCGCAGTCCCGATCGCAGCGGCTAGTTTGCGCACGCGCACTACGATGCATGCGCAGTGCGAAACAATCAACCAATTGCGTGAGGATTAGCAGTTGCAATCCATAATGAATCAGGCCTTTAGTAGGCATGTGACAGTGGCACAGAATGTACTTAGTGGGCATGGGACAGTGGCACAGAAAGTATATAGTGGGCATGGGACAGTGAGGGTGTTAGATAGCTATGTGGATTCAGAATGTACTTAGTTGGCATGGATCAGAGGCACAGAATATATATATTGGGCGTAGTGGGATTGAACTACCGGCGGCTCAACTGCCGCCGGTTCAAATTCCAACAGTGAAAGACAGACAGTAGGAGATCCCGACGAGATCCTAACCCTCCCCTCTCCCCCCCCTAACCCTTCCTTAGAGATGCCTAACCCTAACCTCCCCCCCTAGTGCCTAACCCTAACCTCCCCCCAGGGGTGCCTAAAGCTAACCCCCCCTTCCCCGCACCCTAAACCTAACCCTCTAGAGGGGGTGCTTAACCCTAACCTCCCCTAGTGGCGCCTAACCCTAACCCCTCCTTCCCCTGGCCTAACCATAACTTTCCCTGGGGAGGTGCCTAACCCTAAGTCCCCCTGGGGGTCCCTAAACTTAACCCCCCCATCCCTGGGCTAAGTGTTATACTTACCCGGCAGACGACGATCGGGATTGAGGGGGTCGGTCTTCCAGCGTTAAGATTCAGATAGGCGTCGGCATTTCGATGCCTATCTTAAGTCCCGTGTCGGGCAGGTAGTGTCTGGGTCTATTAACTACATCCCATATTGAGCAGGGGACAGTGAGAGTATTAGATATCTATGTGAACACAGAATATATATATATAATGGGCAGGGGACAGTGTGGGTATTAGATAGCTACAGTATGTGGACACAGATAGTATATAATGGGCAGGGGACAGTGTGGGTATTAGATAGCTACAGTATGTGGACACAGATTGTATATAATGGGCAGGGGACAGTGTGGGTTGTGCTGGCCAGCTCACCTCTTCTCATTCTCTGTCTGCAGCAGCAGCTCTCCTGTGGGCTCTGCTTGGGTTCACACTGCATTAGTCACATCTCCTCTCTGTGATAGCCAGGTGCTGTGGGGGACAGCGTCTGCTCTTCTTCACAGAAGGCAGGCTGCTTAAGCCACCATTTCTTCTGAGTCTCTGACCTGAAGAAGGAGCCTCTATGGAGGCGGAGATAATCATTGGGAGGCGGGGCTTATCGATCAGGACACAGGAGGCAGAAGAGTTGCTCGGCAGCCAGCTCTCACCGCAGGCAATTCGGCAGGGCTTTGCATGGGTGGCTGAAAAGTAAACACCCCCTCACCCACTAGTTGTGGAATTTACATAATTGCTCCTTTTCACCAATAACTCTGCCGCAGAGCCAGGCAGACTAGCAGGTGGACCTACGTGAACATGCCTGCTACAGCTGGGAGACTGGTAGAAGATGCTGATCGGCTGCTCCATTTATGTGTGTAACACAAAAGGAGCAGCCGGTGAGCATCCCCTGTCTCCTGGCAACCAGGCATGCTGCAGGTAGCTGGCAGCCCCCCAGGGCTTCAAAACACACAGCCCTCCCCTGCTGGGCGGGGTCTTGAAGCATCTTCTCATGATAGAGGCGGGCCGTTGGCAGCTCTACTAGCTGTGACAGGCAGCCGGCAGGCTGCGTGTCATGAAAGAAAGCAGTGACAGGTGACGCTATTCTGGGGGCGGGGCCACAGATGACAAGCAGCCCCACAGACCAATCGGCCCACCGGGAATCTTCCAGACTAAGGTAATGGCCAATCCGCCCCTGGCTGCCGGGATCTGTTCCAGTGTCGGGCTGCCGCTGCCGGGCATCGAACTGCCGGCCATGCGGCCGGCGGTATTTCATACTGATTCCATAGAAGGACCCTACATGAAGCCTCAGTAAAATAGGTGACTCCAATATAGGCGAGGCCATGGAAAGGATAAGCCGTTACTTATCGGCCAGTCTCTGGACTTGCCCCCCCCAAGCTAAAAGTTGCCAGCCAGCCCCTGCTGCGTACTGCAATGCGTTTTCATAATTTTCATGAGCTGTACTTTGCAAGAGGCTTAGAACTTAAGGTGAAAGCTAGCTACGTTAATGTTAAAGGCAGGGGCTGGATCACAACTTGTAGTCTGGGGAGCAAACAAATAAAAGTGGCCCCGGCTTTTCTCTAAAGTAAAAAAACCCAACAGAAAACATACATTTGAGATATACTGTATATATATATATATTTCCAAAGGGGAAAATCACACACACTTTCAGCAGATATTGGGGTGCTGCAATCACATAATGTAGTAACTATAGTTACCTCCAACATCAAATGAGATCAAAAAAAGAAACCAGCACAGCACACCACCATCTTAAAGCAAAAAAGTAATAAAGTGTAATTTAAAACACAGCCATGCTTAAACAGTTATGTCATAGTGCATGTCACATATGCAATGCAATGCAATGCAATTAGGCCAATAGAAGACTTATTAATGCCTGGTGACCATATGTATGGATGCATCAATAGCCTGACAGCCATTTCAGTGGGAATCATGATGAAGGTGGATTCCCACCTTCATCATGATTCGCACCAATGTGGGAAGATGTGTACATCTTTCCCCATTGTGCTCCCCAACCCACACTGTACATCTCAATCCCCATTCCACACTATGGGCTCTATTTATCACAATCCGCAATTTAATTGCGTTTGTGATGCGATTATAACGAGTAAATTCGCATTGCGAATTCAGCTCTTTTCACCTGGATTTATTAAAATTGTGAAGCCGGGACAGAGCTTGCGAATAAGCTGTGTCCCGGCGAATCCTCCCCCGATGTGTCTCCTTTCATTATCGCAATCGCGATAATTACATGTCTTTACTGCGCATGCGCATCCATAGGAAATCCCTATGCGTAGCTGCTGTCCAAGGAGGAGAGGAGCCATGTTGTGTGTCACGCGGGACGCTGCTGAGAGTTCACCCCTGCGCCCCTTAATAGCCTTAACTGGGACTGGACTGAGAGACCCAACGCTGGAGGGAGTGAGAGACCTGACCTGACGCTGAAGGGAGTGAGAGACCTGACGCTGGAGGGAGGCCGACCCTGCTCTGGAGGAACATCCGACGCTTGAGGGAGAGAGACCCGGCGCTGGAAGAAGGCTCTGGACGCTGGACTAAGGTAAATAGAATCCCTGTGTCATGTGTGTATATATATATGTGTGTGTGTGTATATATATGTGTATATATGTGTGTGTATGTATTGTATATAGGTGTATATGTGTGTGTGTGTATATATATATATATATATATATATATATATGTGCATATATGTGTGTGTATATAGGTGTATGTGTGTGTGTGTATACATATATATTAGGGATGTGCAGGCTCGGAACCGAGCCTGCACATCCCTAATATATATATATATATGTGTGTGTGTATGTATATATGTGTGTATGTATATAGGTGCATATATATGTGTGTGTGTGTGTATATATATATATATATATATATATATATATGTGTGTGTGTGTATATAGGTGTTTAGAACTATATATGTGTGTTTATGTATATAGGTGCATATATGTGTGTGTATATATATATATGTATATATATATATAATGTGTGTGTATGTACATAGGTGTATATGTGTCTGTGTGTATATAGGTGTGTGTATATATATGTGTGTGTGTGTATTTATATAGGTGTATATATGTGTGTTTATGTATCTAGGTGCATATATATGTGTGTGTGTATATATATGTATGTATATAGGGGTGTGTGTATGTATATATATATATATATATGTGTGTGTGTATGTATATATGTGTATGTATATAGGTGTATATATGTGTGTGTATATACATATATATGTGTATGTATATATGTGCTTGTGTGTGTGTATATATATATATATATGTGTGTGTATGCATGTATATATATATATATATATATTGTATATGTGTGCTTATTTATGTGTGTGTGTGTATATTTATATATATATATATATATATATATATATATATATATATGTGTGTTTGTGGTTGTTTGTGTTCATTTATATGTGTGTTTATATATATATATATATATATATATATATGTATGTATGTATGTATGTAGGAAGGAAGGAAGACCCGGCTCTGGAGGAAGACCCGACGCTAAGGGGAGAGAGACTCTGCGCTGGACAGTGTTGACCCCGGCTCTGGACAGTTGCACCCGGCGCTGGAAGAAGAGCCTGGACGCCGGGCTAAGGTAAATAGAATCCCCTTGTCACGTGTGTGTATGTATGTATGTGTATAGATATATGTGTATGTATATAGGTGTGTGTGTGTATATGTGTATGTATATAGGTGTGTGTATATATATTAGGGGTGAGCGGGTTCGGATTTCTGAAATCCGAACCCCCCCGAGCCCCCCCGATCCGAGTCCGATCCGAGTCAGGCTCGACTTTTCACGCCTGACTCGGATCTGAAATCGAGGCAAAACGTCATCATCCCGCCTTCCGAGTCTCGCGGGTTTTGGATCCTATATAAGGTACCCGCGTCGGCTCCATTTTCTCACTCGGCTGTGGACAGTGAAGAGGGAGGGTGGGAGTTAGGGCTGTGTAGTGTAGTGTAGTGTAGTGCTGCTGTTGTCCACTACTTCAAAGTCCATAGGGGCTGGCTGTGTTGTGCTGTGCTGCTGTTGTTAATAGGGGCTGTGTCCACTACTTCAAAGTCCATAGGGGCTGGCTGGACTGTGTTGTGCAGTCAGTTCTCCATAGGGGCTGTGTCCACTCCAAAGTCCTGTGCAGTGTCCCAGTCCTAAAGGAGTGCTGTAGTGTTGTCCAGGGGGTGCTCTGTCCATCAGGGGTGCTCCCCCCAAGTGCTAAAAAAATAATATATTTTCTGTGTTTGTGAATTGTGTGCGCAGTAGCCGCACGTGCATCAACAAAGTAGTGCCAAGCGTGCGCCTGTGTCATAAGTAAAGGGCCGGCTGGCTTGACCGTTAAAGGGTGCTGTAACCCCCGAAAGTACACTCCAGTCCAAACCAAAAAAAAATTATTTTCTGTGTTTGTGAATTGTGTGCGCAGTAGCCGCACGTGCATCAACAAAGTAGTGCCAAGCGTGCGCCTGTGTCATAAGTAAAGGGCCGGCTGGCTTGACCGTTAAGGGTGCTGTAACCCCCGAAAGTACACTCCAGTCCAAACCAAAAAAAAAATTATTTTCTGTGTTTGTGAATTGTGTGCGCAGTAGCCGCACGTGCATCAACAAAGTAGTGCCAAGCGTGCGCCTGTGTCATAAGTAAAGGGCCGGCTGGCTTGACCGTTAAGGGTGCTGTAACCCCCGAAAGTACACTCCAGTCCAAACCAAAAAAAAAATTATTTTCTGTGTTTGTGAATTGTGTGCGCAGTAGCCGCACGTGCATCAACAAAGTAGTGCCAAGCGTGCGCCTGTGTCATAAGTAAAGGGCCGGCTGGCTTGACCGTTAAGGGTGCTGTAACCCCCGAAAGTACACTCCAGTCCAAACCAAAAAAAAAATTATTTTCTGTGTTTGTGAATTGTGTGCGCAGTAGCCGCACGTGCATCAACAAAGTAGTGCCAAGCGTGCGCCTGTGTCATAAGTAAAGGGCCGGCTGGCTTGACCGTTAAGGGTGCTGTAACCCCCGAAAGTACACTCCAGTCCAAACCAAAAAAAAAAGTATTTTTTGTGTTTGTGAGTTGTGTGCGCAGTAGCCGCACGTGCATCAACAAAGTAGTGCCAAGCGTGCGCCTGTGTCATAAGTAAAGGGCCGGCTGGCTTGACCGTTAAAGGGTGCTGTAACCCCCGAAAGTACACTCCAGTCCAAACCAAAAAAAAATTATTTTCTGTGTTTGTGAATTGTGTGCGCAGTAGCCGCACGTGCATCAACAAAGTAGTGCCAAGCGTGCGCCTGTGTCATAAGTAAAGGGCCGGCTGGCTTGACCGTTAAGGGTGCTGTAACCCCCGAAAGTACACTCCAGTCCAAACCAAAAAAAAAATTATTTTCTGTGTTTGTGAATTGTGTGCACTGTGGCTGCACGTGCATCAACAAAGGAGCAGCGCCAAGCGTGCGCCTGTGTCCCATAAGTAAAGAGCCGGCTGGCTCATTTCTTAAAGGGTGGTGTAACCCACAAAGTGCACTACTCTCCAGCAAAAATAAAATAATATTTTCTGTGTTTGTGTGCGCTTTAGCCGCACGTATATATATCAATATAACATAAATGGAGGACCAAACTTTCTCAGATAAAAATAAAATAGGGAAAGATCAAGAACCTCTTCCTCCTAGTGCTGTTG